>OX104061.1:62837654-62945207 GCA_944474145.2 Dicrocoelium dendriticum
CCGCTGTTAAAACAAACATATTAAAAAGTCGCAGACATGTATGTCACGAATAATAATTTAATAGGACGACTTTTACCATTCTAATCTTTGCTTTAGACCATCGGCATTAACTTGAAATATATTTACCACTGTAATTCCATGTCTTTCATAAAGCTGGAGTACGCTATAACCTTAGCTAAAAGCTATTTCAATCACTGCCTATTTAACCTTTTCAAATTTTATCCACTGAAACCATACTGTTAAAAAATAGTAAACAGATTTGTATTTCCTCCATTCTATCAGTGCTTTGGTGTTTGGGAAATGAGGGCTAGTTTTAGGAAGTACAGAACTGATTCATTAATAAGTCGTGAAGTATAAATGCCTGTAAAATGGTATAGACAGAAAGCCTCACTTCAAGAATTTCCAAGTGCCGTAGTAAAATTAAGAAACTTTATCCAAAAGTTGTCAACCGACGGTTAATGAAAAAAGACATATATCTATAATCAAGGTTAATAACAAACACCGTAACAACAAAATTGAAGCACACGAAACACAGACTATAGTTTTCACATTGTTTCTATTAAATTATATCTGCTTAATAGTATCAAACCATAAATATAAATAGTTATTATTTTTAAAATTTACCTGCAAGTGTATATGGTCCTGTTTATTTTTGACTCATCTTTTCGCGATCAGTTATGTACATGTTCTTGTGTTGCACATTTATTAATTAAAAATTATGTTTCACCGTTTATTACTTAGTAAAAGCATTTTCAAAATTTCACCTTCCTAATATCTGGGAGATTAATATTAGCTAGACGGTGCCCGCACGCTATTTAAGAAAAGTGCAGAAATCAGATCTGTCAAAGAGTGTGTAGTCCGGTGTAAAAACCGTTATATTTAACCGAGCATGCAGATTGATGATAACTTCGCTTACCCGCACAAATGAACTTGCTAATCCCAGATCTGTCGCCTTGGCACAAAATGTTTCATGTTTAAATTTTTCGAAAACTATTTTGGGGTCTAATCATTTATACTTAAAAAATGTTGACTGGTTCAAGTTAATGATAGCAAGAATATATTATCCTATTTATGTTCCAAACAAATATATGAAAAATAACGTTACTATAGTTTATTCTGGTGTATTTCCTTTGGACACTTATTGGGTGTAGCAACAGAAGTATCATAACTTTCATAGACAAAAGCTTTTTAATTCGTACGGTTGTTATACTTGGTACCTTTATGTTATCAAGACCTAAATAATGAGCTTTCTAACGTTGTTCCTATGCAATTTTCAGGAACTGATTAGATCCCGAATGTAATTTGTTAAGTTCAGTGATTATTCAAATTAAGCGAACAGTGGTTTCGATTGCTGTGCAATAAGCGTGTTATTTACTCTATGAACTTAGAGCACACAAATGGATAAAACAAAGTAAACATGTTATGGTGACGTTTGATCACACCATTTGAGGTCGTAATAGGGCATTTGTAAGGGAAGAAAATAGCTAGGTTTTATGGCTGATTGCGTTATTTCGGCCAAAACACAATTCTGAACTTATGTATATATTTCACAGACAATTGTGGTACGGAGTTGAATACAAGCACATCGAATGTCATTTACTGGAAAGGATTGCTTGCAGGAAGCAAGTTATGTATCTGGAGAATCACAAACGACCAAGGAGGTACAATCACACTAAAGGTCCAAGCACTGCAGGTAAGATAGATTCTTTTACGACTTGATTTTCACTCTAGGTACTGAGATCGACTTACTTATAAAGAAAATAAACATTTTTCCGACACCAGTTATCATTTACTCCGAAAATACCCCTTTACTTTGGCCTAAGGTAAAGCCGGTGTTTTTTTTAAAACCAGCTCTATATTGTGTTAGATTATGTAAAGGCATTTTAATTTTGCGCGGGTCAATTTATTTTACTTTCCTAAAAATTCCCTCTTTAGATAAAATTTGACGTTAAATACCGATAACTACTAGTTGGTCAGATTCACCTACACAACATTAGCATACATTAGCATATGCACAATTACCAAAATGTTGAGCAATTTATACTGCTAAGAATGTAGTAAATTATATCTCATCCTCTTGTATTGGATACTTGTGCGCTCATCGACCGTTGCCTATCCAGTCACATTTATTCAAATTATGCGCTTCAGATGAGTAGGCTGACTATCTGGAAGCACCTGGACGATGAGTGTGAAATGTAAATAGTATCGAGGACAAAAATACAATTGAAGAACACTGCCGGTATTTAGGCATAAAATGTCTTATTACGGTTGAACAATCAGACATGCTTGATTGCAACATGTATGTGGTATAAGCGCTGTGTGTAGTACGTTAATATGCGCTGGTGCTGACTCATTCTAAGTTATGTCATGCTCGCAATACATAGAGCGGGAGGAGATTGCATGACTTCACTGAGTTGAAATGTTTAATGTATGCTTTAGAATGTGCGTTAACTGAAAAATAACCAAATCCCATGTGAATTAGTTGGCGCAATTGCGGATATCTAAAGCATTTAAAAAAAATAATAGTCCTCAATATACTCGACCTAAAATGTGTTCGTCAGCCAAAATCGTAATCTGTTAGAAATTATGGTAGCTCATCATTTATCATTAGGCACGTATCTCACGCCATTAAATTTAAATGTGTTTAATAGTGATGGATTGCGATGCGGAACACTCTAACTAACTATATACTAAACAAGTATCGCGGAAACAGCATGAATGATAAGCGCCAGCAAATGTATCAAATCACTGTCGTAGTAATACCAGTTAAAATTCCTTAGGGTTGTGTATAAATGTGCTACATATAACGACAACAGAAACATGATAACATTGCATCCTACCAAGCAACGCAGTCAATACGAGGAAAAGATGTGTAATATTAGTGCAATTTGTTCAGATATATTTACAATCTCTTGTTGATTTTGCTCATACCCATTAGCTACTCTAACACCGGATCACGCAAGATTTTGAAGACAACTCGTCAATCAAGTTATAACCCGCGCGTAATTGCATGCTTAAAAAAGACATGAGCGTTATGCTGGAATTGATATGCAGTGGCATAAAATTTCAAACGCTAAAGTCATTAGCGCAAGTTTTATCTTCAGTCAGTTGTGGTGGCTGCATAATCTGCCATCCCATCGGCATGATATTGCGTCCGTCAGCACAAATTTAGCCAATATGAACCGGAATACTGGATGTTAAATTAGGGTGGTTTATTTATTCCGCGGATTTTTAATTGTCAAAAATCCGAATTTTAATGCGGCAATCTCTTAGAGACCTGATATTTTGCTTACTAAATAATAATATATAATTAGCTGCTGTTGAATTCGCCCGGCTTATTAAACACTTTGGTATCTAGTCTATAATCTAACTTATAATTTGATTTAGGAGACAATTTATCAAGCGATTGTATTTAAATGCTAACATTCAATTATAATTTGACTAAAATATAATTCATCATTCTGGCCGCAGATCCTTTTTGTTCAGACCTGGCACTAAAGCCTTAATGGTTACTGAAAACACTGACAGGTTATGACACATGCTTCCGAAATTACTAATTTAAGGGATGAAAATTACATTGCCTGGTTTTGTCTGTAAAGGGGATTACACTTTTACACCAGTGTAGATAATGTATGTATGTCGGCTAGGAGGGAAATCAAAGTGAGAGCAAAGCAGGTAGATAAAAAAGCAATGAAACCAGTAAGAAATGAAATAAAATCAGCTAGTCCTAATTTATTACCGAACATTTATGCGCAATATTAGCTATTGCAGCCTTGCGAAATGTTTAGGGTGGCAATTAATAATTCTGATTTTTTGTAATGTTAAGCAAGTCATGCGAAAATATTGGTTCAGTCAAAATAATCAGAACACTTTAAGACATTGTGACTCCAAGATATCAGGGATTGGTGACGTGTGTAGATCGGCATCAAGCGGATTGGTTACTGACTCTTTTTCATTTTCCGCAAGTCAGAGGTATCACAAAATCGTAAATGAATGTATGATTTTTGATAGCAGCAAATGATTGTGTCCGACCTTAATTGTACAAAATTTCATAGCAAAACATTGATTATGGTGTGAGTTTAATATTTTTTCTCTTAATTTCCAGAAGCACTTCTAGGGTATGCTCATATTTTTATTTCATGCTGAGAAATTTCACTTAAGCAGTGTAATGTATCTACAGTTTTTGCTATTAAGTCAACATGCACCATTGGATTCTTCCGTAGAACAGAAGAGGCTTGTCACTCGTAACGCACAATTAAACATGGTTGTGAAATATTTCGATCGTATAATTACTTTAACTAATTGTATATCTACAATATTGTCAATAAATCAGTTCTGAAACTGATCAAAGTGTCATGTGGCACAGCCAGTGTTGCAGGTTTGGCAACAATGGATGCGGAGGCATACATTGTAAGGATGTCCAATTTAAAAGTCAATAAAGGAAAATTGGTTACATTTGATCCATGCACTTGTGCAAATGACATTCAGAGGCAAATCATATTTGGTCGATAAATAAACCCAATTCCTATACAAAGTCATATTTTTGTATTCCAAAGGTATATACTCATGGATCAAATTTCGCAAACTATTTGATTAAAGTTTATGCACTACCTTTGTTAGGTGACCGATACATTCACTGATTTGGAGCAAGCTTTTGCAATAAGTGTAAGAAGGGTAACAATCCAGTTTCTTGCTTCAGCTTTGACATACAGTTGTTAATAGATCACTGTAACGCAGTTTCATTATCATACATTTAATCTATTCTCAACACAGGTGTATCATGGCCTACAGATTTGGGAGTATGTACTTGCAATCTGCAGAATGGAAGCAGTAATAATTTTCCTTTCAGGTCAGAGCAGCATAAATTGAGCAATTGACGGCGAACGATAGAATGGGATCTGCGGTTGTTTACCAGACTCATGGAAACGAAACACTGCACCATTAAGCACCGATCTAAAAGGACGAAATAACAGCACAGCATGTTTTAACAAAGCTAATAGCAGTGGACCAATTGTAACATGTGAACACATGACTAAACCCGACGGCAAGAGATAAGACGCCACCACCTAAACTCGTCTACTTAAGCAGACTGGTAAAAGCTGAGATACATTATATTTTGAAGGAGTGATAACTTGTTTCTTGCTAGAAAGGATTGCGGAGATATTTCACCTTAGCTATTGGTCTTGTGTAACTGAATTCATGAAAAATTAGTTATATATCGTATCAATAACGTGCTGCTTATCACCCGTAAACAGCGACGTGATCAACAAAACAATACTAAGAAGTTCACGATTAATTTCTTGTCACTGAACATTGAAAATGTTAATATACATATTTATAAATTTATCACATCTTCGCCTCTGTTGTTTAGCGCGTAGTTGTAAGAGATTTAATACTTTGAGGCCATATTTTGTCTGTGGCGTCGCAGCTCCGTATAGCTGTGTTAAACCCTCTAAGCCGCTTGTGATGATGGTGAGGATTATCGACCAAATATGTACTTATTTATCAAGCCATTTTCATACTTCATCAAGCGAATGTCCAATGTACGCTTCAGGTGTCTGGTGTCATTGCAGGTGTACCACAATAGATCACGAGCCCGGAACACCGAAAATAATTTTTGCGTACAAATGAGTGGCTTATTTTTCCATAAGGAATGCTAGGTATTGAAACTCTTCTAAGTACAAATATCCTAAGATTGCCACAAGTAATCCTATATATATTCATAGGCATGTTTGAAGATACTTTGAATTAATACACATCTTTGTAGCAGAAGCCGTGTAGGATAAGAGCAAACTAGAAAAAGGAGAAGTATTGTGAAGTAGGTTATGTGCGTACTTTTATATTTTTTTGAGCAAATTAAGATTAACTGCCAGCGCATGTACCTGCGATATTAAATATGATTTCATTTTGAGGCTGCAATCAGTCCGTAGTTCTCATTTGTCCGACGGGATTCCAGATCCTAAATGTAGCTGCAATTAAACCTAGTAGTCTACATTACGCCTTTATAAAAAACAACGCTCTCAGTGGTAAATGTTTTTCCGAAGAAGTAGTTAATGAAGAACGCAAGGAAGTTGGCTGTTCAGACAAATTTTATTACCTGTACGCATGTCTGTGCCTTGACGCGCTTCAGTTGCAACGCTACAGAGCACAGCAGGAGGAATCGTCGCTGAAGCACAATGACTTTCTTAGAATTGTGCTCTTGGTTAGTGCAGCAATGGCAGCATACGATAAAACCGCGAATTAATAATGACCTACCGCTAATTATTTTTGATTTAGTCGATTTACCCCGGTATTATTTTAATTAACAGAGAAAAGTAATCACAGCAAATGAAATGTTTGTCAACATAAATCAATGCAACTGCAAGAACTTCTGCATTATTAGAGGAGACTTCCCACGAAATATTTGCAAACCACTGAGAAATGGATATAATATCAATTTAAATGCTTGACTATAGCTAACTCTTACAAAGACTAAAAATACATAACGAAAATCCACCTATAAGTGAAGTTTCAATGATTATTATTCTACATTTGTTTAGCAATACTGGTTACATTTGTACACTTATCAAAATACACTGCGAAGCCTACGCTGTAACAATGGGCAGACTAGATTATATTTTGCTAGCCAATTGTCCACAAGTGTAATTAAACGCTTTACAAGCTATTATTTACTAGTATATCAGTGTAGCTTTCTGCAAAACGTCATATCCTAGAAAGTAATATGCAGAGTGATCATCAGGCTAAATATCAATACTACTGGCAAAGACAAATAATCCAAGTTTATGTTAGACATGTAGCTTTGAACGTCCCAAAATATTTCTAGAAGTGAACTCCATTTTACAAGTCGTCTGCTTTGAAGTTCACTTACTAGACATGTGCTAGTAAACGATGTGTAAGCCTATTTTTTGTAACGCTAATTTAAACCGGTTGATTTGCGTTTGACAGATAAATTCTCCCTCAGGAATTATCAGAATTTTAGACGGAAGGGATTGCAGTGCTGAAATCATACAAATTTTCGAGATGAGTAAGCACGCGGTATCTCGCTCATTCCGAGGTTCTTCAAACACGATGATTATTGTCCTCTCAATACCAAGTCCACAAGGGTCTTTATTCAGCGCGTCGTTTTCCTTCCGTAAGTTCCCGTATCCCATCGACTTATTCTATTTTTCCGATACAGGAATTTATTTCAATCTAACCTAGCGATTAATGGTACGTTTCCTTATTTTGTTGCCTATTCTATGGCGGCATAGCATCAGCAGTAATGAGAAGTTGGAGTTTTAAACAAAGCTAATCCGCAGTGCATTACAAGTGAATGGATAAACTGTTAAGTACAGTACGAAGCGTTCGACGTCATTCATTCCATGCAACGTTCGATACATGCTGAACAAAATATTCTTAAATGCACTAATAAATATCTTTTTTTTGAACTGCTAAGGAGAAATATTTTGACCTCCAGAACTTAAGATATATGAACAACCAAACGCATTGCCTACCGCCGGTTGTTCATTGCTCAAGGGACATTTTGCTTTCCAGTTCAAATCATTTAATGTGTACCAAGCCACCTACATATTTAGTGCAAAATAACATGGAAGTAAAAGAAGGACCGTGCCCAAACTGATTGCTGAACACTGCCTTGTGTTGTTACGGAAGGAAAACTAACTAGCATTAGTAGTTCTATTCTGAAGTGTTTGAACAGAACGGGACACTTGAATAAGACAAATGAATAATTCAAAGGAATTTACACATATTTATAAAATATTCCGATGTACTGGCCCAATTCTGATGTACCGTAACGGAAACCGGATTTTTGTCTATCATGTGATCTTGTTATGTGAACGCACGTATGTATGATTGCCAACATCATATGTGAAAAAGGTGCATTTCTATTAACCAAGTCAACGCCTTGTGCACCCAGAGGTATTGTCTCGTTTCTTTTCGACGTATTGCTGGATATTTTAGCAGAAACTATCAAGCATTGAGCTGAGGAAGTGTGACCATGAGCAACGACGCTGCACGGATTCCACCAGAGCCGGTCCCGTAAAACAAAGCTGCTATTTTGTTGCTTCGATTTGAATAAAGGGCCAATGCTGGTTAAAGGGTTTCCTCGGTTAGTTCGGAATTATAAACTACGATCGACTGCCTGAAACATTATTATAACTCACAAAAGCCTGAGTCACTTGAAAATTGCTCTTTCAGCGAAATGTAAGTATGTAATTCGTGGTAGGAGTCCGACACAAATAAATTTCAGTGCCGAGTGATACAGGACCAAATATTGCGTTCATGTTATACGTTTTATGTATACGGAACCATGCGACTGTTATTCTGGTAATTTTTTAATAAAAACCTGTTGATCATTGTATAAACAGAGCCTTTAAGGATAGGGCGAAGGTAGAACGCAACTTGCGGGTCTCGAAAGGTAGCTAGTCCAGAATTCGCTCTATTTTAATGTGGTTAAGTTTAGGACTTTAAGAGTAATCCATCAATGAACCCAAACGTATTTGCTGGGAAAAACGAGTAAAGTCCGATTTTATAAAATGGGACCCCACATCGATAATAATGAAAAATCATTTGTAATTGATGATCATAGCCGAAGCTTGATGTACAGATGAGCATTTTGCGTTGTCCTGAGAGCTGCGTGATTAGTTCCTATATGTTTCCAAGCCAGCAAGTCTTCATGGGAACGTATTGCAGAGCTTCCACTTAATATCGCGCTGTGCATGCAAGTCATTGCGAACATTAAACGAGAACAGTCTTCTAACATAAACATTCACGTTTTCCGACACCTCCAGATCCTCTCAGGTGATTGAAAACTTAATTTGATTCTGTCTATAATAAAATTCGCATCTGAAACTAATGGTTAAAACAAGCTTTTACAGCAAGCAAGCTACCACAATGTAAAGTGAATATGACTAATAATAGGTCCAGATATTTTAATTACGGACTATGTTTAAAAAGCTCGGATTATCCTTGCCCTGCGTCGATGTCTGCTGAGTAGTAGAGAAAAGCTAATCACACATGCCCATGAGGTGCGTGTTCCTAATTATTTTGGATTATTTTCCTCTATCTTTTCTCTATCCTCTTGCAGCTTTCCAATTTACACTCATCAGAACCGGATTTCTCAGTCCTACATTGTGATTCATCATACGTGGAAATATCTTCCACGATTATAGTCTGTGCGACCAGTAACCTTTTTTACTGCCATCCGTGATTAAGCGCAAGCGGATAACATAATCACATTGAACCGATTACTTTTCTGTGTGGCACCAATCAACACGGAATTTTCTAGGCAGCTCCAAAAGCCTAAGCTTATTCCGATCCGGCGTTTCTCAACACCTCTGTAAAAGAATTTGTAATCTAGAAACCTGCGTTCAGCGCTGTGGTCAGATTCAGTTAGCAGGTTCCAGTAGCAAGCCATTCCGTGTGACCTTATAAGCCATTGCACCTGCATAACCCCACACGAACCATGCGACCACGCCGACCGCTCATTTGACCTTGCAACCACCACGCCCCCCCTGACCGATGTGCGCCGCTCTCAAATCTGGAAAAGTACAGAATGCTAAACAACCCACAGGGTCAGGTAAGGACTCCAGGTTGAAAGGCAGAAATCCGAATGCGAAATGGCTCTGAGCGAAAGGCATTTGTCGGTTAGAAGGATGATAATGAGTAGTTAAACTCGGTCTGGCTTGCTTGCACTATTTGGAATGGTATCATTCAAAATGTGCAAAGGTGTCCCAACAACAGGCACGATAGCGAAATGGCTAAAAATATGCATGTTAGTTCTGTACTGCAAGCTTTACCATCCCACTAGTTAAGTGCTTGATTATCCCAGCTCAGAAGTGCGACCGGTTAACCGCAGAAGCCGAGCGGAGGATAAACTATAAAATTAATTGAACAGAAGCGAGTATTCACCATGGAAGCGTAGCGGCTTCTAACCAACGGAATGCTGCACAATCCGCTTCCCCTGAAATGCAAACAGACAAGTCCTACTCCGTTGTCTTGTCCAAGTTTGGTAGAACGTCAGGCAAAAATGGACCGTACCTACTAGCGTTAATCAGTAACCATTACAACAAAAATCAGGCACTAATCGAAACAACTGGTTGAGCAAATTCCACTACATCTGCCATCTAGCATTAACAGGGAAGAAGCAGCCGAACAAAAACCCTTTGGTACCTGTAACGCAAATGTCTCCTGTTGAGACAAAGCCCCCGAAACATCAGTTAAATATACAGGGCAGGCTGCAAAGCTCCACAGGGAGGACGCATTTAGGGCCTCTTTTGTTGTAAACACAGAATACGGATATAGACCTACCAACAGCAAACAATAAACCCTTGTCAGCAGGTCAGGACAAACGAGTACCATACCTCGTAGATCAATAGGGCCCGGACTGTTGTATACGCAAATGTCCTTGTATCTACCGTCCTCACATTGTGGGGTAAGTTATCGATTGAGCAAGACAATGGAGCTGCTTGTGCGTACTGATGAGCGTCAAATTTAAGCCCATAAAGATATTACATATTACTCGGCATTCGAACGCGCTACAATAAAAAGAACCCAGATTTTTCAAGTAACACTAGAATCCTCCGCGGAAGTAAAATACGTTTTGCTCTCCGCAACCGCGCTAAAACACGGATCCGTGGAGTACGGATCTATGCTGATGTTTCTTGGAGTGCGCGCATATCCAAAAAAAGTCCGAAGAAGGATAAGGCAAGCAAGACCACCTAAACACAAGCTTCATACTAGGGGTGTCCTGACATCTTTCTAAGGATGATCAAGGGACCGGAAAGCGCGATTTAGAACAGTGGCGGTTCATTCGTGGAACATTTGGTCGGATAATATTGTGGCACTGTGGCTCACCAGGACACCTCTTTCACCAAATTATAGAGGATACTGCCCTATAATCCTAACATTTTGCTTAAGTCAGACCAACAAGCAACGGATGTTTTAAATCGATGGAGGCAAATGCAAAAAGTCTTTCTGAACCTTGGTTAAAAGTCGCAGAAGCTTTGCACAACACAAATATTAAAGCATCCGAAGCAGTAAGCATACCAACGAATGTAAAGAAGCGTAAGTTGTCTGCTGCTTTAACTGATGGTGGTGTGGGTCTAAAAGAAGAGTGGGACGCACCTTGACCGGTTCAAGTTTCAGTCGAGGTAGCATTATCCCATCAAAAAGACGAGCAAATGCCGACCTCCCATCGGTCGGCATTCGCCCATACTTGGCCCCTTAACCGCTCTGTGGGCTCCTAAAGACCGAGAAACTGGTCTGCATCTATACAAATGCTTAGGGACTTTTTAATAAA
The DNA here is from genome assembly GCA_944474145.2 of Dicrocoelium dendriticum. Lineage (NCBI taxonomy): Eukaryota > Metazoa > Platyhelminthes > Trematoda > Plagiorchiida > Dicrocoeliidae > Dicrocoelium > Dicrocoelium dendriticum. The sequence goes on from OX104061.1 coordinate 62,848,954, forward strand.
GTTGCCGAACTGAATGATCGCCGAGATTTCGTACCTAATGACGTCGTTGGAATCACCGAGATGTGGTTGCACACGGAAAAGACAGACGCTAAATTTTCGCCACAGAGCATGTCGATGAGCCAGAAAGATAGACTCACAGAAAGTGACTTATACTGTGAATCCGTGGCGGATTCAGAGTCGTAGTTCCTTGACTATATTTGGTGCCGCCTGCATTTAAAAGGCAAGGACCCTAACCTTATAATCTTGGTTTACCGCCCTAACTCGAAAACGACTACCACCTAGCGGCTGCTTTGAGATGCAGTTTTCATCAAAAGTACGCTCACATACTTCTCATGGGTGATTTCAAAGTAAATTGTGTAGAAACTCTTGCAACGACCGGAGAACAATACAAAGCCGATTTACAAGATCACTTAACCACTGTTCCTCTTTAAAATCACATCACTTTGCCTACGAAATTTGTAGCAAGGATTTAATCCACTTAGAATTGTTGTTGGCCTAACAAGAACGGCTGTGGAAGCAGAAAACGCGCTGCAGATGAAATTTGCTCCCACGTTTCAGAGGGTCTTGCAACCAAGAGATCTTCTGACTTTTGCCGTTATTTGGCCAAAACTAACCCACACCACTTTTACCGTGGACACTGCATTGCAAAAGCTGAGGTTTCTAAGCAAACACAGCTCGCCGGGTGTCAACAAATTTCGTCAGGAGACAAACCAACAAGCAGATGGTTTAACGCAGCTTTTCTGCGCTGCGTACACAAGAATCAAGTTCCAGCTATGTGGCATTTTGAAATAAAAACCAATTCACAAAGGTGGCAGCAGAAATGATCCCTCAATCTACCGCGTAGTATTCCTTCTTGCCATATTCTCCAAGGTCATGGAATTCATACTTGCCGATGCACTGGTCTGCTACCTGGAAACCCGTAACAACATCCATCGACAGTGGTCATGCACAACAAATTTACTAATTGCACGCAGTAGTTGGACCTCGGCAGCTGACGCTGCAGAAGATGTTGATGCGATCTACCTGGATTTTCCCAGGGCTTTCGATGGTCTAGACCATCGGATACTAATCTTCATGCTCCAGCATTACGGGATCAGCGACCCTATTTTCAGCTGGATTGCCAACTTTCTACTTCTATGGCTATTATTAGTCAGAGTTAGGAACTGTTTACTGGACCACATACAAGTCGAGTGTGGTGTGCCGCATGGTTCAGTTCTAGGTCCACTTTTGTTTTTGGTATATATTAATGGCCTTTCACAGGGAACAGCTTCAAACCTCCTAATGTTTGCCTACGACATCCAGATCTGGCGCAGGATCCAGGCGAATGCCGACGAACATGTGCTTCAGATTGACCTAGATTCGGTGCATCGATGGGCAACCCAAAAGCTACTGCATTTCAACATCAGTCAATACAAGGGGCTATCCATCTGACATCAGAGTATCTACTCATACAGGCTCGGAACAAATATACTTCAACAACTATCTGTCTAACGTGACTTGTTGTCCTGGTTCAAGCTGACTTGGTTTGCCCCAGGCAATCCAAAAAGGCCTCAGAGACTGGAAATAAACACGTCGGACTTTTGCGACGGGCGTCTATACCAGTAAACAGCTCCATATTCCGACAAATACTTAGTACGCAGGTCCCCCTGCATGTGGAATATGCAATCAAAGTCTGGCTTAAAAGGCTTAATGCAAGGCCTTAATGCCTTCAGGAACCTATAAACGTAACTGTAATGAGCAATTTTTCATACAAGGAGAGGCTGAAACGATTGAGGTATTCAATGAAAGCTACCGCAGACTACTAGGCTACCTGGTTATGGTATAATTGATTCTGCGAGACCTACATTATGTGTGCATTCCGTTAATGTGACTTAACACCAATACAACCCCGAGGGGTCACTCACAGAAACTCACTGTACAGTATGGCTGCCGGAAATACCGCATAAATTTCTTTTCCATTCGTGTCTGTAACCTGTGGAATTCTCTCCCAGAATCGGTCGTCTATGCACCGAAACTAACAGTATATAAAAGACGGTTGGATGATACACTCATCCAGTTACACTTTGACACTTAGCACAATGTCTCCATTCTACACCTGGAGTTTCCTCTGGAATTATTAGCTGTGAACTGATGGTGCTTTAAATTTAGGCGGATTTTAGGACTACGGAGGAGCGAACGATAAGTCATTAATTTCATATTAAATTACCAACTCTTTTATTATCCTTACTACTGTTATCGTTATGTCGATATGACCACTAACTATCCAACGGAACTTGTAGAGCAAATCTGCTTAACCCGTGTACATTAGTTGTTCATTTTTATATTCTAATTTGATAATCATTCATTGGATAGTGAACGCTTCAAAACACATTTACCGTCATTCCCTGAAACTGCAGCACGCTGCCACCTTGACAATCCATTAGTTAAAGTTATCCACACGGTATATTCTGTCGGAATTATCATGGGATATGTCTTGTGCTATTGCAGGCCAGTTACGACACACACTTCCAGCTTTCGTTGGATCTTCCCTTATATTGTTTGTATTTTTAATTTTTCTCGATGAGACACTCAAGCATTTAGATTGTGTCCATGAAGGCTCTGCTGATGTAATCTGAAAAATAATTTACACATAAAAGCATATTATTATATACACCGACGTCGCCGATCTTCACAACAGGGAGGCTCTGTGCGTTCAGTATACAGGCAGAAACTTTATCAATGCACAGCAAAATTATTGTGTATCATAATTAGTCGTCTGGTTCACCGGCATATTGAAATTGGAGGGTGTACTATGGCTCAGCCAATGTTTCTTTTGCAACATATTATGTAATGCGAACCCATTTAATAACGTAGACTTTGCCCGTAGCTTTTCTGAACTAAAACGTTGCCTGCCCTTATGGAGAAGTTTTCGAAAGGCCAAGGTTTATATTATTTTACAAAAAATGAAGAATAACACCAGAGAGAGATCCTCGTCGTTATATATCATATAATTTCATGCGTCATACGTTGGGGTAAAAATAGACCGTGATATTGTCACCTCTCCTTGTTTTCCTTCTATTAATAATTAACAAGCTTTTAGCTGTAGCATCTAATAGGTTTTACTATTACAAAATTTATAGGAATGAGATATGGCCTTTTAGTTTGTCAGCGCAGCTTACAAATGTTGAAGACAAGCTGGATATATCACTATTCTAAACGAGTTCTTTTATTGAAAAAAAATATCTTTTAATCTGTTTCGCACTCCACCAGCCTAAGCCTAGTGGGGTACAGGTAATAGTTCAAGGCATCATAAATGGAACCATGGTTTATTGCTGGTAAAAAAGAATTTCTTAACAAGTCCCGTGGGATGTAAATTATTGCGAAAAGTGAAAAGCGTTTTGGTGGACTCACCATAGACTTATGTAGAATAGTGGAAGTGCTCGCGCTACGCAGTATCGAACTTCGCTGCCAAACAACGACCATCAAGTGCAAGCAGAATAACACGTCGTGCAGTTTTCTACGAAGGCTCGAATTCAAGAATTCAGGATTACGAGGCAGATCTTTGAACTTTAAATTCCCGGGATGTTCGTAGGTTACAGGTAGTCGCTTGTGATTAAAAATGCTTTAAGTGGCAGGTGAATTTGTTTGGCTGATTAGTTACTATCCGCTGCAGCCAAAATGAAGTTGTACGAACCTACTTGAATTGTGGCACAAAAGAGTAAACTTTACCTTTCAAATGGATTAGTGCATTTTACGGAATATACTAAGCAGTTTACTTTATGTTACACCAGATTCCACTAGAACACAAAATATTTACATCACGGACCAAACAAATATTAAAGCAGAGATCATGTGGAACAGTGTGGCTGAATAATCTGTTGGTGACACGGTTTCCTAATGCTTTTACAAAAATCCTTGAAACCAATAACAGTATTAGATAACTTTCGCTTCTTGCTTCTGATAACAACTATGGTGTACTCATAAATCTTGACATTTGATTAAGCAACTTTCCTCACAGCAATTTCACCAGCACATTTTTATAACCCACGCAGAAAAACAAAGCCATTGCCTACCATCGCATCCAAGAGAATCAGAAGGATGTATAGGACTTCGTAATTATGGACCTTACATGTTTTGCAGCACCACATTGTCCGCTCCTAACGCTCAAGCAATCCGTTTGGAGTTTGTGGATGTTGACGTGAGTGACGAAACTTATTATCTTTCTGTAGCCTCCAGTTAGATCTCAGTGACTAACGACACTTTATTTAGGTGTATATTTTTCAAAATAATCAGCTTTTGTGATAGATCGCTGCTGTTGGTTATGCACTCTATAGTTCATTGGGATTCATATAGCTTACACCAGTAATTTATTTATGTCATTATGACAAAGCTACCTTTTGCAATGTCGAACAAACAAAACTAGCCAGCTGTACTTCACAGTGTTACTCTGCAAGAACTATTCCATTAAATATCGAAGTAGACTCTGTACCAACTAGCCCTTGTTAAAGAAACCGGCACTGTTTCAAATTGAATTTGCAACAATTCATTAGAAAATATCTATTGCAGATGGATTAGCTAGATGTTAAGTTCCAGAAAAGCAATATAAATTTGTAGCAACTCGATGTTTAATTAAAAGTAACAGACTTTTGCGCACATGCATAAGCTGCTCGTCCTAATCAAACCCTGTTTTTTACATATCCTTTGCAATACTGTCAAGCTTGATTTTTGAACCGTTTTGCAGATTGCCCAAACTAATTAAATATTATTCAGTAGGCGGTAATAGATAGGGGCGATCTCATGTGGTAGATATGCGAACATATAAACAATACCCGCTTTAAACAAATGTCGACTGTTCCGTGACAACAAGAATAAACTTCAACGTTTCCACATATTGGTAAGCCGATTTTGTTACTTCGTGTTTGTACGAAAATACTGACAGATGCATTTTCAAAAATATCTGCGTTCATCATCATTATCATCATACACGTTAGCTAGAGGTGGGGAACGCCTCAGCTACTGTACCGCAATACACAGAAAAAAGAAAAATAATGACACTGGTGCAAGCTGGCTGAGCTACCGGTAACGGATGGGCATCGTTCCGGTAACCTACCAGCCGGCTACTCTGCATTAAAAAATTACTATGCAAAATTATTTAAGGCTAAATAATGAGATCGTGGTTGGAGGGGAGGCTAAGAGGGATGGGGTGGGAAAAAAACTCACAGCACGAACTCCACTGAGGTCGGCTCCTAGCCATATCAGCAAGTGTGTCCAACCAAACGTGTTCATCGTCTTTCGGACCCCAACCAGGGAGCCGAGGCAAGCTTCGAATTGAGAGCCTTCATTACTCTCGACCAAGTCATCGCTTGGCCAACCCTCCTTTTCTTCCAACCACATCCAAATCGCGCAAACAACGCACGTCGCGGGAGTCGGTGGGCTGGCATGTGTAACACGTGGCCGAGCCATCGGAGCCTGGTGCGTGAAATGACGGTGCTGGGCGGTTTATTTCCTTTTCCTGTGCCGTAAACAAGGCGTCGAACACGCTCGTTGCTCACGCGATGTTCCCACCAGATGTGAGCTAAACTACGAAGGCACAGGTGGTCGAATATAACTAACCTCTTCAGGTCTGATGCTTTAAGCGGCCAGGTGTCGAATATCTGTGTTGCAGTTGCACGAATCAATACACAACTCAAAGTCTCATTGAAAAGCTGTTATGAATATTTAAGTTATTTTTACCTGATTATTATTATGAAAGCTGCATGGCAATAGATTTATTTCAACATAAATAGTGTGCAAATTCTACGTTTTATATATGTGAAAGATTGATGTAGACGTTTCGTTGCTCTTTGGCTTATTCAGCTCACATGAAACCCGAGTCTTTTCTTTTTATAAACTAATGTGTAACTAAGATACAAGCATAGCACCTCTACTTGCGATCAAAATAGCATGTCTGTATTTCAAACTTGACGCTTAACGTCAGTTAGTATAAAGCATTACTTAAGGCAATTTAAACATCATGGTCAGAGCAACCAAACTATGATGATTTGATATAAGTAATCAGAAATAGAATGCTAATATTTGCTACAAGCTTGTGGAAAGCATGATTAAATTAAAGGATGCCATAACTCATCATGATGGTTTTTTATGCAAAGTTCGAAAACAAATTTAACTAGCGAAATCCGTTTGGTTCCTACTCTGTTGTAATTTTAGTTATCCGTCTGTATTCTATTGCATTTAAAGCAGTAAGTTAAAATGTGGGTTACATAGCTTACATTTATTACTTCGTTTTAATAGGCAAGTTGAAGTTTTCCAGTGTTTATTTTTATAGAAAAGGAAAGCGTTCATTTCTTCTGCATTCTTAACTATTGATCTAACATTATTTATTTTGTCTAAGCAATATCCATAGTGTTTGTTTTAAACTTATTGTGCATTTGACAAACGAACACAGTAGCGCTTTCTATTGCTTAACTTTGATGTTCAATAAACTCACGGTCATCCTTGTATGTTTAACTTCTTTTAACAAAAAAGCAATATTTATGTCAAATTTGCTTTGTAATAACAAAGTGGAACGGAGCAATAAGGAAACTTGTTAGCACAGGGACAGAAGAGCATGTAGGCCTTCTTGCTTCTTCCATCTGCGAAGTGACTTGACAGCATACTACCTAAGGAACAAGCCTTTCTTCCTACCTGTCTTTGCCTACTAAACGGGACGAGTCTTTTCCTTGGTGAAATGCCCAAGTTCAGTAATCAAAAGGTTTGCTGATTGCGTTCACCAAAGACTGGGTCTTGTCACTTTAATACTAAAGATCAAATTTTAATGTAGGAGAATCAGCGATGGTGAAATTCAAGTATTACAGATCACTAGTTAGCAAGCCAAGTAAAGCGTGCTATAAACCTTACATTGTCAGAGTAAATTCAGCCAAACGAAGAATCTTCAGTCTCTTAGATCATCAGTTGCTTATTCCTACGCTGAAGTCCTCATATTCTGCTTGCTCGTGTCGTTAACATGTTCCATAAACTAGTAAGGAGAAATCTCGTTGCAAATAAGTGAAATAATAAGCGAAACCAAATGATCTTACTGGAAAAGTGGTGTTTAACGTAGCTCCCAAAAGACTTTTTTACGCTTATGTGTAAAGCCAATTGGTGACCAGTACTTCCCAAACTAATAAAGACGAAGTGCCTTATAAACAATACCCAGGCAGATACGCATTCGCTAAACGCAAGTCATCTAAATTTGTCATTCATGTAATGAAATGGTTTAGTAATGGTGAGAAAACGGATATCTTAAAGGAGGCATTGGTTTTATTACTACAATAGTCTGGCTCACCAATATAAGAAAAATTAGTCTATGTTTATTATATCATACTTCGGACTGTTTGGCGCGCATAGCAGCAGCAACTTTCTTATGAGTGGAGGCAATGTTGTCTACCGTTCTGCTGTCACTGAGAAGACAAAAACGAGCTACACTGATCTGGTCCAATTCTGAGGTACATAATTTGGTACGCTATTTCCACAACCTTTGAATATCGGCAGAGTCGCGGTGGTGTCCTCCTTTGCGTCTGATCTTCATCTGTCGGGAGCAAGCCTGAACAGCTACCAAAGTGACTGTGATAGACAGAAACTAATTGGGCGTTTGACCTTAGGTTAGTGAGTTTCTAATATGTATATTTTATAGCAGAAATATTTACCAATTTTTGGCTGGCTAGCACATTTTGAGAGCGAACAAAACTAGACGCTATTATTTCCCTTACATGATTTAATCTGTGCTGAAAAATTCTGTTCTTGAATTCAACTTAAAAGCTGACATTGGAAAGTTAAAGCGCGCTTCGCAGAAATATAGGTAAACCAGGTAATCCAGTTCATCTGACAGTTAACGCGCATTCGGCAAGTGTAAGTTCATTGTAACTAACTTCTAGGAACCAGGTGCAATTAACAGGTGAAGCATAGTTCTGATCTTAGATGCCTTAACAAAAATGACCACATGGTACTGTTCGCGTCTACATAAATGTCCCTGTTTTAATCCAGTCTGCTACAGCCTACCTACTTCTGCCTGCAAACTGAATTATTTGGCCAAGTTTTGGGCGGAAAGAAGAAAACTTATACATAAATCTGACCGCTTTTTAAGGCAAGCCTTTAATTCTAAGCTGTGGTGAATATCAGTAATCACTGTGTTTGCGCGCAGCAACCATTTGAACGCAGGACTAGTTTGGCTACTTTATTTAAAAGCTGGCTGATACATATCGATTAGACTTTCCTAAGACTTCCTTCTTCTTTAAGCAGGTGATATATATAAATGCATAAGAAGCAACTGGTTGTGATAAGCTTTGATGTCGAAAATGTGAGCTTGCAGCCGCTGTTAAATCTCCTAACTACTTGACCACGACGAAAATAAAACCTCACCTGTGACTTGTGTGTGAATCGAACAAACACCGCTGCCCCCATTACTGATGGCAAGCCAATATTTTGAGGCGACTATCTGTTAGCATTTTGTTGCTGTCAAGCATGACCAGAAATTATAATCTTCCATTAAATTAAAAACAAAGAAATTCAAGAATAAGGATGAGTTTATCCGGACCATCTGGATACTTGATCAAGGCTCAAGTTACGCAAACGGAAATAAGAGATTACATGGACCATTTTCAGTGATATGCACAAATTCTTCAGGGTCTACGAGAAATTCCACAAAATTATGACAAATTCCCAACGCAAACCGCTTAAAATTTACAAGCGCCATCCGAGGTGCCGCAGTTTAAACTTCACAACAACTACCTAATACGCTACACATACATTTTGCTGATTTGTGATGAATTTCACCCATGAAGCCAGAGCTGCTCTGATCTATATATGTTTTCCGGAATGCGAATTACGGATTGAAAGACCACTGAAATAATCCGTAGGGAGGACTATCCTACTTACTGTTGTAGTCGAGTTTAAAGCATCTGATGAGTGTGACGCTACAAAAACTCCGAATTTAGATATTCAGAGGTGATTGCTAGAAAAGTATTAGTTCAACCGATCTTGGATATATAGAGCTACATGGGTAGAAATATGTAAGAACAAGGACGAGTAAATAATATTTAATTTGAGACGGATGTAAACAATGTTGTTAGCAAGTCATCATGAGCTTTGCAGATGAAAACTTCTGAGCTTCTGATCAATACAGGGTCCACCAAGCAAGCACACGATCTGAGACATTTAGCCAAATCTCGTCCAGAAAAGTCTTCAAATGTTAACGCTTAGTTAATCCTCAAAAATGTTGGTAACACGACATTCGTCGCAAAGGAAAAAAGCAATTTACGATAATGTAGGAAATTTCCGGATCAAAACGGGCCCACTGGTCACAAATCAAGTAACAATCAGCACCCTTTGCTTAATAGGGACGAAGCAATTCCTCTTCACAATACTGGAGCGGTGAATGATTCTGTATTTACACGTATGCACAAGGCGATACAGATTATGTGCAATTTTCTAGAAAACAGAATTAGTACACTAGCGGTTACCTCTATACTACCCCAGCGACAAGTAGTGTAACTTAGATGATAAGCGTTAATAACTGGTTATAGGCTTACTCCATTTGTTTGTACGATCAAGCTGCAAAGAAGCCTCCACTTTCACAGTTGCATGTGTGCACATGAGATGGAATTCCCGCTGGTGCTCTTATTGCGAAAAGGCTTCGATTGAGGTACAATTATATCCTCCTTCCACTTGCAAATTTATTTTTGCACTCTTGGAATTAGGACACTCCCACTGAGCAGTTATAGAACAACATGTATGAATGTATGGCAATCAATCCGCGTTTTAGCTAAGTCAGTTAACATATTCAGAGAGGGACACAACCTAAAAATTCCTGATTAATGTCCTCAAAACGCACAGCCCATAATCGATATGACCGCGTTAGTTAGACTTATAGTGCTTAGTGGATATATCACTGAAAAAGCTATCATAAATATTTGGATAACGGTGCTACTGATTGTGCTTGGATGGTTTGTCTGTATTTTCAGTAATCTGATCAAACCCAAGTTTGTTATCGTGAAACCTTATTCTGTAAGCGCACACACTTCACCATTAATCGAACTGGAGACGGCGTGAAAGTAACGAGAGAAAATTAGTTCGCGTATGGAGATAACACTAGTCTGGAGAACGACAGCAATATGCTGTAAAGCCTCATAGAATCATCCCATTTGTTTGGTAGGATGCGCAACTTAGTATTTTTTACAGAAACGCTTTTAGGATAATAAGAATCTAACCTACAAACATACCAATAGCCTCCGAATAATGCGATGGTGCATTCCTCAATGAACTTAATACCCTGATATTCTCAAACTGCAAATGTCACAGCTATGATATTACGAATATATTTTGCTGGAATATTTCGACGTTCCACTGGCATAAGTTACTTACCTATTCTAAACTCCCATTTGCCAAATTTTGATACGTTAATATCAGTCGGGCAACTGTATAGAGGAGGTAATGTGAATTTACCTTGCTATTTCTCGAAGTGTGACGAGAAATATTCATAATAATTCCAAAGGTGTTTTTAAGAAGATGGTTCCCAGCATTTGGAAGCTGATTACCAATACTCTGAATTTCGGGAGCTAGTAGCGTTGGTTACTTGCTTACTGATCTTTTCCTTGCGTAGGCAAAATTAATGAAATCTATAGTTAACTAGACGCTAATAGACTACCAAAAGAATATAGTTTATTTGAACGGAAACAAAGCCGTTTCCGTCAGTAGAGCACATGTATTACTTAACTACTGCTTGCGTGTGAAAGATTCGTTTAAACTGCCGAGGGTAAGACCAGCTATATTTCATATTGATGAACTTAGCCAAATACTACGCGTTTCAGAAGCAAAGAATCGATCTCCGAATTTCGCAAAACTTAGCAATCCGTGGGTACCTCTTGTGCTCTGTACTCATCAGCTGTTTTACTTAAGGTGTTAGCAAATTTATCCAAATAAACAGTATTAGGACCAAATTATTTTTGGTCTGTATAAACCGCATTGAGTTTCTATGGAGTTGATACAATTTGCCAATCAAATATAAGTATGGTGGGCGACAGGTAAGAAAGAAAAATATGGTGTCCAGTTACGAGACCTGAACAACATATTTTAATGGTCTCCGACGAAACTTATCGTGCTTAATGCATTTAATAATAAAAAGAAATTTTTAACCATATACTTATCTGATTGGTATATGCAGGAGTACTAATTTAGAAGATCGCCATACAGCGACACAACACTTGTTACGGGATTCAGAAATGTATCCGCAATGCAGTCGATACGTAAAGGTTTTTTGCATGAACTAACTTACTATTTTAACTTATGGATTTGGCGATTGATTACATACATCGACAAGTGCTTGACGTGTATTTGAGTTCCAACACAGATTACGCGATGCATGTCTAGCAACCCTGGCTTACATTCGACCTAAATTATGAAGATAAATTTCATCTGCCATTCATATTTTCATTGATTGCATATTTAATTGAACACCCCACGTTACATTCATTCACTATTTCCCGACTACCGAAGAAGTTCTTTTAACTGATACTGGTCACTAAGCACGACCCGTTAGAAAGCTACGACTGCAAAGCTTTCGTACACTGTCCCATCTAAATTGTTTGTATTTAGTTTGCTGGCAGGTTTATCTATATGATAACATCCACACCGAGACACAGGCCAGTAGTTCGGTAGTAGCAACATTTTTGTTCGAAGTATCATGTCTAAATTATGACGGTAAAATATCTAGCGTAACATGTGTCCAGAGCTGGTCATAATCATGGGAAAGGGGGTAACTTATTTGTGCAGCGCCGTAACTGTACGCACTTGTCCTTGACGACAAATAAACATACCGGCAGTACACAGCAGCCAGGTATTTACTAACAACAGGCTTCTGAACAAACATATAGACAGCCGCCGGAAAGTGCAGCTAAGTGTTCCGGTAAATATCTGAGCAGATGCATATGCGAAAACCGTTGAGGTGGCAGCCAAACCTGTAAGGATAAACTTTATTTTATTCATCCCATGCATCGCATATATCCCATCTATCCATAGGTCAATATTTACACACGACACTGAACTTAAGAGACGGTTTTGAGGGATTTGCGATCAGTAAAATAGTAGGTACCCTTGAGCCATTTAGATAAGGCAGAGAAAAGACAGATATTATGATATGTCAACATTTGATTGTTGTCTTCAGTAACAAAAAATGAACTCCCTTCTACCGGGCTAGACGTATTTGCAGCCCCGAAACTTTACAAGCCGGAGAAGAATTCCTACGCAAGACTTTAGTTTCAAATGGATTTACTGAAAAATTTATTAAGGTACACAGCAGACCTCCCGGCGTAAAAACACCGGTTTTGACGACTGAGGAAAAGTATGTCTCGCCGTACAAGGCGGATCATGTGGCAAATATCGGACGCAAGCTCCAGTCCGCCCTAGCGTGAACCTACACGACAGCGCAGTTGCGACTCAAGCATACCACGCGAGCACTAGTTCTTCCTAACCGTCGAGCATCTCGTCGGGTAGTTCGGCCTCTCACGTTTTTTATCTATTCTCCTGCGGTTGTAAGATTTACGTAGGCAGAACAAACCGTCAGTTAGTTCAGAGGGTAGCTGGACATTTGCCAAAGTGATTAGGAAACAACATAGGACGAACCCGAGAATCAATCGGAGCCCGGCATCGTCTATCACCGAGCACTACATGACAACCCATCATACCGGAAACCACGAGCCAGCGTTCAAAATGTTATTACGTAACAAAAACCAGCTGATGTTGGCAATTAGTGAGGCGTTGTTAATTAAGGCCTCTCAACCTGTGCTAGGTGCACAGAAACACTTGACGCAATCAACTCGGTTGCCATGGTCTTGACTGTGACATTTTGTTTTGGTGGTGCTTATATTTTCCATGTATATCGTCCTTGTGTGTTTCTGCTCGTATTGTGTTTGCGACTGAAGGAATCTGCAAGCCTTACCCTCTCAGGGTTCTTCTAGATAGGAAAATATCCTTCCAAATACACTGCAACTCTCATTTGCTCGGATAGCTGAGTCTTCTACACGATTTTTCCAAATATACTTAAATGGGCTGCAGATACCTTGCATGTGTAACCTGGTTAGAATTATCCTGCTATTTAAAGAGATTGTCTGTTGGAGTCAGCACACGATCGATAGGTACTTCTCTTCTCTCTCCTCTCTACACTGCATAAAGTCGATTGCACCTGGGGCACTAACGTGTCATCCAGATACAATATTCATCATAGCAATGAGGCAATACGGATACTTTAGCATCAGTTATTCAGCAAAAGTAATCTGTCTTCATTTGGCTATTAGGCCGAGACAGCCAATATAAGGACAGGTACTGATGTAATATATCTCGACTTTGTAAAGCCTTCGATATCAGAGAAAAAAATATTAATCTCTAAAAGCCGCAAGCACACAAATTTAGGAACAATGTCCTTAGGTGAATGGGAACTTTTTCTACAGTAATTTTATGTACGGGAATGATACGACTTGTTGATCTTATCGACGTGGAGTGCGGGGTTCCACGAGGATAGGTTTTGGGATCGCGCATATTATTAGACATCATAAACAATAGTATGCGTAACACTGCTTCCAATATCCTGCTTTGTGATAATGACATTAGTGTATGACGGACGATCGGCATTACGGAAGGTCAAAATATGCTGCAATAAAAAACGCAGTTCCGCTCTTGTGGGGTCCAAAGCTAATCTAGTTTCGTTCAAAAGGATTAATGGCAAGCCACAAACTCAAAAACGTATTTTGGCGACCACTTCTTAGGAGCGCGAAGTTAGGGTAGCGACGCATGATGAACCCGGCTGTTCTGTATATTTCTTGCATCCACAATTGGGAAAAATTATGGTAGATGCATTCGGAGAACGTTCTTGCGGTTCCACTCTTCAAAAATCCCTCGTTTGTTTGATACATATGTGAGGTCACGGTTGGAATAACGCGTTTGGGATGGCAACTCTGATCATAAAGCCATCTGTTTGTAATGGAGGCCTAACAGCTTAGGACAAGTAAAAGTGTGTATATATTTCTTCATCTGTCACACCAGTCGCAAGTGAAAGCCATAGGAGTGCACAATGGAAGTTACCGCCGTCCGAGTGAGGACAACCTTCTGGCATACCAGATCTTTGAAAACCTGGAGCAGGCTTGCTATCACCTCCTGAAACTTAGTAGGAACACAAAATGGAGAGGTAACCAGCTGAAGCTGGCTAACCAGTGAAGAAGTGGAAAAAATTATTCTTTTCCTTGCATATGACATCCTTGGAATGCGCTTTCGACTTTGTGATGTATACGCTCAAGCTTCACATTTTTAACAATGTCTTGACGGTGTGTTACGCGTATTCATCGAGGGGCGACAAGACTCGAACAAACAATATGCTCACTAACACCAGCGAAATCGGAATAGACAGAATGTCGCGTTCGCTAACGTCGACAATAAGACGAGCCTGAAAATGTGCGCTTCACTTTCTGATCACAATTTTTTGCTTTTGTAGTCCACCCTATTCATCCAACAGGACTCACCGAAGAAAAAATACGATTTTCAACCTACATTAGATCATACTGCTGGCGCGTTTTCCCTGTTTGACTGCAACCAGAAGTCAGTTGAGTATCTACTGAGTATTAGTAGGAATATGATGCACTTATTAATGCATCACTCGCATCCCATCAAACCGCTCAGTTCTCGAACCACTTTGCACTATTGTTGGTACCTTATTCTACATATTCCTTACATATTCTATATTGTGACGCTTCTGAGTGGCAACTCTTCTGATCCTCTCTAATTCTGCTAATCTAATGGGTTTAACCACTATCATCATTTTTCATTTTTCTAATGCGAAACCCAAGGAAAAGGATTAAAGCCAACTTTGGAGTTTGAACGTCAAGTTGCAGTTTTGAAACTTCAACTTATATTTTTAACTTTGTTTCCCATTCCATCGACTTATCATCTGTTATCCTTACTAGCACCACATATTAGAATTTCCTTCCTGCCTTCCTACATAGCAGCTGTGCCCGAGAAATGTCTAATGGAGTAACCTTTGGAGCATGTGGCATAGAGGTAACCTTGAGTGATCATTTATTTTCGGCATTGCCAAAACCTGTGTGCTTAATGCATATTTTTCATCACAAATGTCGGTAACTCACAAAAATTCGTTTTACACATCGTTATGTTGCACTGCAAGTTTTTTCTTATGACGGAATTTTGTCGCTGGCTCGGCCAGGGACAATAAAACAGGTCGCTCAGCCTAAGCATCTTGGTCAATCGCGCGGACTTAAAGTTTGACTTTTGTTAAGGGCTAACGAGTCAAAAGTCATTGTCTTATTTAGACATTGCGCCATTTATGTTATTTGCTATCCCCACCCTAGTGACTTGAGGACCAGCTCAATTGGGACGTCATGTTATCCAGTTGTTTGTCTTGTTTGTTTACTTTCCCTAAGCGTTTATACTTATTTCACATTATTGGTAAAGCGGGGAGTACTACCGCAGGTCAAGCCGACATTGATTAACTGTAAGGTGAATCCAGCGCTTTATTTCCCTTTACTTGATTTCAAATGTATCCCGCATGGTTTGTGCTCATTGAATGACACACATTTAATAATGGTTTTCGTATTTTTCCCATCCCACCTGAATTTGTCCAGCTGAAATGTCATTACTTCCACTGCCATTCAAATGGCTGATGGATGTGCCGGAACTGTACCTGCGGCGCATGTCAGAAACAACCCTCTTGAACCACCAAGTAGCTTGGTCATTTCAATTTGGTAAATGTTTCGCTTTTAGTCGTTGCTTTTGCTTCCGGTTAAAAACAATACCGTTGAAACAACTTTGTATGATGAAATGTAGTAAACCTCCGAATCAGGTAGATCAACTTTTATGGGTAACCTTCGATGTGTGCCAGGAATCTTTTAAAAATGTACGCACTCATAATGGCGGCTGATAATAACCAGTGAACCTAATGATTTTCGTTCCAGGTGGAATGTAAAGGCTATGGTACCTTGCTACATGGATGTTAAAAAACCTGCTTCAAGTAAAAATTACTAGCACGTCATTTGTTTTAACATTTGTGTTTGGTGGCATTTATAGCTCCAGCTTGATGATAACAGGTTGCAGAATGTATCCTTAGCATTAACTGTTTGCCTCCCTCGACAACAGCCTTGTTGAAGAACTGATTTGGCGAGGTGCATAGGACAC
The DNA here is from genome assembly GCA_944474145.2 of Dicrocoelium dendriticum. Classification (NCBI taxonomy): domain Eukaryota; kingdom Metazoa; phylum Platyhelminthes; class Trematoda; order Plagiorchiida; family Dicrocoeliidae; genus Dicrocoelium; species Dicrocoelium dendriticum. The sequence goes on from OX104061.1 coordinate 62,865,142, forward strand.
ATATCGCCTACTGGTTATTCCGTTTATCACGTGGTTACCAGTGAGCTGTGCACCTATGTAATAATTCAGCTAACAGGTTCCAATATGCACAACAGTTATGTTAGATGCAAGGAGTGGGGCAACGGATCCGACGACTGAATGGGCGATGGAGTTATGTAAAGAAGAAAAGCTACTTATTATCCTTAAACCTGTAATATACTTTATCTTGGAGATATTGATTTTCCGTGCAACTGAATACAGTAAATCGCCTAGCTTGTCGGGGCGATATACGTATACGCGCAAGCAGGGTTATGGTGCTAAATAAATTTTGAGTGACAGATATCTTGCCGGATTATCCCGTGCGGCGGATTATCAGTCAATAAGCGCTCTTTCATCGGACAAAGTTCTAGCAACTAGTATCGGTCAACTATCAGTCAACTATCAGTGACGTGCCGTGATTGCTTGAGCTGAGTAGTCCCTGCACATCCGCCTCCGATGACTGACTTCCGGACAAACAGTTCTGAGCGTCAAACACACAGCCTTAAGACCTTGGAAATACGCGTATGTTGCCACATCACAAGCAGTTGCTTTAATGCCAAGAGCGTCAAATGAACTTACGCCTAACGGGATACTGTCACTCGTAGGAGTAAAGGATTGATGGGAATTGCGTTGACTGAAAGAGCATGGGGACACCATACAATACCTCTGCAAACTGCAATGTTTTAACCATTGTTTTATTACAAAGAAAGAAAACAGCGGTGATAGACAAGGAGTTCTTCTAATTACGGCTGCTGATGACCCTGCACGAACGGTAAGGGAAGCAGCAAACGCGCTGCGAATGTCATATTTCTCCACCTTTCCGAGCAGGTTATCATCAGTTGATCCACTAGCTTGTACCGCCGCGGTACTTACCCACATCACCTTTACCACCGAAGCTGTCTTGCAGTAGCTTACCACAACGCGGCAAGCGCAAATCCTGCATGTCGATACCATTCGCTCAGAGACAATGGGAGCAGCAGATAGACAACTAGCAGTGTCACTGGCTCAGTCCTTTCATCGCTGAGCAGACCAGAACCAAGTTGCTGCCATGTAGAAGCATGGAATATTAAACCCTATTCACAAAGATGAAAGCAAAGCCGATGTTTCAAACTACCTCTCAGTTTCCCTTCTCCCTATACTGTCTACGGTAATGGAATTGATCATAGCCCATGCGTTGGTGTGGTATGTTCAAAGCTTGGGCAAACTTAGGCTGGTAGCCGAACACTACAGTGGGTGTCTGACACTTGTCTAAGCCAAGATTATTGTGGGACTTCCGGTTCGATTCAAAGTGTAGCGAAACTGTACAGATGACAAGTGTATTACCTTCTGGTATACACGAATAGCGAACATCTTTCCGGCTGTTAAGCAGATGGAATGCAATTGACCCCAACTTATCGGTGTTCCACGAGATAAGACAACATGGTTGCTGGCCATTTTTAAATATCCTCATTCAGGAAGAAAATTGAGGTCTGCTGCAACGCACCGTTAACCACAAAACGACCTGGAATGAGCAGCACCTTCACATTTTCCATTTCAAAGCAAGTGTTTACAGCCGCATCCTTGAAAAACCCTCTTCTACCTGGTTATATGAATTTACATTCAGGAATTGTTGAATTTGAATTAACCTTCCTGCAGAGAAGATTAGTGCCGAGTGAATATCCCGCAAAGTTCATGCAAATCTACGGTAGATTTTCAAAACGTGACTGCGTTGCTAACGGCGGAGGAAAATGCTCATTACTTGGTTCTGCAGTCCAAGCGGGGCCTTGTGGCAAAGAATGTCGGACACAAGGTCAGGTTCGTCCAATCGCGCGGGTACACCAATGCCCAGTTGCGTCTCATGCATACTTTCCGGAAACTGGTTCTGCAGGCCCTTCTGTTGAGCTTTTAGGATATTTCGACCTGTCATGTAGCTCAGTATTTCCTCGGCAGTTGCAGCGACTTTACATGGAGAGAACTGACCATCCGTTGGTTTAGGGAATGACCCAAAGCTTGTCAAATTAAGTGGGACAAATGATGGATCAAAGAAACGGAGCGCTTCACAGCATGAATAGGATTCCATTTTCATCTATCACTAAGAACCTCATGGAAACTGGTTCCCATTTAAACCTGGAGACTGCTTGCATGGTGTGGTTTTGCAACATGAAGCATATAATGGAGGCAATCAGGAAATCGTGGCTAATTAGCGTCTACCAACATACGTTATGCACATACAAACGAATGTGCCAGTCAATCAGATTCATTTGGTCTTGATTATTTCAGTAGTTGGTGCGCTAATATTTTCAATGTGTATATTCGTTTAATGGTTTTGCTTGTTTTATGCATGCCATTTCTGTGAACAATGAAAATATAAACGTGTCGAAAGCTGTCTCTTTTCGGCTTCCATCGATCGGGATTGCCGTGGTAAAAAGGTTTTAAAATTTGTTGCAACGGGACATTAATGAAATTGAAACTCTAGGTGCTAGCTGTTGTCAAGCTTACGGTAAGACTCTTATCTTATGCATTCGATTAAAAGAATGCACAGTCCATGTATGTATGCCTCCTGTTTGGTGGACATGGTTAAGATCCATTTAGTGGTTCTTAGAGATACTGTGGTACAGAGTGGCACGATGTTGGGCGGCGCCCGAAACCGATTCTCTACAAAATATTACGAATAACATAGCTCCATGGTCATATCAAACAGCGTATACAACCGCAAGCCATTGGGTCGCTACTGAACAGACGTCAGTAGACGCAATAATGTGTGGGAGTCACCTGCATACGTGTCTGTTGCTAGAATTACCAGTTTGACTCTAGAGGATCCCAAGGGTCAATGTTGCAATGCGTTACAGCACAACGTCATATCCAAGCCGTGATAACCAATGTCAATTAGTGGTTCAATCTCGACCTAGAACGATTACGACACTCCAACCGACGGCAGTCTTAAAGGCTGTTCACAAACTCATGCCGTGGTGTGTGCTTTACGAGGAGAGGGAGCAGCGAAAAGTGGTCCTGTTCGGTCAAATTGCGTTATCAGTTAAAATTGAACAGAACAGTTCCGACTCTGTGTGCCTACGGGTGTTTAATCGGCTCGTCGAACATGGTTCAGCACCATTGCCTTACGTTTTCAACTTTCGGGCATTAACCAATCATGAGATACTCAGTGCATGTACAATAATTTTCCAACGCTGTTACTTGTACCTAAGATATTGAGCTCCAGAGGCAACTATCAGCACTCCGTGCGTGGTACCCCTAAGTAAAACCTAAGGGATCAGGTGGAAATATAAATTCAATTGCGAACTTGTTTAATTTCCTAATCTTCCTCCTTCTCCGTCTCTACAACTGCTGTCCCTCTCATCGCATGGCTGCTATCATGTCTGCCACAATAAATGAAATTGCGGGCACTACATTTGGTCGAGTGGAATTCAAAGACGAACTGGAAATAACAAGGCAAATACGCAGACGAAGCGGGGTTAGGGCGAGCAAGCAAACGACGCGAAACCAAAAGAAAAGCCTTGAGTTTGTAGGAGAGTTTCAGCTGCAAACTTATCACTGAAACCCGCAGGCTGGATGTCAGGCTTATGCGTATGATGTCCACACCATCTGCATTATCAGTCAAGGCTCCGGATACCGAGTGTTGGCCTGCCCTATACGAGTAACTATGTGATCCGTCATGTTATCATTGTAACTCCTATAATATTTGGTTTGGACAATTGTATTTGACACCTGCTCCCACGGACTATTGTGCAAGCTATTGTTTTCTAACCATGTCTAAGTGTTTTTATTCCAAACTTTGCTATTAAATAGTTAAATAAAAAACTGTTCTCAAAAACGCGAGGCATAACTTTACAGCCATTATCGTGTTAACCTAACGAAGTATGGTCAAAAAGGTACAAATATACATGTCTAGATAATAATGCATGTAAGTTAATGCGTCTATATAATTATGTAATTTGTAAGTATGTAGATGTGTAGCTTGCGCTTGTAAGTTTGTTCTTGTCTTTGTGACTGTTTGATACAGTCCTGGAACATGGCCGCCGGAGTATTTGCTGGAACGGTTTAAACAAAAACCACCCAAATGGCACAACGAGGAAATTGTTCGGCTATCCAGCCACATGTGTAACTTAAGCAGGTACCGTATTACTTGCCGACTTGCGTTATTCCCAAAACACAGGTTGCATACCTTATTTTAATCTACTTTTCCCATATTTGCCTGGTGAAAATTACACATGCCATAAGACCTCCGATGAACTCTGTCATTTACAGGCGCTAGCAGCAATGTTCTCAAACAGACTAGGAACTATAGCCGCCATGCAAGTGTTAAGGCCTGTCCTCTGGGACATTTGCAAAGTATAAATACGCATTCATTGCAAAGTCAAGCCTCACATAATGTGCAAAAGGAAGTACCAAAGTGCTCATAAAAATCTGAGGAGGTATTAGGGAATAGCTATAATTTGCACGAATCATCAAACATCCTACACAGTCAAACAATGCAGAAAGATTTGATGAAAAAGTATTAAGCAACCATGGAATATACTAGCTCGTAGCCTATAACGATGAAAATTGGTAGTTCAGATTATTCAGATGGCTGTTGAACTGGTCGTTGAGCTTGGCAATTTTGTGGCAAACGTTTCGTCACCAATCGAGTTGACATCATCAGTGCGTAGTAGAGTGGCATGCAATAGCGCAGAGAAGCGTAGAGGAGCCTCGGCGAGAGTGCCCTGAGAGTGGTGTACGTGCGTTTTCATACCACCGTGGTTGGCCGCGGAGCCGAGCAATCCTATTGGTTGGGATTTCGATCCGCGTTCAGCAAGGTTGATAGGCAGATGACATTTGACCTCACATCCTTGTGTTTCATGGTATTTGTCTGCTTGCTCTTGCGAGCGAGTTTGCCGTCAGTTCTGTTGGTCTAGTCACAAGTTCCACCGGATTCAATCGATCGGGTTGGCGGTCGTTCCTCAGTAGTGTGGCGTATATTGCGTCCAATTCGATGTGTCGAGTGATCGAATGCGTTGTAGTGTACCAAGATTCCAAAAACTCCCTCGCGTGTTTTGTACTTCCATGGGCTAGGACATTTACGTTCTCCAGATCGAAACGGTGGCCTTCTTGATCTTCATGCGCAGAAACCAATGTGTGTGGATCATGCATTCTGACGGCCGCATTGTGTTCGGTGATTCGTGTACAAAGTTTTCTTCCAGTTTGTCCGACGTCTTTTTATCGCAGTCGCTGCAGTTGATCTGGTAGATGACATTGCATTGGTCGGCTGGATTGACTTTTCCTTTAGGTATTGATATCAATTTCTTAGGGTGTCACCTGGCTTGTGCTCCACAGAGATTCCATGTGGCTGCAGCAATCTTCCTGTTAGTTCGGAGACGTTCTTGATGTAGGGAAGCACTATCCGTTTATTTGCTTGCTCAGATGCCTGCTGCACTTGCCGAGGTATTCTTCTCTTTAAGCTTCTTCTGATAACATATCTCGGATAACCGTTCTTACTATGCACTTAATATAGACGATGTTCTTCCTGTTTCCGAATTCCGGCTGTACTGCATTGCGTTTCCACTCTTTTGAACAGGGTTTGAATGCAGCGGTTCTTTTGGTTTATCGGGTGGTTGCTGTGGTAATCCGTTATCTTATATATGCGTTTTCTTCCAATACACGCACGTTTTGCTAGATCCGTCTATATTCTTAGTCTATATCGAGTGCGTAGAAAGAACGGTCATCCGAGAAGTGTCATCAGAAAAAGCTTAAAGAGCAGAATACCTCAGCAACAGCAGCAGGCATCTAAGCAAGCAAACAAACGGATAGTGCTTCCCTACATCAAGAACGTCTCCGAACTAACAGGAAGATTGCTGTAGCCACATGGAATCTCTATCGCGCACAAGCCAGGTGACACCCTAAAAAATTGATATCAAACTCCAAAGGAAAAGTCAATCCAGCCGACCAATGCAATGTCATCTACCAGGTCAACTGCAGCGACTGCGATAAAAAGACGTCGGACAAATTGAAAGAAAACTTTGTACACGAATCACCGAACACAATGCGGCCGTCAGAATGCATGATCCACACACATTGGTTTCTGCACATGAAGATCAAGAAGGCCACCGTTTCGATCTGGAGAACGTAAATGTCCTAGCCCATGGAAGTACAAAACACGCGAGGGAGTTTTTGGAATCTTGGTTCACTACAACGCATTCGATCACTCGACACATCGAATTGGACGCAATATACGCCACACTATTGAGGAACGACCGCCAACCCGATCGATTGAATCCGGTGGAACTTGTGACTAGACCAACAGAACTGACGGCAAAATCGCTCGCAAGAGCAAGCAGACAAATACCATGAAACACAAGGATGTGAGGTCAAATGTCATCTGCCTATCAACCTTGCTGAACGCGGATCGAAATCCCAACCAATAGGATTGCTCGGCTCCACGGCCAACCACGGTGGTATGAAAACGCACGCACACCACTCTCAGCGCACTCTCGCCGAGGCTCCTCTACGCTTCTCTGCGCTATTGCATGCCGCTCTACTACGCACTGATGATGTCAACTCGATTGGTGACGAAACGTTTGCCACAAAATTGCCAAGCTCAACGACCAGTTCAACAGCCATCTGAACAATCTGAACTACCAATTTTCATTGTTATAGGCTACGAGCTGTTATATCCCATGGTTGCTTAATAATTTTTCATCAAATCGTTCTGCATTGTATGACTGTGTAGGATGTTTGATGATTCGTGCAAATTATAGCTATTCCCTAATACCTCCCCAGATTTTTCTGAGCACTGTGGTACTTCCTTTCGCACATTATGTGAGGCTTGATTTTGCAATGAATGCGTATATATACTTTGCAAATGTCCCAGAGGACAGGCCTTAACACTTGCGTGGCGGCTATAGTTCCTAGTCTGTTTGAGAACAATGCTGCTAGCGCCTGTAAATGACAGAGTTTATTGGAGGTCGTATGGCATGTGTAATTTTCACCAGGCAAATATGGGAAAAGGAGATTAAAATAAGGTATGCAACCTGTGATTTGGGAATAACGCAAGTCGGCAAGTAATACGGTACCTGCTTAAGTTACACATGTGGCTGGATAGCCGAACAAATTCCTCGTTGTGCCATTTGGGTGGTTTTTGTTTAAACTGTTCCAGCAAATACTCCGGCGGCCATGTTCCATGACTGTATCAAACAGTCACAAAGACAAGAACAAACTTACAAGCGCGAGCTATACATCTACATACTTACAAATTACATAATTATATAGACGCATTAACTTACATGCATTATTATCTAGACATGTATATTTGTACCTTTTTGAACATACTTCGTTAGGTTAACACGATCATGGCTGTAAAGTTGTGCCTCGCGTTTTTGAGAATAAAGTTTTTTTATTTAACTATTTAATGGCGAAGTTTGGAATAAAAACACCTAGCGATGGTTAGAAAAACAACAGCTTGCACAATAGTCCGTGGGAGTAGGTGTCAAATACAATTGTCCAAACCAAATATTATAGGAGTTACAATGATAACATGGCGGATCACATAGTTATTCGTATAGGACAGGCCAACACTCGGTATCCGGAGCCTTGACTGATAATGCAGATGGTGTGGACATCATACGCATAAGCCTGACATCCAGCCTGCGGGTTTCAGTGATAAGTTTGCAGCTGAAACTCTGCTACAAACTCAAGGCTTTTCTTTCGGTTTCGCGTCGTTTGCTTGCTCGCCCTAACCCCGCTTTGTCTGCTTATTTGCCTTGTTATTTCCAGTTCGTCTTTGAATTCCACTCGAACAAATGTAGTGCCCGCAATTTCATTTATTGTGGCAGACATGATAGCAGCCATGCGATAAGAAGGACAGCAGTAGTAGAGACGGAGGAGGAGGAAGATTAGGAAAGTAAACAAGTTCGCAATTGAATTTATATTTCCACCTGATCCCTTAGGTTTTACTTAGGGGTACCACGCACGGAGTGCTGATAGTTGCCTCTGGAGCTCAATATCTTAGGTACAAGTAACAGCGTTGAAAAATTATTGTACATGCACTGAGTATCTCATGATTGGTTAATGCCCGAAAGTTGAAAACGTAAGGCAATGGTGCTGAACCATGTTCGACGAGCCGATTAAACACCCGTAGGCACACAGAGTCGGAACTGTTCTGTTCAATTTTAACTGATAACGCAATTTGACCGAACAGGACCACTTTTCGCTGCTCCCTCTCCTCGTAAAGCACACACCACGGCATGAGTTTGTGAACAGCCTTTAAGACTGCCGTCGGTTGGAGTGTCGTAACCGTTCTAGGTCGAGATTGAACCACTAATTGACATTGGTTATCACGGCTTGGATATGACGGTGTGCTGTAACGCATTGCAACATTGACCCTTGGGATCCTCTAGAGTCAAACTGGTAATTCTAGCAACAGACACGTATGCAGGTGACTCCCACACATTATGGCGTCTACTGACGTCAGTTCAGTAGCGACCCAATGGCTTGCGGTTGTATACGCTGTTTGATATGACCATGGAGCTATGTTATTCGTAATATTTTGTAGAGAATCGGTTTCGGGCGCCGCCCAACATCGTGCCACTCTGTACCACAGTATCTCTAAGAACCACTAAATGGATCTTAACCATGTCCACCAAACAGTAGACATACATGCACGGACTGCGCATTCTTTTAATCGAATGCATAAGATAAGAGCCTTACCGTAAGCTTGACAACAGCTAGCACCTAGAGTTTCAATTTCATTGATGTCCCGTTGCAACAAATTTTAAAACTTTTTACCACGGCAATCCCGTTCGATGGAAGCCAAAAAGAGACAGCTTTCGACACGTTTATATTTTGATTGTTCACAGAAATGCCATGCATAAAACAAGCAAAAAGATTAAACCATTATACACATTGAAAATATTAGCGCACCAACTACTGAAATAATCAAGACCAAATCAATCTGATTGACTGGCACATTCGTTTGTATGTGCATAACGTATGTTGGTAGACGCTAATTAGCCACGATTTCCTGATTGCCTCCATTATATGCTTCATGTTGCAAAACCACACCATGCAAGCAGTCTCCAGGTTTAAATGGGAACCAGTTTCCATTAGGTTCTTAGTGATAGATGAAAATGGACTCCTATTCATGCTGCGAAGCGCTCCGTTTCTTTGATCCATCATTTGTCCCACTTAATTTGACAAGCTTTGGGTCATTCCCTAAACCAACGGATGGTCAGTTCTCTCTATGTAAAGTCGCTGCAACTGCCGAGGAAATAATGAGCCACATGACAGGTCGAAATATCCTAAAAGCTCAACAGAAGGGCCTGCAGAACAAGTTTCCGGAAAGTATGCATGAGACCCAACTGCGCATTTGTGTACCCGCGCGATTGGACGAACCTGACCTTGTGTCCGACATTCTTTGCCACAAGGCCCCGCTTGGACTGCAGAACCAAGTAATGAGCATTTTCCTCCGCCGTTAGCAACGCAGTCACGTTTTGAAAATCTACCGTAGATTTGGATGAACTTTGCGGGATATTCACTCGGCACTAATCTTCTCTGCAGGAAGGTTAATTCAAATTCAACAATTCCTGAATGTAAATTCGTATAACCAGGTAGAAGAGCGCTTTTACAAGGATGCGGCTGTAAACACTTGCTTTGAAATGGAAAATGTGAAGGTGCTGCTCATTCCAGGTCGTTTTGCGGTTAACGGTGCGTTGCAGCATACCTCAATTTTCTTCCTGAATGAGGATATTTGAAAATGGCCAGCAACCATGTTGTCCTATCTCGTGGAACACCGATAAGTTGGGGTCAATTGCATTCCATCTGCTTAACAGCCGGAAAGATGTTCGCTATTCGTGTATACCAGAAGGTAATGCACTTGTCATCTGTACAGTTTCGCTACACATTGAATCGAACCGGAAGTCCCACAATAATCTTGGCTCAGACAAGTGTCAGACACCCACTGTAGTGTTCGGCTACCAGCCCAAGTTTGCCCAAGCTTTGAACATACCACACCAACGCATGGGCTATGATCAATTCCATTACCGTAGACAGTATAGGGAGAAGGGAAACTGAGAGGTGATTTGAAACATCGGCTCTGCTTTCATCTTTGTGAATAGGGTTTAATATTCCATACTTCCACATGGCAGCAACTTGGTTCTGGTCTTCTCAGCGATGAAAGGACTGAGCCAATGACACTGCTAGTTGGTTTTCTGCTGTTCCCATTGTCTCTGAGTGAATAGTATCGACATGCGGTATTGCGCTTGCCTCGTTGTGGTCAGATTCTGCAGGACAGCTTCGGTGGTAAAGGCGATGTGGGTAAGTACCGGGGCTATACAAGCTAGTGGATCAACTGATGATAACCTGCTCGGGAAGGTGGAGAAATATGACATTCGCAGCGCGTTTGCTGCTTCCCTAACCGTTCGTGCAGGGTCATCAACCGCCGTAAATGGAAGAACTCCTTGTCTATCACTGCTGTTTTCTTTCTTTGTAATAAAACAATGGTTAAAACAGTGCAGTTTGCAGAGGTGTTGTATGGTGTCCCCATGCTCTTTCAGTCAACGCAATTCCCATCAATCCTTTACTCCTACGAGCGACAGTATCCCGTTAGGCGTAAGTTCATTTGACGCTCTTGGCATTAAAGCAACTGCTTGTGATGTGGCAACATACGCGTATTTCCAAGGTCTTAAGGCTGTGTGTTTGACGCTCAGAACTGTTTGTCCGGAAGTCAGTCATGGGAGGCGGATGTGCAGGGACTACTCAGCTCAAGCAATCACGGCACGTCACTGATAGTTGACTGATAGTTGACCGATACTAGTTGCTAGAACTTTGTCCGATGAACGAGCGCTTATTGACTGATAATCCGCCGCACGGGATAATCCGGCAAGATATCTGTCACTGAAAATTTATTTAGCACCATAACCCTGCTTGTGGGTATACGTATATCGCCCCGACAAGCTAGGCGATTTACTGTATTCAGTTGCACGGAAAATCAATATCTCCAAGATAAAGTATATTACAGGTTTAAGGATAAAAAGTAGCTTTTCTTCTTTACATACCTCCATCGCCCATTCAGTCGTCGGATCCGTTGCCCCACTCCTTGCATCTAACATAACTGTTGTGCATATTGGAACCTGTTAGCTGAATTATTACATAGGTGCACAGCTCACTGGTAACCACGTGATAAACGGAATAACCAGTAGGCGATATGTGTCCTATGCACCTCGCCAAATCAGTTCTTCAACAAGGCTGTTGTCGAGGGAGGCAAACAGTTAATGCTAAGGATACATTCCGCAACCTGTTATCATCAAGCTGGAGCTATAAATGCCACCTAACACAAATGTTAAAACAAATGACGTGCTAGTAATTTTTACTTGAAGCAGGTTTTTTAACATCCATGTAGCAAGGTACCATAGCCTTTACATTCCACCTGGAACGAAAATCATTAGGTTCACTGGTTATTATCAGCCGCCATTATGAGTGCGTACATTTTTAAAAGATTCCTGGCACACATCGAAGGTTACCCATAAAAGTTGATCTACCTGATTCGGAGGTTTACTACATTTCATCATACAAAGTTGTTTCAACGGTATTGTTTTTAACCGGAAGCAAAAGCAACGACTAAAAGCGAAACATTTACCAAATTGAAATGACCAAGCTACTTGGTGGTTCAAGAGGGTTGTTTCTGACATGCGCCGCAGGTACAGTTCCGCACATCCATCAGCCATTTGAATGGCAGTGGAAGTAATGACATTTCAGCTGGACAAATTCAGGCGGGATGGGAAAAATACGAAAACCATTATTAAATGTGTGTCATTCAATGAGCACAAACCATGCGGGATACATTTGAAATCAAGTAAAAGGAAATAAAGCGCTAGATTCACCTTACAGTTAATCAATGTCGGCTTGACCTGCGGTAGTACTCCCCGCTTTACCGATAATGTGAAATAAGTATAAACGCTTAGGGAAAGTAAACAAACAAGACAAACAACTGGATAACATGACGTCCCAATTGAGCTGGTCCTCAAGTCACTAGGGTGGGGATAGAAAATAACATAAATGGCGCAATGTCTAAATAAGACAATGACTTTTGACTCGTTAGCCCTTAACAAAAGTCACACTTTAAGTCCGCGCGATTGACCAAGATGCTTCGGCTGAGCGACCTGTTTTATTGTCCCTGGCCGAGCCAGCGACAAAATTCGGTCATAAGAAAAAACTTGCAGTGCAACAAAACGATGTGTAAAACGAATTTCTGTGAGTTACCGACATTTGTGATGAAAAATATGCATTAAGCACACAGGTTTTGGCAATGCCGAAAATAAATGATCACTCAAGGTTACCTCAATGACACATGCTCCAAAGGTTACTCCATTAGACATTTCTCGGGCACAGCTGCTATGTAGAAAGACATGAAGGAAATTCTAATATGTGGTGCTAGTAAGGATAACAGATGATAAGTCGATGGAATGGGAAACAAAGTTAAAAATATAAGTTGAAGTTTCAAAACTGCAACTTGACGTTCAAACTCCAAAGTTGGCTTTAATCCTTTTCCTTGGGTTTCGCATTAGAAAAATGAAAAATGATGATAGTGGCTAAACCCATTAGATTAGCAGAATTAGAGAGGATCAGAAGAGTTGCCACTCAGAAGCGGCACAGTATAGAATATGTAAGGAGTATGTAGAATAAGGTACCAACAATAGTGCAAAGTCGTTCGAGAACTGAGCGGTTTGATGGGATGCGAGTGATGCATTAATAAGTGCATCATATTCCTACTAATACTCAGTAGATGCTCAACTAACTTCTGGTTGCAGTCAAACAGGGAAAACGCGCCAGCAGTATGATCTAATGTAGGTTGAAAATCGTATTTTTTCTTCGGTGAGGACACTGGGAACCGATCGAGTAGTCATACATCCAGATAGGCTTGTTAACCATCAGCTGGTATAGCTGGTTGATACCGTTTCGCTTTTGACACAAGAGCTTCCTCAGATCAGGTGAATAAGTGCGCAGTTGGAGAGCGAAAAAGGCCACTAACTGCTTGACCATTGAATTGAGACAAGTTATCGATAAAATCATAGCTCCTAATGTCCCTTCAGCTGGTTTAACAAGAGCGCAAATAGTCCAGATGTGCCTTTGTGCACCATCGGCTCAAAGAATAAGCCAAAAATGGTGCCAAGGCGAGTACATGTGCATAGTTTAATCTGACCCACTAAGCGATCCTCGTCAAACTGGTCAAATTAGTTTGCTCGTCACGGACCAGAGAGTTCTACTCCCTCCATTCTAGTCAAACAGATTTCTAATTTGGCATTTTCCAAGGTCTAGGCAAACAACCGCTGAGGCGTTGATCATATAACCCTACTAATGACAACGTTATCAAAATCGATATGGTTACCGGTGTCCAATGCACGTAAAGACACAGACTTGTCTATTACCTTTGCATTTGTCAACCGTTTTGAAATGCGACTGCTATGCTCTGAAATTCCTGTGCGTAACTCGCTCGATGTTTGGAGTATGTACGGATGCGTACAGTCCTTAAATTTAATGTTATAAACGCGGTTAGACTTCCTATCCTTCAGGTTCACTGGCGTGGAAACTAACGTTTCGATGCGCTGGTAGATCGACTTTCGATTACTACCCTCCGATTTGCGTCCGAAACATCTTCATTGTAGGGAATTCCTGCGTCCCGATCCACACCTTTTTGGGTCTTGACTGTCGTTTTAGCAATTTATGTAGCTGGCGCTTGATTGTCGCCGTGGGTAACCACATTCTAGTAGTCTGACCATTTCCACATCCCACGTTGCCGTTTTATCCTCATCTATTGTGCACAGGGTTTGGGCCTTGTAAACCAGCGCCGACGCTATCCCAGCGTAAAGCGATTTCGGATGACTTCAACTATAGTGTAGTAGGTCTTCAGTATATGTTGTCGTGCTTTATATGGTCATCTGTAAAGTTCCCAGGCTGTCAAGAAATGGTATTTTACCGCTACAAGAGTCCAGCTAAAAGTAAACTGTATCCTCTCATCAGTGGAGTTAGAACGACCAAACAACCCGTCCTTATTATCCCATATAACAAGTAAAATATACAGGCTGCAAGGCGCCACCAAACTGTCGGTGACTAAATGGTGGTTGTTAGCGCCCTGTTCTCAAAGTATTCCATATGCACGTTAGCCAGTACGGTGGGTATTAACGACCACATGGCGAGACTTTGTTCCTGACTGTAGCGCTTCGACTGAAATTGCAAGTGGACATGTTAAGACACTTTGTCGTCCCCTTGAACTTCTGGTTATTCGAAAGTTTGGTTCGATCACGCCGAGTGCAGTCTTCCTTTGGAAATCATCTTGGTATTCCTGGGGCTTTTCCTTCGTGTACATTGATAAATTGATGTCACATCAAAGCTTACTTCAATTTATCCGACACGACTTTCTGGACTTGCCTTTTTCGAGTGAACTCATAAGTGCTTTCCACGAATGTACTCGTTCGCCCTGATTTAGGCTGCAAAAGCTTTGCCAAATATCTAGCCATTCCAATTGTCTATGAGCTTTTGCTGTCGATCACTGGCCCTATTGCAGCTTCAGGTTTGTTAACATTTAGCAAGCCATAAACGCTCGGTGTTAAAATGGCTTTTGGGTATAGACTGTAAATGTTGCCTGCTCATAAATCGGCTTTCACGGTTCGTACATAGTTCCAACCTCCGCCTTACTGCTGTTCAGTACTGACGTCCAGTGTTTTTCAAAGACTACTATATGCACCCGTCTCCAAAGGTTGCTCCAATATTTCCAAATCTTCTGACCTATTTATTACAACATGACTTTTCTCTTTGTCAGCCTTTGTGAGACAATGCGGCGATCTTCATTCAAGGAATTCATCGCGATAGGTTTAGGTGACGGAAGATTTCGTTCACCCGGTTGTTGAAACTTATTGCGATTTACTAACCGTGTCCGAATATTCTCTGCCTTCGCAGCGGGCAACTTTGTCACAGCGCTCTAAACGCTTGGGATAATCTCTTCCGGATATGTCTTTGATGTATTGATAGTAAATCTCAAAACGTTCTCCAACGGTCTGCATTCCGTTTCATTCAATCCCTACCTGGCATATTAACTACAGGACAATAAGCACTAATAGACCCGGAACTGTCAGTAGGACCGATAGCATTAAGATGCACAGAAAGTACACACTCGAACTTACGCATTTGTCTTTTTTTGAATCCTGCCGTTGTTTCAATTTGATGTCTGAAGCTTTATTGACAATCCGACTGTAGTCGAGTGGCGTTATGGCAGTCTGTAATTGCAAACGTATGCGTTTCGCGTTTGGTCACCAGGTAAAGCCACAGTCTCAAAACGGCATTTGAAGTATTAAATGTTATTATTGCAGAGGTGTGCCTTATAACAGGAGGTTTCACAGTGAGACATTTGGGGATCATTTTAGTCTTAAGATATCTCATGTTGAAAACGCGATGATTATTCCAGTTGGCTTCCAGAACTGAACATTCAAAGAATTCACTAAACAATTTCCAAACACCTGGTCCGTACTTGGTTTCACTTTCCTCTCCTAAATGAGTACTACGCGGTGAAGCAATGTTTTGGCCTGCCATACTGCTCCAGCATTTAAGCTAACATATTTATAATACCGTGTTAGAATAAACACCTGACATCAAATTTTGCTATTGTCAATTGTACTCTTATCCATGGTGTCTAGGACCGATTAAAACAGTATCAAACATAGCGTCTCCTTTTGGCTTATTGGTAATATTTGCCGTTTTTCTCCTAATCATATCGGTTTATACACAGCTTTAGCTTCTTATTTTGCTCGATATACTGTTGCATACGTGTTTTTAAATTCTTCTCTGTTTTCTATTTTAAACTTTGTCGTCTCACTGAAAACCGATTGTGATGAACTCCTTGGGTCCTAGTTTGATGAGGCAAATGCAGCCTGCGGCAATTCTCGTAAAAGGCCAGTTACGGGTTCATCTGATGGTATACAGTGTGATGTTTGCATCCGCTGTTATCACGAAAGTCATACCTTACACCGAGCGAGCCCGTAAAAATGTTACCATGCAGTGAAATACTTCTTTTTAGTTGTGCTGAATACTAAGCTATGAAAGCCCAGTGCCACGCTTCCAGTATGCTGAATTCAAAGCACTGACATTCAGCATCGCAATTGCTGAGAAGGCTTTAGCCGTGTTTGCCTCTCCTACCTCGCTCAACACGTATGTGAATCTGATTATGAAATCTCTGGATATTTCGAATGAGTAGGCTGTAGTGGACTGCCTCCCTGCTGACAGTGGATCAGTTGATGGGTCCTTCATCCTACCTGGCGTTACAGTTCACATGTAGATGGATGATTCAGATACATTGGACTGAATTGTTGGCTCTCACTAAAATGAAGACGAGCCAGATGCTTCTAGGCCAACAGTAAAAATGCGTAAGACGGGAAAGAAGCACGCAAAACTCTGCGCGCAATCTGCATGCGTTTTAGCTGGAAAACACCAACTGGTGCTGAAATTCCCTCAGCCTTATCTGATACGGTGCCTGCAGCGGATGATAAAAACCAGATGTCCAAATCGGATGCTAATAAAATTGCCTAGTGTTATAGACGAAACACCTCACATTGTCTTTCGTGGCTATAGGTCGTGGAAGCTGATATGGACGTTGAACCACGGCTTTCATCGCCAGTTGGACGAAGAAAAGTTCGGAAGAGAAATGCCCGTACTCTTCAGGCCAGTTCGAAAAGCGACAGAATGGATGAGTCAACCATGCTGGAGATCAAAGCGTACGCTGCAGCTGCTTCCGCGTCCTCACAGTCTCTGCTTGCGGCTAAGTTGGCTGCTGTTCATGTAACTTTAAATACTTGTGGGTAAAAAATCCCGTCTAGATGATATTTTCATGGATATCAGCGGGATAATCGGGAAAGCAGGGTAATTTACTGCCTCATTCTCGTTAACCGTTTGTTAGGCGAGCTACATTGGTTCAAGATGTGCTTACCGAAACTTCTCCACTCCGTGGTCCCGGTATTACTTTCAGGAAACTGACTTGATTGCGTAACGTCACACTTAACTCCCCAAACCCCCGACCGAGGTTACTTCATGTGATCTTATAAACCCAGATGAAAGCAACGTGCTATTGCGGTTTGCTTTCAAACTGAAGGATACAAACGGCATTGTTCAGTTAGACGTAACGTTAGCAGATTAACTGAAGTTAAAAGAGGCCAAGAAAACTTTAAGACTAAGAGAGTGGCCAGTGAACAAGGTCTCCTGTTTGTACGTTTTCAGGTGGTCAGCCAGCGTTATTTTCCGCCCTAACAGTGCCACATTTGTATGCGCACTACCCAGGGCTGAACATAAGAAAAACCTTCAAACAGTACTAAGTAACGTAAGTAGCCTGAGGAACAAGGTATGTTAGATATGTTTGATTATAGACATCACTCATCCAGACACACTCGCATAAACTGAAACCTGGTTGCCTTAGGATATCATGGATGGGGAAGTACATCAATCTGGCTACGAACTAGTTAAATGTGATCTCTTCGTTGGCTAAAATGGCAGAGACCTTGCGCTTGCATTAGCTGTGTAATTGAAGTTTCATAAAGCAAAATGTTGTAAAAATTAAAATGAATAGGAAGTTTCAGAAGAATGCGCAGTCTCCGGATATCTAAGCAACCAAGGCCAGAGCGAATCATAAATCACCGGAAACTAATTCACCAATCGTTACTGACCCACTTTCCCCGGAATAAATAAGAAACCAAGTATAAATTGACGACAGCGTAATTAACATATAGTAAACATCAAATTATGATAAAATTCAATTGTGTACTCTAATGCAAAATACAAGCGACGGCTAGGTGAAACTGCGAGAAACGCTTCAGCGAAAGAGAAGATATAAACTGAGTGACAAAACTTGTGCACATACCCTGGGTGGCCACAAGTTAGCACGGAACGCACCAATGGCGCAGTCGAACTGATCGAATGAATGTAACAGGATAGACAGATAGGATAGCTGCTTGGTCATCACGCGCAGATAGACCGGTGATACCTTCGCCATGTCCGTCTTAGAATTAGGAAGGGTACACACATAGTGCGTAACGCATTATTGGCATAGCAAGCTTGATCAATGATTACGCTTCCGCAGCACGAGGAAACTCGGGTGCTGTTCAATGTTCGTAAAATAGGATTCAAACAATTTGGGGCTTTTTATTGTACCATAAAATAGCGTATCAAAAGGTAGTCCTTGATCATGATGACGGAATCAATAGCGGGGATATATCGGGATGGGCTGTGGGCGTTGCATTGTCAGTTAGGATTTCCCTAGCATCACCTATCCCTCCTGCCCCATCCACGCTAGTATGATACAGGATGCACCCGCAGGCCTGCACCTACCACTTCGGTTTGTTTGACTACTAGCGTTCCTCCCTGGAGTGGAAGATTTAAAAACCAGTCTCCTATCTGTGACGCGCCAACAGCCGGAAATACGTCCCTCTCTAGTCGACTAATTCCTAGCCGACAGAAATTTGGCAGATACCTCTTGTAAACAATTCTTTGTCCTAATATTCACTGTCCATACGAGGTCATCTTCCGACATGAAACACTTCAAATACCCCAGAAGAATACAGTTTGTTCAAAAGCAAATAGCCGGTTATACTGTAGCTCGCTATGGGTCCCGTATACACCAGCCTTCAGTTTTGTTATGAATCGGATTAGCCAAACAACCAATCACAGTATTTATCTCTGTTAAGCACCTCTATGAAGTAAAACTGACTGGATTAACTCGTTCGAGATAGCATATAACAAAGCAGTCGGACGCTGGTGGTCTACTTCCAAAGGCTGAAAGTAAAAAGAAGTTTTGTCATTCATTTGCGTTTCAGGTTAAGAACGCTGGTCTTCTAAACCATCTCTTCCAACTCAACGATGAATTGGTGCCTCTCGATAGCGGAGCCGCAGGCTTGTGTCACGAATCAACCTGTCCTCTGTTATCAACACACTCGGAATAACATAACAGAGAATAAGTGCCGTTGTATTTTCCGTCTCCCAAGTGCCCCTTATGCCATCTCACGTGAAAAGTGGGACATGCACTATTGACAAATACATTGTTGTTGGGGAGGAACCATCGGTGTTTTAAAAGAGTCGCACATCGTCATAACTACGATGAACATTCCAAATGACAGCAATAATTTCTGCTAAGCCAAAATGTTCCTTTGGTTCGATAGTCGGAACCTATATTTCGAAAAGTTTCCGCACATATACTTCCACTTGCCAATCACCTTTAATCAGCGAATTCACAAAAAAATTTGGGTGTGAATGTATGAAAAAGGACTATGCGAGTTGCCGTAAGAAGCAAACTGACTTGCCTGGCCGTGATAGACGTCCCAGTTAACAACAAGAAAGCGACCGTACTTTAGGATGCCCATCGTGCAGTGTGCAGCCAAAGCTACATGGTCGAAGACGCAAAAGCCACATGGTTTATCCTCCACAGCATGGTGACCCGTTGAGTGGATCAGACATAAAGCGTTAAGTACATCAGTAAGATGGACAGACTCCACAGCTTGAATCATAGAGTTTGCAACAAGGTGAGCTGCTATATAAGAATGTCCATTAAAATAGGCACTGTCAAGAATTCCGGCTAACTTGTTGCCTTCGGAAGAGCTTACTGAGACTGTTTCTGTAACCCTCAAAGTTAGAGGGAATCGCTGGGCATAGAAAGAAATCTCGTCCGAAACCAGTTATTGTCGCAATTGCTGGTTTAATGTGACTCGTCTTTATTTTGCTGCAAAGTAAGCAGGCACTTGAAGCCATTCAGGTTGGTTCATATTACTTACATCATCGTGTGTCACATAACATTCCGGAGAATATTGGGGCTGTAACTTGCAGGGAAGCGTTAAAACGGCGTATTCCTTTGTGAAAATCATTTTATTCGCTGCCGCATACCGATCTCGCAAAGGTGGATTGCTTAGTAACCATCTTGCTAAACACTGTATTCTATGCCGCGCGTTTTCATATTGATGTGCTATATCGTCACCATTTTCTCTCCAAGAATAAGAACTCCAAAACGCCCACCTCTAAGCCGCGCAGCCGGTTTTACTGTTGTTAGTGGATAGTGTCTTCCATAGAAAGTGCGAGGCTACATGATGTTACCTCTTCAGGCCCAATGTCATAAAAAAGCCTCAACTGCTCTTCTAACCAAGGCTCCGTCTCTTGTAAACAGTCTATGGACCCACATGATTAGCAGCTAGCATCTACCGGCCCCTATACTTTCTGCCATTGCACCGTTTTCGCTGCAAGCGTCTGACCGTGAAAATAGAATCACTGCTCTCTCTGCCAGTGCGCATCGAAGACATCAACACCCAGTATTATTCTAATACGTAATTCTTTTAAAGCTCGGAACCTAGCGTCCGATAACTGTGATAACCGTTATGCCACCTGATTAGCGGGCTGCTTTACTGGGTGCAATGGTAGGCGGGCTAGACAACAAGCTTGTTTTATAGTAACAGCCTCATAGTCATGCAAATATGACAGACGGAAAGTGACAACTCCAGATTCAAGATAGTTGAGACCACGCACATTCTGTATCTTCAGCGTGAAAGGGGTTATATCTGAAGCAGCCTCTAGTGGCGAACGCTCCAGCACACCAGGCTATTGTCCGAGTTGCTGTCCATTAAAGCTTACGTTGCCACCGTACATAATGAGTTTTTCAAGCGCGCTGGCATTATTTCAAGAGAAACTATCTCTGATTCAGTACGTAGGGCGTTGCAAATGCTTGAATATTTTCGATGAGTGCATTCCATTTTCACCGCTTCTGTCGGAAATTGACCCGCGTGTACCGTAAGGTGATTGTTATCATTACATTTGTATGGATAACATCTTTGAACTGCACGAAAAACCGCAGCATGATGACTCAATCTGAAACATCGCTAACTTCCGCCCTTAGCTGTACTAAGCTTTTATGGGTCGAAAACTTCGCAGGCTAGAAAATTGATGCAAAACTAGCTCTTGTAGTCACCGTCGCAAATGCGGCAGACCATTCCGTCATAATGGTCTATAGGCAAACTTAAACTTCAATTCTTCATCCACCGAACTAGGCAATCGCATAGCTCCTTAATTGCGTGACGCGATAAAATTGGCAATTTGCTCACACCTACTGCGTGCGACCCGGACTTCAGCAGCGGCACAGTCTGCAAGGACCCTGCAGACAACCTCACCACCTTCTTGAACAACGGCATGTGCTGGCCTGGCTCACCTAGATTGCAAACTGTCTAGTACCAGGAACTAGCCGCTCACTAGTAGGCACAGTATCTAAACTAGCGTTAAAATTCATCTGCGACAGAGCAGTAGAACAATTCCCCATCTTCAAAAACTTTCGAGACAAAGCATCATGATTGTTGGGCAGCTGCTTTAAACAATTGACCAGCCCGTCAATCAACGATCGGAGCACTATATGACGTAAACCAGAAAGGTCCAGGAGAATGGGCCAAGCTTTCTCATATTCCTGCTAAGGGTGCAACATTATACACACACTTATTGCCCTCTTGGCCTTGCCCTTTGAAAAATAACTGAGGAAAAGGAAACGTTGAGAAATGTCACTAAATCGAGTTTCGATAAATTATTGAAACTCTTTCACGAATGTGCAATACGTAGCTGGATTAGCGTCAAAACTTTCAGCTTCGATCTCCAAATGCTCCACGAATGGACCGTTTTTGTGGTTGTGTCAGCTTGCAATTTAGATAACCTTTTAACAATAGATATCATTTAG
Source organism: Dicrocoelium dendriticum (assembly GCA_944474145.2). Taxonomy (NCBI): domain Eukaryota; kingdom Metazoa; phylum Platyhelminthes; class Trematoda; order Plagiorchiida; family Dicrocoeliidae; genus Dicrocoelium; species Dicrocoelium dendriticum. The sequence continues at coordinate 62,886,857 of OX104061.1, forward strand.
GAGCAGGAAATCGCTAAGAACTTTCTGTAACATTCGCCAGCTGTAGTCGCACTTTCCCCATTTATATTTCGGCTACGGCTTGCGGCAGTTCAGCACGGCCAAACTAAGTGCCGCTTGCTACTTATCCAGAAGTCGACTAGATTTACTTACACCACTAAAATGCCATCCCGAAACGGATGGAACATCTTAAACAATAGGAAGCATCGACGCGTCGATTTTTCAGTAGATGGGAGGACATTCGCAGAAATTATATTCACGGGATGTAAATTGAATTTCAATCACAAGGTCCCGTCAATCAAACCTAGCTGAGGGAAATTGTCAAAGGCAGTGGGACGTTTTTGAACTGTAAACATCAAAACGTTTGGGAACTTTAAGCAGAATCCGCCGTCTCCGGATGTCTCAATTCAACCTAGACCGGAGCAAATCATAAACCATCGGAAGCAATTTCTGCAGTTATTACCGACTCACTTTCCCCGGGATAAATTAGAAAGCAAGCAAGGATTGACAACACTGTCATTAAGTTACAGTAAACATCAAATTATTATAAATTTCAATTGTGTCCTCTAACGCAAAATACAATCGACGGCTAGAGGAAACTGCGAGAAACGCTTCAGAGCAAGAGAAGATAAAAACTGGATGACAAAATTGTGCACATACCCTGGGCAGTCACAAGTTAGCTCGGAGCGCACTATTGGCGCAGTCGAGCTGATCGAATGAATGTGACAGGATAGGCAGGTAGGACAGGTGCTTGGCCATCAGGCGCAGATAGACCGGTGATACTTTCGCCGTGTCTGTCTTAGACGTAGGCCGGTTTTGCACGGATTGAGTAATGCAGTGTTGGCATTGTAAGCTTGAGCAACGATTGAGCGTACGCAGGGCTAGCCAACTCGTGTGTTAATCACATTTCATAATGTAAGACTCAAAGTAATTGTGGTTTCTTCGTATGAGATATAATGACGAATCAAAAGGTGGTGCTTTATCATGTTGGCGGAATCAGTAGTGTGGTAATCTCTAAGTAGGCCGTTCACATTTATTTGTTCTTCCTACATGTTTGATTCAGCAGAGGCAATTTTGAAACTCATTCCGTAGTGATTATCACTTCCTCGGCTTAACCTTCAGTTTTAGGTGTGTATGGAATCCCTGGGAATGCGTCTAACGGTTTGCTTGACTTCCTTCACACCCAATCCGCAAAAAGGTATTTGCTACTGTTTGACTTCAAACTACATTATTTTTGCTGAGTGCATCTTTCGTGCAACTCTGCGTAAGACAATTTCTTTGCATATGTTTTTGACGTCACGCTACAACCACAGTTGCGTCCCTTCGTGGAACCCTGAACCAAATACATGTACGCCCAATTACCGTCTACTATGGACTTTGTTTTTGCCAAGTCACTAGACTTCTTAGGTGTCATTACTTACGACTCTCCCTTAGGTGACATTAAGCATGCCTATTTATCGTGCAACTGTGCTCGGTCGAGAAGTCACCACAGCTTCGCTGAGCCACTTCCAAACATATGTAAGCTAAGTATAAGGCAGTAAGTATAAAGGCTTTTGGTTTGTATTGCGCAACCTGGGTGGTTGATGCGGTTCGAGCGGCGTATGATACATAAGTCTTATCTAACGGAAGTGTCTGCTCCTTACATCCAGCTTGCTAGGAGAAGTGAGACACATCCACGGCTCCCGTGGATAGATCCACTAGCAAGTACTTGCTGCAGAAGCATTCTAGGTACTGGAGAGCCTACCATGCGGCTACATCAAATAGCATCTGTGAGAGGCCAGAAAGAGTTGTAAACTACACTTGGGGAAAGCGCCACTATTGTAGGAGAAGTGATTAGCTGATGAATCTTCCGAAAATCTGAAGATTCTCCTCGCTTATTTTATGAGGCGCTGCGGTTCGAATTCGGTAGTTCACACGTTGATGCGGGCCGATGGAACTCAAGCGTAGGTGGACACTGGCGAGGCTCGGATACATAGGAAGCATTATGCAGGGGTTTTATTACGTGAGGCCGCGTTGACTAGCATTTTACTTGTTCCTAGATTCCCTTAGGGTATTTGTTTAGCTGAATGTACTGTGGTGGAACTGCAAGTTTTTAAGCTTATGCAAGGGATGAATACTTCTAAAGCAGTTGGGTCTGAATCAATTCTCCCGAGGTTTCTGCATGCGTTGGCGGCGGAACTAAGTGGACCGCTGAAGCTGGTGTTGCAGAAGTCACATGAAAGATGTACATTACCATCCAAATGGTATGTGGCTGTCATCTGTCCTATCATCAAAAAAGAAGACACTTGTCTATCAGCCAATTACAGGCTAGTCAATCTGGCTAACTTCGTGGTCAAACTGCTTGAACAGCTGATGGGTGATTCATTGGACGGCCACTCAAATGGATTTAATCTACCCAGTAGTGCAGGACGCGGATACCGGAATGGGTTTTCTTAGCTGCCGAACTTGTTGTTTGCTCGTGGAGCTTGGGTCGAGTAAGTGGACATTGGCTACGTAGTGGATGTGCTTTCCGTCGAATCCTCAAAATCATTTAATAATGTACCCCACTTAAGGCTGTCACATAAGCTAAGCTCCTATGGTATATCTGGCCGCACTCTTCGCTTGATATTTGTGTTCTTGCAGGGAGGAGAGCAGTGTGTACGCGTGGCTTGCATTTTAGATTTTAAGCAAGCTGCTTTTAGCTGTGCATCCACGAAATCGATCTCCCTGGTAGCTTGGGGTACCTTCGCTATTGTTTGTTGGTGACATTAAGCTGTATCATGTTGCAGATGTCTCTGGGGGTTCCAGCGCCTTATACCATGCCCTGAACAGATTCTGGGACTGGTATACTTTGTGGTTACTGTTATTATTTAGGCTACGTGTACCGTCATTCGTATAAGAGCACCTTAGAGGTACGTGCTCTCTGGGGTCGGACTCGCACTTTCTCCTACCAGTAAACCCAAACGTCTTCAATTTGCTTCTTTGCAATCTGCTTACTACTGGAATAGAGCTACAAGTAAGGGATTCAGAATTTCGTGTTAAATATGCCGTTCAGTTTTATAACTGCAGTCATCTGTGTGAACCAGTTCTCAGATTTCGTTCGGTTCCATCTGGAATACTGCGTCCAGGCCCGCCTGCCCTGCTTTGCTCGGGACAAACTGGAGCTCGAAAGGGTTTTGAGATTAGGTGCCAAGTTAGTCGAGGGGTTACGGGGTCAAATGCACCGCAATCCTTTACTTAGCTTTGGTATCTTTTCAATGCACTACCGACGGCTTCGAGGCGACCTAATGCTCAGTTGCCACATTTTAACAAGGTAGGTTTCACCAGGCTTAAGCTGTCTATGTAGACCTGCTGGGTTGCCTTGTCTTTACGGTCACCCTGTGAAGCCGCGTTCCGACTGGACTAGGGCGAAAACTTAGTTATCTTGTCAAGTTATGGTACGCTGTAACACGTTTTAAGGAAGCGTTAAGTTAATTTTTGAGCTTTAATGTCACGCACTCTGGTAGAAACACGGAATATCCCCCTTCTTATGAATATATCCATTTCCCAATATGGAGTTCATTTGCTGCAATGCTAAGCACGCTTTGTCGTTGTTGTTCTTGTAAATGATTTTACTGCCTCTTTGTCTTGCAGTTGCTTTTTAGGTCTTCCTTACTTCACGTGACCTGCACAGCGGAAACTGCTAGCGCAGGGAACGTGGGTAGTAACAGATTTGCCAGGGTGTGGTTCGGGTGTTTCGTTGCAAATCCACCAAGACCTCCTAGCACCTAACCATTTCCTGGCTCAACGACCCGCTCAAGAAAGAACACCCAAGTTATTTTCCTATAGTTTCAGTCCCAATTGAATATGGAGTTACATTTAAAAGTTCCTGGAAGCTACTTGGAACCGATCAAGTATTCATGAGTTCAGCGAGGTTTGGTAACATTCTGCTGGTATACTTGTTTGGGAACCTTTCGTTCTTGACACAAGAGCTTCCTCAGATCTGGTGCATCAGTGTGCAATTGGAGTGGCATTTTCTAGCGAACAAGGAAAATGATTGCGTTACCCGACGTCAACTGTTGCTCCTAGTAGTATGTATATCGGCCCTTAGCCAGAAAGTAAACAAAGCGCAGATGGTAAGTTTACTCATACAGTGACCATGTACCAGTTACGAGAAGTGAAGGTAGGTGTTAGAGTATGCATGCGTGCGTGCATGTGTAAACGGCTAATCCGTGTGAGCGTGTAGTCAAACATCGTTACGATGCTTGTGATATCCCACCGTTTTGCTAAGTACATTTTGCAGCTTGTAAACTACCTATAGGTTTGCGCACACGGCTAGACAGCCGAAGTTGGTTTTTATTTGTTGGTGTACATTCTTCTTCCACCGCCACTGATTCTGTAGCAGAATACGAGTCAGGTTGCGCTTTGGCTGGTATGTTAGGGCTTCGTGTGCGTACGTGATCCAAGTGTCGGCGTACGACGCACCCTTCCGAAAGCTGCAAGTCATTTTGGGTCTATGCCGCATTGATTACGGTCGCAGTCTTCCAAGATTTCGCATGCGGTAACGAGGTGTAAAATGATTGCTGTTCCTCAAATTTCACTTCCGTCTTTGACTCGTTTGGAGACACATACATATTCTGTCGCTTCTCTGGTCTGGCGCCCGGCTTGGGGAACAACAAATGAAACCAGATCAGAAGGTTTCTTCTAAAGGGCAATTCCGCCGGTGATTTAACAGTAGTCACAGTGAGCGTCGAAAGATAGGCCAAATGAAAGCGGTCCAATTTTGTTCGTAATATTGTCCTTCACTGCCTTTGTAAGCCTTATTTTAGAGTTTGTACGGCACCTTCTGCTACCTTGTTTGATGCTGGTGAATACGAAGCCGATTTAATATACTAGATTCTATTATTGAAGAGGAATTTACTGGATTCAGCGCTATTAAATAGTGAACCGTTGTCTGTGCACGTTTCTGGAATACGAACAGAGAGAGATGAAGAACAGATTTGCCGAATGATTGCTTCTTACATCGATTGAACAGGTGAGTGTACATCGATATACCTAGAATTTGCATAAATCAGTAAGAGAAACATTGTGCCATGGATCAGCCTGAGGTAGCCAGCGTGAATCAGCTGCCACGGCTTATCGCGCCAACGCTAAGGATGCACTGGACCGATTGGTTTGAGTTAGACTGAAAGCGCCGCAATTCCTTAATAAGCTTTCTAAGTATCAGTTGATTTTTGGCCCCCAACAGTAACCTTTTGATAAGAGTTTCATTCTTGCTACACCGGGATGAGAAACGCGTACTTCCGGGAGGATCTGTGAAAGCGCCTTTACAGGAGGGATCAGCCGAGAGCCCCAAAAACACAGCCATCAATTGGACTCAGTTCTTTCCCACGAACCATGCAAGGCTGTAAAGGAGCTGTTCCTTCAAAGTGCCTCTACAAAATCGAAGACGGTTTCCTTTTTGACAATATTCGACCTCGTCTTTCCATTGACGAATTGTTTCACTTGGTATGGGCGCTGAGTCCAGACCTGATATTAAATTAACCATTTCGAGCAGAAGGTCATGTTTCTGTATATTTTCAGTCATTATCAGACGGCTCAGCGCATCTGCTGCATGGTTGCTGCACCAGTAACGTAAACAATCTTGCAAATTTGTGTACTCAGGGTTATAACCCATCACTGCATTCCGAGTAAGACTATCTACTGAATGCACTTGCTTTCTACCAATAACGATATTAAGGGTTTGTGATCCGTGTGCGGCTCGAATAAATTCCTCCATAACTACTGGTGAAACTTCTCTACCCCGAAGATTACAGCCAATGCTTCCTTAACAAGTTGTGAGAATTCTTTCTTGTTTGTTTGTAGTGTGCGCGATACAAACGTAAAACCACCTGATGAATTGTCTTTATCAGATGGCACAGGATAGCCCCGACTCCTCATTTTAAAGCACGACGGGCTTATAAGAATCATAATGTACTAAAGTTGGTGTTACAGTAAATGCTTGCTTAGCCCTTTGGAAGGCTGTTCGCTGACTGGAAACACAACGCCATGTTACATTTTGTGCAAGATTACATTTAGTGGATAGATGCATTGTGCAGGAATCGGCGATAATGGGACAGCATGTCTAAGAACGAACGAAGTTCATCCATGTTCTTCGATACGGGACTTTTCACAATTGATTTCACTTTGTCATTTCCAGCATGTCACCCGCGTTTATCAAACCAGTACCAAAGGTAACGATGGAAGAAGAAAGGAACTCACTTTTTTCTTTTTTTAGTCTAAATCCGTTCCGTTCCAAACGCTCAAGTACGACAGTAACTGTACGACGATGTTATGTGTCAGAGCATACGAAAATAACAATAACATCAATATAGGCACATACAAATGATACGTCATTTAGTAGGTCGTCGCTAATCCTGTGGAAGATCCCAGGAGCAAAATATATTACAACAGCAAGCGAGTAAATCGAAATAGTCCCATGTGCGTGGTAATCCTAGTAAGTTTCCTGGACGTTTCATTGTTGTCCATCTGTGAGTAGCAATGACTGAGATCATGTTTGGTAAATTGCTCCACACCTAAATGTATTGTGTATAAATCATCAATGCGTGAGTAATGGGTACCTGACTACCATGAATGATGAATGTGGTGTCATGTTATAATCGTCATGAAAAGGTACACAGACGTCAGAATTGGTCAAAGGCACAAGTAGTGTCCCCCAGGCTGAAAACTGTACAGGAATAATTATATCTTGGGTTTAAAAGCGATTTAATTCTTTTTCAATTTAAGTTCTCATAGATTAAAATAGTATGGGCGCTTTTTATGAAGTTTGACCAAGCGCCAACTTTTAATTTTAGTGTAACATGAAATACTTCAATTTCCTAAGTTCAATGGATAACTTAGTGAAATATTTTTAAGCAAGGCTTCAAGTCCCGAGACCTCAGTGACTGTATACACCACATCTAATATATTTGGAATTGCATGTACGCAGGCTCTTCCTAGCAGACTTGGGCAACCCTTAGCAACCAAATATTCAGGAAGATTTTTTCTCCTATCGCAGTATTGTGCCCTTAAATAGTACAAAGTTGTATGATGGGATGAAAACCATAAATTTACAAGACTCACGGGATAGGTACGCGTAAGAACAGTAAAATAAAAATGCTCCAATTTGGAAGGTGTAATATGAGTGGTTAAATCATTGCACTTTATCAACCTTTTGGGTATGGTTGATCATTAATTTGAAAGTCTAAGATACTTTAAATGCCCTCATGTCTGACGCGTTCACGACATAGCTTAGTAATGCTTTTCCAGTGACAATAGATTCTGAGTAAAAGGCTTCTACAATTTAGACGGCAGTGTTGCGTTATTAATTTCATGTGTTCGTCTCGGTTTTGTTTTAATGGGTTAGGGACAACAATGGTGAACATGGATGCGCGCTTTCAGTTAGCATCCGGTATGTGAGAGTAAGATCTCCGTAAAGCCGTCGGTATTCGCATTAGAACATACCAAATACACGAAGACGTAGTTCGTAACTTAGACAGGATAATCCACGCGTCGCCTTTTTTGCTCTTTTTTAAGGTTGTTTCATTAGGTGAATGTCTCATTTTAACCATGGACACCAGATATGAATTGCATATTCAACGTAAGGGCAAATATAGAAGTTAATCAGCATTGGTGCTAGCTATCGATCAATGGTGCCGACAGCTTGCCCCAAAAGCCTCAAGATCAATTCGCCACACTTGCCGATTTCGAAGATTGGAGCGAATTGCCAAGACTCACTTGCATAGTTACACCTAAGTCGCGTCCAATAGGCACGTGTTGTAGGACGTGTTGCCCCAGAAGGTTTGTGTCGACGAAGCTAATGCGAACCGTCAGCATATGACACTTTGTAGGGTTAATTGGGAGATGGTTCCTTTCTGCTCATTTGTTAATTCGAGTCAGATGTTCCTGGAGGTAAACGATCGGATGCTGAGCAAATTGCTCTCCATATTTTAGCATCGTTTACAAATATTTGCATCAGGGATAGAATATAATTAATGTAGATTAAAAACAGTAGCGAGCAAAAGACGGATCATTATGGTACACCAATGGAGACGCACATGCATGCAGAATGAGTGTTGGCTATTTTTACCTTGATTGCTTTGTCGTTGAAGCAGTCTTCTTACCAGGTGAGCAGGGAACCGTTGATAGCATAGACAGCAAACATTTGGACAGAAAGAAGTGATTGACCCTGTCGAATGCTTTAGAAAAATCCACGTAAATCAAATCTATGTATACTCCTTCATCGGTCGTTGTGGTCTATGATTCCCGAGTAAGCAGCAACTTTGTGAGTCAAGATCCACTGCGTCTGAAAACATGCTTGACATTAGAAATTAATTGTTGAGTTGCAACGTATTGCGTCAATTATTATGCGATTACCGATTCCATCAGTGTTGATAAAACAGGAAGGATAGTAGTAGGTCGGTACTTGATAAGATCCGATCGCTGTAATCCCGGCGAGACTGCTGTTGGAATAAAGATGAAGCTGGATAAGCCAACGACATTTGCTGGGAGTTGCTAGGGCGAAGATCACGTGGTAGTCGTAGCTCCTAAGCCAAACTGCAGGAGTAGAGCGATCGCGGCCTCGAAATCAGTAGTTGTTAGGCCACTGGCCGACTTGATTAGTGGTATTCAGGGCTTAACTTTAATTTTGCCATTCACAACTCTGCACTGTAGTTTGATGGTACCCGTATATCTCAGAACTATGTTCTCCTGTCATTTGTACTTAACCACCCTAACGAGCGATGGGCAGTAGTTTGTGATTGCTTTATAATTTTGCCATGTGGTCGCACATGGAATTAACGAATGTTGCCTACAGATCTCATCTCCTATGTTGATCCATTTATGTCTTCTGCTTCGGATCCATTTATTAGTCCGCGCGATGCTCATAATGGTACAACCTTCGGTGCTGATTCTGTGACCCAGTTAAATTTACATTTAGTTAATTCCACAAATTATTTGTTGAAGTGTGCTTCTGTAGGTCCCAGTCAACGGTTGCTGCTAAGTTGTGCAGCTTAACATAATCTGTAATATTTCGTTGATTCACTCAATCATTATCAACAATACTGGCATAACATCATCAAATTTTGGGACTGAATGGTCGCTGCGCCCAAGGAGGGGATAGTATGCTACCGAATCAGCCAGTAACTCTTCATTAGTCAGGATTAAGTGCAGGAGTGATGGCTAGTTTGAACCGCGGTGTCTGGTAAGTCGATATACATGGTTATACCTAACTGTCATATTCATGAATGCGAGGAGTTTCGCTTTAAATGATGACCCCCTAGGGGACAATGTTGTTATTGAAGGGACATTAAAGTCACCCAATATAACACAGTGAGAGTACTTTTGTGAAACAGCATAGCGGAGGGCGTTAACCTAAGGTTATCACTGTATGCTGACGAGTACGGAAGCCTATGGATAGCTGCTAAGAAGCAAGCATCACTCGTGTTCTGCGAACCAACATCTAGACCTGCTAGATGCAGTCGGCAAAATATTGCGTCGGGAATAACAAGGGAACTTTTGGTAAGATCACGTCATTTCAAGTATTCTCGATAGAATTGAGCAATGCCGCCGCTGCGAGATGCATAATCATTTTGAATGACTGACATCTCACTGAGTTCAACCTCTGGATCAAGTATGTTGTTCGAAAGTCAAGATTCAGTCACTGCTATGAAATCCCAAGTTGCTGTTTCATGTCGATGGCGCAGTTCCAAGAGCTTGGAATACAACGCTTGAGTGTTGGTGTAGCAGCATTGCATTTGTTGACACATTATGATATCGGTTCGCTATGTGTGACCTGCAGAAAACGTGCCGACCTGCTGAACATTTTGAAAGTCTATTTGCAGAGTTGGCTGGTCTGAGATAGGTATAACTGAGACTGGCTCACCTGTATTCGTGATTTGTACTAATTGAAGGAATTGTCTTAACCGTAATTCTGGTAGCCCTGTTTCCCTGTTGTTATGCCGTGCTTGGATCGCCACTGTTACCATTTTAGGGGCAGCCAATGTAACTTAAATCTAAGTGGCCTGCAGTCTTAGTAGTTTTTAAATGCGATTAGACTGGTGACGTCAAAAGCCACGACGTTTTGCATGTCTTAGAGCTTTGTGATGTACCTCCATTATTAAGTATCGCGCTTCTTTCCTTCACCGCTATGGTCATGCTTCAAATCTGGCAAACTATGAACCAGTACGATTTGCTTCATCTCAGTTTGACGTGACCAATTAGGGTTGAATTTTTGCTTCTGTCTTTCTGCCCTGTGTTTGTCAGGAAAATTCGAGCATTAACAAAAGAATTCATTAGAATGTGGCTCGCTAAGAAACATCTTTCAGATAACGTGTGTTGTCAAACGTTACTTGCACTAACCGGCATTCCCCTACGTGTAGGATTGATGGATTTCGCGAACGGTGTGTAAGATTAGTTGTACCAACTTTCAGTCCGAGTGCACAGGTTATCCAGTCGAGCTGCTTTGCTCCTCTGCTTGTCTACCTTTAAGCGAATCGCTAATGAGTTCTGGGACGTTGAACAAATCACAGTTATTGTATTTTGCTTGCGTAGTAATTGTTTACTCTACAGTTCCTTTTGAGTGCAGGTTGGTTGAGTGGGATTGTCTGCCTTGTCTTCCGTGGACGACCGGCCAAGGCTACAGCATGACATTTTACGTGGAACGCCGTCAGTTGCAGTATCTGTAGGAGACAATTATTGCCCAGCTGCTAACGGAGGTGACCGCGCAATTTGTGCGTACCTCTGCAAGCTTTGAAGCATTACGTAATATCCGGGGAATCTATTCCAACGGCTTGTTTCCCCGCAGTTTTTCGCTAACGCTGTTTGCCTTTCGCTGAACACAGCAGTTTTGATGCTAGAGAACGTTTGCCTGTTTACAGATCTGGGATTCGGGCTACGTAATGCATTAATCTGCAACTCTAATTCTGAGATTTTTCCTCACAATACCGCGATCAGTTCCTTTTGCTCTACCAAAGCAACAGCCAACATCTCACACCTTATCGTAATCATTTTGTACAATCTTAATTATCGGACTATCCTTACATAAGCCATAGAACCAAACGTATCTGTCGATACGCTGTTAGCTCCGTTACGTGTAATGTACACTTTCGTTGCGCCGTAGCAATTGTCACTGAACGAACACGTGGTTTTCGGGAGGATCTCAGTTCCCCGCTTATCTGAGCTACGGTTGACCTTGTGTTTGTTGCTCACTGGATTCCCGGTTCACAAACTCCGGCCCATGGATCAGCGATCGGTACGCACTTTTAGGTTGCGCTAGTCACGCCGTTTGGGCTGCCTCAGTTGTCTGCCTCGGTCAAAGTATTTGGTGGTGGGGCTTCACTAGGTGCATGAATAACCAAAATCACGCAGGTTTTGTGCAGTGAAATACACGTAAACGTATGATAACATGAGATGACAAAAATGCCTGGTTTACATTGGTGAACAAAACTGTTCTATATTGTCTGACAGCCTTAAAGAAGCTCTGTCGAATGACATCCCAAAGATGCTGATGAAACTGGAATAAGTAAAGTTACGTTGGCCTTAGTCAATAGACTTCCAAAGACTTGGTTTATGGTGTACAAGCGTGTCCTTAGACGTACTTCAACAATACAGACCCTGTTGGATAGAGCCCGCTGATTTGCATCGGTTCAGCGTTCTTGCGAAAAGGTGGTACACGAATGTGAAGGGATAAATCCTACTTAACACTGAGCACAGGACTGTACGATTATTAAGTACACGGTGACAAAGTCACGCAGTATTTGTCAAAAGCACTTTAGGTTTTGCCAATGTACGTAGGAAGAATGGAAATTCAAAAGGATAAAAGTGGCATTGATTTTGCAGCACTTTTCTCAATTATTTCCACACATACTCTTGTATCTATAAGTATCTGTAATTTCTGTACTTTGGTGTAAACGTCCACAGTTTATGACGCTGGCCGCGTGTTAGGAACAGAACAGTATCTAACCTTATCAACATAACTCAGATTCGCTAATATTTGACTCACCCACAATTTTGAAGCGTTTTGGACCCCGGTAATCCCCACCTGAACACTCATTAACTGATCCGCACACTCACTCTAAGTGGCCCACCTTTCTGCATTTCGGACATACGGTCTGCTGATGTTGCCAGTCAGATGGAAAAATGTACCGTTTACCAAAACTGTAGCACACAAGTGCATTGAGGCTATTGGGTGGATGCATTTGTTTTAGAGTGCTGGCTTACCAATCATAATACTTCTCGGTAGTCTTTTAGAGTGAAACTTGCCAGTTGTTAAGTAAAGTTTTCCCTATGAAAGGTGATGGAATACACTGTCTCCCACGTCAGCTTAAATCATCTTGTGGAAGAAGCTTCTCGCGGGTGTTCTGGTCTGAAATTCCTGAGATCAGGCACTGGAGTAGCATTGTTTCTCCAAGCATCTTTGGATCGATTTAATTGGATTAACGGTCAGGTACCGCTTCCAGCACAGGAGCAATAAACTCTTTCAAAATTATCAGATTTCTGACGGCATTTGGAGAAGTAATATCCAACCGTAAAAACATTTTGCCGAACAAACCAAATAGCACTGCATGTATCCAAAGCACTGGCGATGGTAGGACAGATGTCGTCAACACGGAGAGCGAAGAAATATCTTTGGTCCTCATATCCAAGGAACTGTCGGCGTAATCCACTGCACAATTGTGGTCATCCGAAGCAGGTTTATGCTGGTATAGCGTTAGTCCTGTTCTACAACGCACAAACCCTGTGAACGATGGAGGAGAATAAAACGGCAGCGCGGATTGTGGCAACGGTCAAACTACTAGAGCGTGGTTACCCAAGGCGTCTAGTCAAACGCCATCTACATAAGTGCTAAACCGACAGTCAAGATCCACAACAGAGTTGATCGGGACGCAGGAATTCTGTACAGCGAAGGCACTTCGGACACAAGTCCGCAGGAAATAAACATGGAAAATTTAAAAAGGATCTGTCAGCGAATTGTAGCGCTACTTGCAATGCTGACATGCCTAAACTACCCCCTTCCCAGGGCTAGAACATCTAACTTTTTTTATAACATTACATGTAAAGTGAATGCACATATGTACATAGGCCAAACAGCGAGTGAGTTGCGCACGGAAATTTCAGAACACAGGAGGGGTATTTTAGGACCGCCCATAAATGCGTTCACATACCAAGCAAAATTAATAGGATTGTCTGTACGTGCAGTAGACACATGTCACTAGATCGATTTGGATAACGCCAAGGTCATTAGGAGGGTGATCCGATCAACGCCTCAGCAGTTTATTCCTGAGACTTTGACAATATAAAATGGGACAGCTGTGCGACTATAATTGAAGGTGTAGCATGCTCTAGTGCATGACTATGCTATCTAACGCTGCCCAGCTTGACGAAGATCGGAGCGTGGGTCAGACTGAAAAGTGCAGCCGCTCACATTTTCGCAGTTTTTGTTTTTGCTTTAATGCCATGAGGTAAAAGAAATACCTGGACTATTAGCTTTGTGACTGAAACACTTGAGGTGCCATCACGAGCTTTAACTTTATTGATACTTATTTCTTGGGTACAGCTGTGTTCGTTCATGTTTGCTAGAATTTGCCAATTGAATTGCATATTGATCGACCTGATTTGAGATAGATCTTGTTTCAATTGCGAATTATTCACAAGCTTCTTTACCAAGCGATTCTTATCCAATCTTTCTTCAAACAATTACTTCTTTTAAGATTCCAGTGGAACTGCCAATCATGAACATTATTTTTAAACGCTAGTGTTGAGAAATTTTCATGTTTTCATTGGAGGTAAATTCGATTACTATGAAATACTTTAATCAACTTTGTGGGTAAAATTACGTTAGCGCCTTTCCGGTTTGTATTAAGTTATAACACTTGATACACTTTTTATAAAGATTTGAAAACTAAATATTTTCATTCCAAATATCCTGCTTTTCTCTAAAAAGCTGCACTCAGTTTTTGTAGGATTAAATATTTGGCATAAATTTTGGCATTTGAATTCAAAATTCAGCAGGTTAGTTTGATTTTCGTTTTCATCAAATTCGCTTCACTATCATTTGATGGCATTAATTGTGCTAACAAACATCCGTATGGCTGGATACAAATCATACTATTACTAATGTAAGTTGTGGTTCATTCCCTTGCGTTTTATTACAACAAATGGTTAGTACAATTCTCGTTTGCCTAGTAAAGTATGTCTTACGGTCGCTCGATCCTTGAAAGGCAATGAAAAATTGATGATAAGCTTATAATAATGATACGTATATTTCTCTTAATGATGCATGATGTGTCTATAGCGGCCCCAATTAAATCGGTACAGAAGAATCCATGCCCTTGCATGGCCGACAGGCATAGGTGGAGTATTGGGATATGCGTTTCATGTATTAACATTCTGCCGGAAGGTTGAGACCGTAGCCTGGTTATGAAAACATTAGTGTTTATATGTTTTTGGTCCCTCTTGCAATAGATCATCGAGGGATTTTTCCAATGTGGATCTAGAGCTTAGGGTAGTTAGATCAAGTAAACTGGCGAATCTACTGCTGAATGTTACCACAATGTCACGTGACGTGAGTGGTATTGATAGTTGATTCTACAGATAGCTGTATCTGACCAGGAAGAAACTACACCGGACGTTCGCTCTAGCCTTTGGTGTATTCAGTGTAAAATCTTAATTGCGAAGCGCTCGAGCTGAGCAATGTTGTAAATGGATTGCAGGCCATTTGGTATAGATCTTTTTGTGCAACATGTCAAAAAGCAGCAAAACGTTTTGTTTCAAACGTCGAATCTAAAGTGGTTCGAGATGAAGTTCATTGAAGCAGTCACGATAACTCGTAGCGGAGTGTTTACCAATCAGATGTTTAGTAAATGGCATCTGCCACTTTGTCACACGTTATAGCTCCATATATTATGTTGCAGTATTCGAGGATGGGGCGAGTGAATAGCTTGAAAAGCTCAATTCTGGTACAAGTTGTGTGTATTTTGTTTGATATATTGTACATAGACTGTCTGGCATGTGCTACTTGGTACTGGGCCTGTTCGGAGAAATTGAAGGTCGACGAGTACCTAATCCCAAAATCTCGCGTGCACAGCTGTGTGGGACGCGTACATTGTTTAGGGTGATAGATCCTTTGAGGATACAGCAGCCGTAAGACATGATGCCTTATTTCTTAGTCGAGAGCTTCGTAACACAAATGTAGCAGCAGGACTCAAGGGAATGTAAATTATCCTGAATGAGCAGTATTGTCACGTGAAGTTCCTCACTCCGAAGCTCATACGTATTTTGATGTCGTCAGCAAATAAAATGAAGTACTATGTTTTACAGATTTAGAGATGCCATTAACGTAGAGCAAAATGATTAAGGGACCGATCATACTCTTTTGAATTACTCCACTGGAGATTGAGCATAGGAAGGGTGATAATCAAATAAATTGCCTAGCTGAAGACGATCATGCAGGTATGATGACAGCCAACCTAGTGATTGGTGAATACCGGGAACAACCTGCCGCAGCCGGTAATAGAGGCGAATTCAGTGGCCGAATTAAGGAACTTTCTAGACCAATATTTCGCAGAGGCAAAATATAAAGAGCGGAACGAAAACTAATAGGTGGATGTCCAAGAGTGACCATTGATGCAGCTACACAGAGAATACTCGCCTCGCTGCTTCAAATCAGTATCAGTATTAGTATCAGTAACAGTATCAGTATCAGTATCATCGTCATCATCATCATCATCAACATCATCATCTTCATCATCAACAATATTATCATCAACAACCTCATCATAATCATCATCATCATCAACATCATCAAAATCATCATCATTATGAACGTTAGTTAGAAGTGGAGAACACCTCAGCTACTGTGCCGTAAAGAATAGAAAAAAGAGAAAAATACAAATGTTGCGAGCCGGCTGAGAAACCGGTAACGGATGGGCATCGTTCCGGTAAACTAACCACCGGCTACGGTGCAGCAAAAAAATTACTACGCAAATTTATATAAGGATAACTAATAAGATCCTGGCTGAAGGGGTGGGACAAAACTCACAGCACGAACGCTTCAGAGTTCGGCTCCCTGAAATGTCAGCAAGTGTGTCCAGCCAAACGTGTTCATTGTCCTTCGGACCCCAACCAGCAAGCTGAGACGCTCCAACCGAGGCCAGCTCAGAAGTGAGGGCCTTCATTCCTCTCGACCAAGTCATCGCCTGGCCAACCCTCCTCTTCTTCCATCCACACCCCCGGCGCGTAACAACACACGTCGCGGGAGTCGGTGGGCTGGCATGCGTAACACGTGGCCGAGCAATCGGAGCCTGGTGCGTAAAATTACGGTGCTGAGCGGTTCATATCCTTTTTCTATACCGCAAACAAGTCTTCGAACACGCTCGTTGCTCACGTGGTGTTCCCACCAGATGTGAGCTAAATCAAGAAGGCACCGGTGGTCGAACGCAACTAGCCTCTTTAGGTCCGTTGCTTTAAGCGACCAGGTTGCACAACCGTTTAGTAGGGTCGAACGTACCGCTGCATTGTACACTCCACCCTTAAGGGCAAGAGTGATGTCGAGCCGGTGCCATAAGTGGCGACGGTTAGCAAAAGCGCCTAGGGGTTTTGCTATACGGTTCGTGATCTCATCCTCAATCCTACGGGCGCTGATACAACTTCCCAGGTAGTTGAAATGTTGAAAGACTTCTAGCTGATCCCCACCAACGGTCAGCGAAGGTGGCGGTCCAGACAAATCTTGGAGGAACGCTTTGCACTTCGACGTTACAAAGCAAAGCCTGTAGTGGCGGACAGCTAATGCTAATCTGTCCAGCATGGCTTGGCACGTCTGGGAGCTGTCAGAGATGAGGGCAATATCATAAGCATATTCTAATTCAAGAAGTCGTTCTCCTGGGACCAGATCCAAGCCTTCTAATCCTTGTCCTGTGAACGCGATTTCCATGACTTCGTCAACAGTGAACTTGAAGAGGAAAGGTGACAGCGGGCATCCTTGTCTCACGCCGCTGGACATATTAAAGAGCAACGACAGCTTGCCGTAAGCCTTCACTCTGCCAGAGCCACGCGCATTTAATGCTCGGATAATATCCACCTATTTCTCATGTACACCTTTCCAGAGTAGACAGAGTCCCAAAGTGCAAGTCTATCCACTGAATCGAATGCACCTTTGATATCGATGAACACGTAGACGGTGGGCCGCCAATATGTGTGACGGTGCTCCAGCAACTGACGCAAGGTGAAGAGGTGGTCAATGCAGCCACGACCTCGACGAAATTCAGCTTGCGCTACACGAATGTGGCTTTCACGCGTGCCAGTCAATCTGTGAAGGATGACAGAAGCAAGCAATTTGTAGGCGATGAGGATCAGACTGATTGCTCCATGGCTGCCGCATTCCGATCGTGAGCTTCCTTTGAAAATTCGGACTATGACGGAGCGGCTCCTCATAACCTAGGAAAAATAGGCAGACGAAATAAGTTTGAAAGCAGTGCAAAAATCAGAAAAACACAATATTCTACAGTGTTAAAACAGCACACTAGGTAGTCAAATGGAAGTGTACGCGAAAATGTCTTATCGATAATTCTTAGTAACACTTGTATAGTTACATATAACTAAGTAAATCTTTGTCCTCGGAAAATTCGAGATACGCCTATGTAGGCATGCTCACGTTAAAGCTACAACTAAATGTCAAAGAAGGTATAAAAGTTGGTGCAAGGTAGTCATAAACATTGGATCTGTGAGTTCATACGTGTATGTGGGAGTGCGTGTTAATCTGGTATTCGAGTTTGCATATGTGATACTGCAAATGTGATTGATCGCGTGAATAGTGTGAGAAGGTTTAAGTGACGTCAGTGGTGCTCATCCCAAAACCGGCGTTCGATGACCTGGTTTTGTTCTGGTTTGGACTGACTAGTTGGATATAGCCTGTGCTATGTTAAAAATAAAAGCCGGTTTCAAGGCTAACGCCATAAGAACTATGCCGCTAAGACCGCGAGCAGAGATTAATACGGCCGAAATATATTCCAAGTTAGACTTGAGGAATCCGTTGTGTGGTTAGATTGTCTCATGACAAGAATCTTGAGACCGCGGTTCACTTGAAGTGAACCTCGGTCATTCGCATCAGAATGACCGTATTATAAATGGAAATATTTTATTGTTGCTGATCGCATCACTGGCATCCCACGACCGCAAGCTCCTCCTGCTTTGGGCTCAACAGAGTGAGCTGTGGGGGGACACAAGAGCCTAATGGTGTATGGTTAACAGCTAAAGCACTATACTACTGAGCTACTCAAGTAAGCTTTGTACAGTGGAAACAAATTCTAAGTTGTACTTGAATAATCCGCTTAGTGGTTGGGTGGCAACAGCATCTTATGTTGACACCTCGTTAACTTGAGTTTCACTTCGGTCATTCTAATCACACTGACTGTAAGTGAAGTTAAACTATTTTGCAGTTACACAACCCAACACAAAAATCACGAGTAAGTTTACATCGTGATTTGTAATCACTAGTTGGATATAGCCTGAGTTATGTTTGCAATCAAAGACTAGTTGTTCGCCCCTGTCGCTATAAATACTATGGCACTGAGATCCACTTGCAACGCTTGGTACAGTGGAATCGATTTCAAACTTGGACTTGTTGAATCCTTTGTGTTGTTGGGTTGCTACGAACTACCGCTTTGAGATTTCGGTCATTCCGATCACAAGGACCTTGGATGAAATGGAAATATTTTGATGCTGCTCATCCCAACACCGGAATCTCACGACCCGGTTTTGTCCTGGTTGGAAGTCACCAGGGGGAGATAGCCGAAACCCTGCTGAAAATGAACGCCAGTTTCAGGGCTAACGCAATAAGCGGTATGCCACTGAGAGCGCGAGCAGTTACTAATGCTGCCGAAATAGATTCCAAGTTAGACGCGGAGGGATGAAGCGCGGCAAATGCAAACGTATGGGCGCGGGAACCTAGAAGATGATCAAGTGTCAAGCCAGATTTAGGTCAACATGGACGTAATGTAAGAGAGAAATTTGTTTGAAGTGAGATTCATTGTATTGCGTGAGCATGCTACTGTTAGGTTGCCCAGGCCTAGACAGGAGAACGATTAGGGTTTTCAACCAAAGCCTTTGGTTCAAAAACCTGTCCACCAGGCAGCGGGTTTGGCACTGGGCTATAAGGAGTCCGTTTTAAGGAATAAGAAGCCACCCTCATTTCAACACCCAAGCTGGAGGACCAGGAGGCCGAGCTATTCTGGTCTCTAACCATTGACCATTCTGATAAGTGTGACTCTGAAGGTGCAAATATGCACCACCTATGTTAGCTCAATGGATCACTGGGGCACACAAACCATCGCACCACCTATATTAGCTCAATGGATCACTGGGGCACACAAACCATCGCACCACGGTAAGCGAGTTCCCCATCTTGCACATTTTCACCCTTCTCGTCCCGTTCCAGCTTCACTTTTATCCTCCCTGTTTTCAACCCCCAATTCTTGCCCCCCACCTTGATTCAATAGTTGCTGTCTTTTAGTTTCAACTCACATGTGAACGCGGAATGCCATTCCTGTCCTATCGACAAGCCCATGTCCAACCAAGCGGCCAAGCCCAGTTCATCGACTTCCATTCGGAGCCCTCGGACCTCCTTCAGATTGACACGCCTCAATGTTTGCACATTGCTACAGATCGGCCAACAGGCAGCACTTGTCCGAGAATTAAAGGCCCTCTCGATCGATATCTGCTGCTTATCGGAGACCTGCTTGCAAGACTCGAGCTCTGTACTCAATCTACGATCCCCTTCAGGTGACACTAGCAGTACTTTCCCATTGCGCCTATCCGGTGACGATGCAGCTTTGGGAACCGGCTAAGCTGGTGTTGGTATTACCCTGAGTCCCCGGGCTGAAGCTACTCTGGTTGATTGGATTCCAATCAGTAGCCGGATATGTGAGGTCCGATTGGCTGGCTCGTTCAAAACTTCGAAGTCGCGTGGGACTAAAAGGCCTCTATTCGTTATCGCTGCATATGCACCGACAAACTGTAGCGATGATTCGGTAAAAGACGACTTTTATCGTCAACTGAACGAGCTCCTTAGCCACAGAAGACGCCCGGACACTGTAGTGCTGGCCGGGGATCTGAATGCTCAAAGTGAAAAATTATCCACAGATGAGCTACATCTGGGCGGCCAACATGGTATAGGTTCATGTAATGATAACGGTGAGCGGTTGCTTCATTTTTGTGAGGATGCTCACTTATTTCTCTAGAGCACTAAAATTCCACACAGCACCCGCCGGAGGGTGACTTGGCGCCCACCAGTCTCGAACCAGCCTTGGACGCAAATCTATCACATTGCTACCAGTTACCGCTGGAGAGGCTGCGTCTAGAACTGTCGCTCGATTTGGAGCAAAGTGACGACACCGACCATTTACTTGTATGTGCTGACATTCGGATGCTTTTTGGCAGACGCCTACGACGATTTTATGAGCGTAATGACACCTGACAACTGTTCTGAATGCCTCTCAAAGTACGCTGTCATGCGAGTTGGATAAACGCTCACTGGATGCAACTGAAGCACACTGGTCTCATGTTCACCGGTCTTTACTAACAGCAGACAAATCCTCAAGTGGTATGTCTAATCACTAACATGGACATTGGGTCTCTTCCCAGTCTCTGGAACTAATTGATGCTAGCCGGCATATTCCGGCTGGAAGCGAACAAAATGAAACTCGCAAAGTGCTTCGGGCAAAACTAAGTGCTAGCCTGAAGAGAGACCGCGAATCCTGGTGGTCTCATCTTGCATCAGAGATGGAAATAATCGCTGTCCTTGGTAACCATCGTGAGTTGTTCCGTCTGATACGGGAAACGGGCAGCAGGAGACCTGGAGTTAGTGAAACTATACATTTCGAGAGTGTACAGCCTGTCCACAACTTACCAAAACACTTAGAGTGTGAAGCTGAGCACTTTCAAGGGCAATTTAATCGGTCGGAATTGTTAGATTTCTCGCCGGCCACTGAGCGCCCCGCTCTTTGGGCTATCCCTTCGGATCCATGCTCTCGCTCAGAAGTTGAACGTGAGATGGGGATGATGAAGTTAAATAAAACCGCGGGACCAGATGATCTTTCTCCACCCCTCTTGAAATCCGGGGGACCTGTTCTGGTGGATGAATTATAAGAGTTAATAGTCAAACTGTGGGAGCAGGAAACTGTCCCAACCGATTAGAGCCGCTCCGTTAAAGTCCCAGTTTTCAAGGGAGGCTCACGATCAGAATGAGGCAGCCAAGGAGGAATCAGTCTGACCTCCATCTCCTCCAAATTGCTTACATCTGTCATCCATCACAAACTGACTTACACTTGTGAAAGCCGGATTCGTGAAGAGCAAGCTGAATTTCGTCGAGGTCGTGGCTGCATTAACCACAATTTCACCTTGTGCCAGTTGTTGGAGCACCGTCACACATATTGGCGGCCCACCGTTGTCGGGTTCATCTATATGAAAGGTGCATTCGATTCGGTGGACAGACATGCACTTTGGGACTCTGTCTACTCTGGAAAGGTGTACCTGAGCAATATGTGAATATTATCCGAGCATTAAATGCGCGTGGCTCTGGCAGAGTGAAAGCTTACGGCAAGCTGTCGTTGCTCTTTAATATGTCCAGCGGCGTGAGACAAGGATGCCCGCTGTCACCTTTCCTCTTCAAGTTCACTGTTGACGAAGTCATGGAAATCGCGTTCACAGGACAAGGATTAGAAGGCTTGGATCTGGTCCCAGGAGAACGACTTCTTGACTTAGAGTATGCTTTTGACATTGTTTTAATCTGTAACTGCTCACAAACGTGTCAAGCGGCAGTGGGCAGATTAGCACAAGCTGTCCGTCACTTCGTGCTTTGCTTTGTACCCTCGAAGTGCAAAGCGTTCCTCCAAGATTTGTCTGGACCGCCACCTTCGCTGACCGTTGGTGGGGATCAGCTAGAAGTCTTTCAACATTTCAACTACCTGGGAAGTTGTATCAGCGCCCGTAGGATTGAGGATGAGATCACGAACCGTATAGCAAAACCCCTAGGCGCTTTTGCTAACCATCGCCACTTATGGCACCGGCTCGACATCACTCTTGCCCTTAAGGGTGGAGTGTACAATGCAGCGGTACGTTCGACCCTACTAAACGGTTGTGCAACCTGGTCGCTTAAAGCAACGGACCTAAAGAGGCTAGTTGCGTTCGACCACCGGTGCCTTCTTGATTTAGCTCACATCTGGTGGGAACACCACGTGAGCAACGAGCGTGTTCGAAGACTTGTTTGCGGTATAGAAAAAGGATATGAACCGCTCAGCACCGTAATTTTACGCACCAGGCTCCGATTGCTCGGCCACGTGTTACGCATGCCAGCCCACCGACTCCCGCGACGTGTGTTGTTACGCGCCGGGGGTGTGGATGGAAGAAGAGGAGGGTTGGCCAGGCGATGACTTGGTCGAGAAGAATGAAGGCCCTCACTTCTGAGCTGGCCTCGGTTGGAGCGTCTCAGCTTGCTGGTTGGGGTCCGAAGGACGATGAACACGTTTGGCCAGATGCACTTTTTGATAAAGCTAAGATCCAACCTCAGTGGCGCTCGTGTTGTTTGTTTCTTTGTCCCACCGCACTCCTCTTAGCCTTCACCTTCAAACACGATCTCATTAGTTAGCCTTATATAAATTTGCCTAGCAATTTTTTTGCTGCACAGTAGCCGGTTGTTAGTTTACCGGAACGATGCCCATCCGTTACCGTTTGCTCAGCCGGCTCTCAACAGTTGTTTTTTTGTACATTTTTTCTGTGTAGCTGAGGTGGTTTGCACCTCTAGCTCACCTTTAAGTTGAAGATGTATTTAATCGAGATTAAAACAAGAAGGATACTGCACAATTGGTCATAGGTGAATTTGTAAACACAGCTAATGTTTAGCTTTTTATGCGTTATATTCTTGTTTTTGACTCTTCTGATGGAGATAGCATGAGCTGAGTTGGAAATCCGAGCCTTGCTGTTCACTGCTAGCGCTATAAAACTGTGATTCGAGAAAAAGCTTTGTAAAGCGATGACAAATTGAAAGTTGGACTTAGTGGATCCATTGTTTGGTTGGGTTGGAACAAGCCAACCTTATTAACACATCGGTGCGAGTGGCGGTCCACTGCCGTCGCGCATGACTCAGCGACATATGTCGCTCCCTCTCAAGCTTAAAGTCATTTATACGAATCCGGATGGATTCGGAGGGCTCGTGCCACTGAACAATCCCAAAGAGATGGAATTGCCGTCTAGCACTTTAAGGAATGTGTTTCGGCTGTCCGCTTGTGCTTAACTGTGACGAATCTACGCAATCCTGAGAAAAACCCCTACTACTTTCAGATGATATATAGAAGCCTCAGCAGGGTAGATGCCACCGCGATAGGTGGCGGCTTGCAAAAGAAATTGTTGCTCTAGGTACAGCCCTGTCCTCTTCAAATTCATAACATGCATGGCACTGAACATTGAGCCGCGCTATATCGCAGTTATATTCGGTTATAACGGTTCGATGAAGTAACACTTGACTCAGTGACATAAGTCTCTGACTCGCAAGAGTTGGGTCGTGGTTCCAATCCGGTAGGAATAGGTGGGTGCTCGCTACCGACGGGACCCAATGGGAGGAAACTGACGTCTGAGGCATTCCTCGACTTGTGTTGGCTGTCCACCTGTGCCTAACTGCGACGAATCTACACAAAACCTAATAAACCCACCCAAAACTTACAAATAATTAGAAGGCGACTTAGTAGCGTACACGCCACCTTCACTGGTGTCGACTTGCAAAGGAAGTCGTAACTTTTGGGGCTAGTTTCTATTCTGAATATCCATAACATGGAAAACACTAGAGGATGAATCGCACACTCGTGGTTAGATATCCGTTATGGAGTTCCTCTGCCGTCGCCCATGGCTAAGTGACGTATATCTCTGACTTGCAAGCATAAGGTCATGGGTTTGAATCCAGTAACATTCTGTGGGTAAGCTCTTCTGTTGAGTAAAAATAGAACGAAACGGTCCTCTAGCGCTTTCCGGGTTTTTGTGGCGACAGTCTGCCTGTGTCCAACGGCGACGGACCTGCGCAAAACCTAATAACCCCCTACAACTTCCAAATATTCAGTAGTCGCCTTAGCAGCTTACACTCTGCCTCGAGTGGTGGCGACTTGCAAAGGAATCCTTGCAATGTGGACGAACACTATTCTCTGCCCCTTCAGAACATGTAAAGGCACTAGAGGATGAGTTTCAATATATAGCAGTTAGATATCCGTCATGGCCGTGGCTGCTGTCGCTAATTGCTAGGTGACATAAACCGCTGACTCGCATAATTAAGGCCTTGGGTTTGCATCCGGAAGGATTATGTTTGTGCGCGCTACTGACGAGTACCAATAAGACGAACCATACGCTCAGCGCATTCATGGCTGTGTGTGAATTAGCTGCCTCCGTCTATCTACGAAGAATCGACACAATGCCTAATAAATCTCCCCAATACTTACAAAGAAGCAGTAGTCCCCTTAGCAGCTTACATGCCACCTCGATTGGTTGTTCTGGAGCCAGCCGTCTTCTTTGCACGCTCGCAAAATGCGAGACAGCGGAGGATGAGCCGCGCTATATCGCAGTTAGATATCGGTTATGGGGGTCCGCTGCCGTCGCCCATGGCTCAGTGACATAAGTAGCCAACGCGCACCAGTTAGGTCGTGGGTTCGAATCAGACAGGATTTGGCGGGTGCGCGCTACTCGCGAGTACCAATAGGACAAAGCGGCCATCTAAGGCTTTCCTGTATGTGTGGTGGCAGTCTGCCTATGTCTAACTGAGACGAAACTACGCAAAACCTAATATATCCCCAAATACTTACAAAGCAGCAGCATTCGCTTTAGCAGCCTAAGTGTCACCACGATGGGCGGCGGCTTGTATAGGATTTCGTTGCTCTGGGGGCCAGCGCTGTCTACAGCGCATTCCGAACATGCAAGACAGTGGAGAATAAGCCTCGCCATATCGCTGTTAGTTATCATTCATGGCGTCCGCTGCGGTCGCCCATGCCTCAGCGACACAATTCCGATCCGCAATTATGAGGTGGTTGACCAAATCCGGTAGAATTCTGTGAGTGCGCGCTACTGACGAGTCCCAATATGAGGAAACAGTCGCCTAGCGTTCAACTAGGTGTGCAAGGCCTGTCTGTCTGTGTGTAACTGCGATGGATCTACACAAAAGCTAATAAATCCTCATGCAACTTACAAATACTCGGTAGCCGCCTTAGCAGCTTACATGACACTTCGATTGTCGGCGGCTTGCAAAGGAAGTCTTTAATCTGAGGGCAACCATCTCCTCTGCACACTCATGGTATGCAAAACACTGGAGGATTAGCCGCGCTATAGCACAGTTACATATCAGTCATGGCTGTCCTCTGAGGTCCGCAATGGCTCAGTGACATTATTCGCTGACTCGCAAGCGTAAGCACGTGGGTTCGGTTCGTGTAGGATTCTGTCGGTGCGCGCTACTGATGAGTCCCATTAGGACAAAACGGAACTGTAACTACTTCCAGTAGGTGTGGAGGCTGTCTGCCTGTATCAAACTGCGACGCACCTACACAAAACCTAATAAAGCCACCTTCTACTTACAAATACCCAGTGGTCGGCTTAGCATCTTGTAAGCCACCTTGATTGATGACGGCTTGCAAAAGAAGTCGTTGCTCTATGAACCAGCACTGTCGTCTACACATTCATAACATGAAACACGGCGGAGGATGAGCTGCGCTATGTCGGAATTATATATCATTTAAGGCGTCTGCTTACATCGCCCATGGCTCATTGACATATATCGCTGATTCGCAAGAGTAATGTCCGGGGTTCGGATCCGGCAGCATTCGGCGGGTGCACGCTACTGACGTGTCCCAATATTAGGAACTGGCTGCCTAGCACGTTGCTGGATGTGTGGTGTCTGTCTGGCTGTGTTTAACTGCGACGAACATACACTAAGCCGACCTTTATTGCTATCTCAATTCATTTGAGGTGGACTTTTGTTCTGAGCAAAAGGACCGCATGTGTAGCGGAAATATTTTGGTTTTTCTCATCCGAACACTTGCCCCCTACGACCGGGGTTTCATATTCTTTTGCACTTAGCTGATATCCATAACCTTAGGTGGGTTGGATTTAAGAGCCTGGTGGTTCACAGCTGACGTCATAAGCAATAGGTCCCTGCGCTCCTTGAGAAACACTTAGTAGAGCGAAAAAGGAATCAATGCTAGACGTGGAGAATCCTCTTTGTGTTTGAGCTGAACCAAGCAACCTCTATTGAGAATTTGGTTCAGTTGAAGTGGACTTCTGCCATTCCGATCACATGAACCGTCGGTGAAATGGAAATATTTTGGTGCTGCTTATCCCAACACTGGCACCATTTGACAGCGTTTTCTTATGGTTTGGATTCGTGAAGTGGAGATATTCTGAGCTGGGGTGGCAACCAGATAATAATGGTTCACGTTTGACACCGTAACCGCTGCTGCTGAGAGCTGCTTGCAACACTTGGTAAAACGGAAACAATTTCAAAGTTAAACTTGGAGGATCTGCTCTGTGTTTTGCTTGCTGCACGTAACATATATTGCCACTTGTGCTCACTTAAAGTGGACCTTGGTCATTCTAAACATTAGGACCGCATGTCAAATGGAAGTATTTTCGTGTTGCTCATCTCTAAACTGGCACCCGGCGACCGGGGTTATGTACTGGTTTCAAAACATTAGTATACGACAGCCTGAGCTTCTTGGGAAAGCAGAGACTAGTTGTTCACAGCTGACGCAATAAAGGCGATGCCAGTGAGATACGCGAGAAACGCTTTGTACAGCTTAAACGAATTCAAAGTTGGACTTATATAATCCGCTGTGTGGTTAGGTTGCTACAAGCTACTTCTAGTGATACGTCCGTTGACTTGAAGTGGACCTCGGTACTTAGTATCACAATGAACTATTGTGAACTGGAAATATTTTGTGTTCCTCATCCTTACACTAGCACCAAATGACTGCGCATTCGTTCTGGTTTCCATTTATGAGGTGGAGATTGCCTGGTCTGTGTTTAAAATCAGAACCTGGTGGTTCACGGCTGCCGCAATAAAACACTATCCTACTGAGACGCGAGCAACGCTTGGAACAGCGAAAGAAACTTCAATGTTGGACTTGAAGAATCCGCCGTGTGGTTAGGTTGCTAGTAGCATACTTTATGTCTACCTCACTTCGATTGATCATAGGACTGTATGTAAAATGGAAAGATTTTGGTGCTGCTCATTCCAACACTGGAACCTTGCGACCGGAAGTATTTCCTGATTTGTACTCATCAGTAAAATATAGCATGAAATGTTATGTAAATCAGAAGCTGTTGTTTCTCGGCTGACGCCATAAAATCTAGGTTACTGAGATGTGCGAGCAACGCTTTGTACAGCGTAACAGAATTCAAATTTGGACTTGGTATATCTACTCGATGTTTGCGTTGCTAGTACTAACCTCTAGTAAGAAATCTTTTTACTTGATGTCGAACTGGGTCATTGCGATCGCACGTAATGCGAGTAAAATGGTAATATTTTGGTGTTGCTTATCCAAACAATGGAGCCTCAGGACCGCGGTTACTCACCGTTTTGCACTTATCAGATGACTATAGCCTGAACTAGGTTGGATATCAGAGCCTAGTGGTTCACGGTTAACTTCATAAACACTATGTCACTGAGTTCCGCAAAAAGCGCGTGTTACCGCGGAAACGAATTAAAAGATATACTTGGAGAAACCGCGTTTGTTTAAGTCTCTAAAAGCAAACGTTTATTAAGACCTCGGGTTAGCTGGTGTGGACCACAGCCATTGCGATCAAAAGCATAGCAAGTGAAGTAAAAATAATTTGGTGTCGCTCATCCCAACACTGGCACATCCAGAACGCGGTTTTGTCCTGGTTTGGACTTATAAGTTGGAGACAACCTGAGCTAGGGTGGAAATCAGAGGCTAGTGTTCCACTGCTGAAACTCTTAAAATTATACCACTGAGATCCGCGGGCAACCCTTGATACATTGCAAACGAATATCAAGATATACTTGAAGAATAAACTGTGTGGTTGGTTTGCCACAAGCTACCTCTGTTGTTACCTACATTTGTATGTGTTCGACCTTGGGCATTCGGATCACATGGACCGTATGTGATATTTAAAAATTTTGGTGTTGATCCTTTCAACAATGGCAACACATGACAGCGTTTTCTTTTGGTTTGAATTCATGAGGCGGAATTATGCTGAGGTGGGTATAAAATCAGAGCTCATTGGCTTACACCTATGGCTATAAATGCCATGTAATTAAGCTCTGCGAGCGACGTTGGGTACAGCGCAAAGGAATTAAAAGTTAGAATTGTAGTATCCGCTGTGTGTTTGGTTTGGTACAAGCAACCGATATTATGAAGTCGTTTCACTTGCGGTGGACATCGGTCATCCCGAACACAATGCCGGCATGCAAATGGAAATAGTTTCGTGTTGCTCATCCTAAAACCGGCAACCCACGAAAGCAGCTTTCTCCTGGTATGGACAAATTAGGTAGAAAGATCCTGAGCTGAGGTGAAAAGCAAAGCCTAGTAGTTCACGGCTGAGGCCATAAACACTATGTCACTGAGATCCGCGAGCAACGCTTTGTACAGCAGAACGAATTCAAAGTTGGACTTGGAGAATCCGCTGCGTAGTTGGGTTGTTGCAAGCAAACTCTAGAGACTTCTTTTTACTTGAGGTTGACATCAGTCATTCCAATCAAAATGATTTTATGTGAAATGGAAATATCGTTTGTTGCTCATCCAAACACTGTCACACCATTACCGCGGTTTCGTCCTGGTTTGGACTCATCCGTTGGAGGCAGCCTGAGCTGTGTTAGAAATCTGAAGCGTTAACCAGTAGTCTCCTTTTTTTTCACCCTGCTAAGGCTATCCACCTGATTACTCCAAAGCAGGAAGCAAGTTTCTCTCTGGGATGCAGGTGTGTTCCTGACTTTTTATATTATATTTTACCACAAGCACCGTAACTAATACCAGCTGCTTTTATAAATGAAAGTAACGTACGAACTGTTGGATCGACGTGGAGACTTTCAGTTTTTGAGTTCTGGCAGATGCCTATTTGGCTGGGTTGACAGACCAAACTCTTCTGCTGCAAATGGAGTCAACTATAGGGCGCTCCTTGACAACTTTTGGTCTAGTCCAATAAGGTGGAAAAATGATTTCAATGAAAATGCTTGATGATGTTAACTCGGCGCGCTTATGTATGGTCGTCTTATGACAGACAGAGTTGACTACAGAAAAAATAAAACATGTGTTAAGAACATGGTCTAAATTTATTCTCAGTGAAAAACTTACATACGCTGAAATACATGTCAAGTGCCGAGGTTCTCATTTGATGTAGTTACTTTATGTTATGCACCTACATAAAAGCGTTTCCGCATAATGCACAAACTTTGGCTATAAAGTAATTAAAGGACTTTGAACCTGATTGAAAAACAGCGAATGGGAATGTCAGCGTGTTTCAATGGATGACACCAGGTTTTAAGTTGACCCCTTATTCGGGTTAAGCATTGGTTAAACGACTCTAACCACGTGATTCTCATTGTTGGAGCGTAGTTATACTATCAGTTGGGAGAGCACTGATTAAGATTGCAAAGCAACACAGTCTCTTAGTTCAACTCCTGCACGCTTTACCCTGTATTTGACGTACTAGGAAAATGTTCTGGTGTGAGTTGTTTACTTTTCTTTATTGACAAAGTGGAAGATCATTAAGGTGACAGTGCATACGAGACCGCTCGACTCAGGTAGCCAAATGTTTTATTACGTAGACAGGTTTCAGCCGGATGATTTCCTATGGAGTAAATATGAGCCATGTTGTTTCACGTACGTCAAATAACCTCGGAGTTTAACCCTAATGTTTTAGTTTGCTTCTAACATAAAGTCACGATAGCCACACCTCAGTTCTTGCAAAGAAAGCGTTTCGTGTCTTTCACAGATGAGTACCGTTGATTATACATTGAGGAAAGTTGTATACTACCATTCTTCACAAGTTTTACGAAGATCGATGCATGTGCACGTCGGCACTCCATTTGAGCCTCGTGGATGTGCTACCCATCGGGAATGGAAACAAGTATAACGATTACTTACTTGTAGCAAACACTTGTAGAACCGTTGAATAAATAATACGGTCGTAGACGATGTTTACAAAGTTTTTCTATTTAAGGTTATACATGACATTTAATTCTTCAATTAACTGGTGACAGGCGACCCCTCAGGTGAAACACAATACCAGCTGCATGTTTATGTGCGATCAATTTTGTTGTTAATAAAAGGTACGCAGAAGTTATTCGCTTGCTAGAACTATCTTAAACGCTTAATAAGATTACATTGAAGCAAACACATACTTTCCATCTTCGAATTAGAAACCCTTAAAGGTTTTGCTGATTTCGTCTTTCAACATGTAAGGCTAGCAACGTTAACTCGAAATTATTTGAAATGCTGGGAGGCCGAGAGGCTTGTTCAGCTGATGTGGCCTTCACATGGATATACAAGTTGTTTGCTTAGGTTTTGACAGCATTAGAATGATTCCTTCACCACACAAACTATAGCTATTATGCAATAGGAGATAGTGAGAAGTAAAATCAAATGTCGACCTCGTCAAACACCACACCGTCAAGTATGTAAGCATATGCGGCTCTTCATCTGGCATTGTTCTGATTAGCACTTCGTTGTGTTAAATGCTTGTGTATGTGTCACCACCATCGGCTGGAGAAATATTATT
Source organism: Dicrocoelium dendriticum (assembly GCA_944474145.2). Taxonomy (NCBI): domain Eukaryota; kingdom Metazoa; phylum Platyhelminthes; class Trematoda; order Plagiorchiida; family Dicrocoeliidae; genus Dicrocoelium; species Dicrocoelium dendriticum. The sequence goes on from OX104061.1 coordinate 62,917,607, forward strand.
GAGACATGATTGTGATACTCCCAATTAGATAGGTGCAAAGCGCATATGTAAGGCTACTGTACTCCGATAGACTGTGCTGTCGCTGTCTTAACGGCTGACTGTGTTCTTCAAACTGCCGTGTTTAATAATCTTGAGTTCCTTCTGTCACACTTATTGGTGTCTATATGTATGTAGAGTGAATTCTCGAGTTAAAACCACTTTACGTGAAACTCCATCCCTTGTACCTCCCGGTTAAGTTTAAGATGTTTGCTTCTCCCCATTGGAGGTTTCGTGCCATTGCTCCCACTTGTGCTGAGAACAAGGTAGCATTTTGTTTCACGCAAGCCATTTGTGTCCCTATATATTTAATAATAACTTCATTCCAGTTTGACCCAGTAAGAGTTTTGCGCATTTTCTGAAAACAATCTGCATAGCGCATTTCCCCTTACTAGCGATCCTCGATCTGAAACTGATACTTGTCCTATTCAGCGTGGTCGTTAATCCGTTATATATCTTGAAGTTGCGTTGTCCGTACGATCTAGTGCTCACTACAAATATGGCAGAACAAGCCGTTTATTGTCACTCGCGCAGCATCAAGTTTCCTATGTCTATGGCTCAGGCATCTTCGCCAAAAATGCTTGGGTATCCAATGCTACCAGACAGTTTGAACAGCTGCTACTGCCCATTGCATGTAGTAGAAGGATTTATCGTGTGTCTTTTTTAAGATTCATCGCAGTTGAACTCAGGAAGAATCCTACAACCTCTAGTAAAGCGTTAGGTGGCTACTTCTTCCCATTGGGACTCGTCAGTAGCTTTCACTCGCCGGATCATGCAGGATCCGAACTCACGACCTAGCTTTCGCGAGGCAGCGACTAATGTCACTGAGCCATGGGTGACGGCACGCACCACCATGACTGATATCGAACTACGATACAGCGTGGCTTATCCTACATCATCCTGCATTTTAGGACCGTACAGTGGACATGGCTGCGGCCCAGAGCAACGACTTCTTTGCAAGCCGCCATTAATCGAGGTCGCCTTAGAAGCATACATGTAACCTCCATTGGTGGCTGCTTGAAAAAGAAGTCGTTGCTCTGTAGGCCAGCATAGTCCTCTACACGTTCATAACATGCATGACAGTGGATGATTTGCCTCGCTAAATCGCAGCTAGATCTCAGACGAGGCGGTTGGCTGCCATCACCCAGGGCTCAGTGACATTGGTCGTTGACTCGAAGAGTAAGATCGTGGCTTCGAATCCGCCAAGCTTTGGTAGATGCACGTTACTGACGAGTCCAAATAGACGAGCGGTTGGCTAACAATTTCCTTTATGCATGATGGCTGTCTCTATGCGTCTAGCTGTGTTTGCTCTGCATGTTTCGCATCTGTGGTACCGCAATTGGTTGCTTTTCGGTGAACCAGTGTCAGTACACTGCTTACTCGATGAGGGTTGGAGTGGTCATCTTACGACTTCCAAGTACTTATTCGTAAACGGATGCTTCTAATACACCGGCATTCATCCAACTATTAATACACACATGAGGAGAAGTTTGTTTTCTTTCCATGAATCCATGTCAAACCCTATGCAGGCTATGGCTTCCTTTGACCTTTGGCGTGCAAACGCTGCTTAACTAAGTTTTAGCGTCACAAACATAGTGGTAACATAATAATAACAGTTTCCAGTAAATATTTTTAAATAATTTACCTTCTGGTTAATGCGTAAAGATCTCCATGATGTATCCGCATATAGGTGATCATACTGACGTAAATTTCCCATTTAATAGCCAATTTTCTTGAGTTTACTTTCCACTAGTCTTTGCTGTGTGATCTCTAACATTTATGCATTGATGTTGTCATCTAGAATGTTTAAAAAACTTTGGCAATAAGTTGTATGCAGTTGGCCGAATACAATAACGACTAAATGCAATAAAATCTCCGTAGTTATCACCACTATATCATGTCTGCTACCTTAAAAAGATGAGTTCTTTTTTAATGTTTGAACCTCCACCATTTAAACCATATGGAATCGGACCACCGTAGGTCGACCACCAGTCTATGTAGACCACTTTGCTCCTGTGTTGGTCAACTTTCAAAAGTTTTACTCTATTTGAGTCTGTAATCAATTGTGGTAAAAAGTATCTAGCAATAATGGTGTAGCAAGTTATTATCAATATCATATCAAAAGCTTATGAAGTGAAGTGTATTCTTAGGTAGGAAGGACAATCACAAATCTCAAGAAACAAGCGGTAAAACATGCATAGTTGATAGAAATAACTGACAGGTGGCATCGCGTTTGAGTTTACTTTACAACTCAAGAGAATGGCAGAACCACAAATGCCATTGTTTATCCTTTCAACAAAAGTCTATAGGATGCAGAACGGAAGTTACAAGGTTAAATATTAGCTGCACGTGTCGCTTGAATTGTAGCAGCACAATCTTCTGTGTCACCAATAACTTAGTCGAACATGTAGACAGTCCGTTTAATGCAGCCTACGGTAGGCACAGCCCATTATCTGGACGAACTTTGCTTTGAAATAGCTACTGAGATGTGAAACTCTTCCCCACCACTACTCACCCAACTTCTGCTACGTAAGACGACAAATACCAAAGCTTTTATTACAACAGTTAACTGTTTGGTTGCACCCAGGCTTAACGGATGCTCGTTTTGCATATCATGGTGTCACTCATCCGAAACGAGCGCCTTGAAATGTGAGGTGGCATATTCATGCATACTCTTAACGAGTTAAATAGCGAGCTGGACAATAATCTGAAGATTGTCCATCACTGAATGGTTACGATGCCGTTTTCTTCTCAGATACAATAACAATTGCTTGGTGGCTGTCATCTATTGCCCCCACCGTTCACAGCAGAGATGAATTCACACCGGATATCGACTCTGACTAAACCATTTCATCTAAATCAAAGATCCGTTTCGACGTCAGGTTATATCAACGCCTTGGCAGCATCCATTAAACCGTTTGAGACCGAATTTCAAGGAAACATGACAGTATACATTCACGTCAACTTAGTCATCAGGTACAGAGTTAAAAACGGATGCCAAACTTGACCTAGTACTTACAAATGAGGCCAAGGGTACGAGCAGGTGCAGATTTCATTTGACCCCGTGAGAGTTCGCCACCAAACTATTTCCCGTTGTTTAGCTGCTTTATATGTGAGCGAACGGTTAAAAGCCAGGCAAAAGAATCTCAATCAAGTCAACAATTTATTATCTGTTTGTTTTCCTTCCGGTCTTCATTATTTGATCAGCAATGCAATATTCCTGATTCATCTGTTAGCAAAATCTTATAAAGTGTGCACTTGCCAGGTCATGCCAAAATAGACGTGTTTCGCGTCGGCGAGAATAAAATTTATTTATTGATGTAACACTAGCTTGAGACATAAACAGTTTCAGATTGTTGCGAAATACTGTCAGGTGAAATGTTGCCGGAACTTTTATCTCCTCTTGTGTACTTACATTCTCTACAATTTCTTTACTTTTCATTACACGTTCCTTGGTTCACAAAATAAGTTGGACTCACTCTAACCCCCTACATAACTATTTGGAGCTCATGTAATCCAGGATACGAAACGATGTGTCAAACGACGCTCCACCTAGCAATTCACTACACAATCGACGTGGGCCCTTTTACGTGCGACTCAGCCTGAAAAATATGGTGACGCTGCCAGACCGGTTTTTTAATGTATCACCATGTTTTCTTTCCCCATTTGGTGCTTCTCATCCAGGCCATTCACAAGAACCGGTTTAGCGCCTACTTTAATTTCAAGTGGTAACTCATTGTTTCATTGTTTAAATATTTAGCAAAAGAGGATCCAAAACAGACGAACATGATTTAGCAGGCTTCATATCAATGCAGGTTACTTCTACTTATCTAATTGCAAATCTCTCGGAAAAACATGTCCGCTTTCGCACAAGACGGGACTGTGTCCATCGTATGTTTAGTTTAAAGCCGGTAAAAGAGCAGTATCATTGGAATCGTAGAGCCACAGTAGTAGTAGTTTATTGTTCCATTTATTTTGTGCTTTAGATACTTACGCATGTCACATTTTCTCCCACTATTTATTCGCAAAATATATCCATTGAAAAGATCCACACTGTCGAACACCAGAAGTTGTGTCAGAGCTTACTGTGAAATATCAAATGAATTCAGGTAAACAACTGGCGTTCACTGGATTGTCGATCTCGAACTTTTGTCCAATTGTTTTGTTGGATTCATTCATGGTTTATACTTTAGTTGAATCCGGCAATTTGGACATTAGACTGCTCGCTGGTTACATGCTGGTTAATATGGACCTTCCCACTCATATCATCCAGTTGTTCAATAAAAGCAATTGTGCCGTGTAATTTGGAGAAATAAGCTGGAATTATATTATTGTTCGCTAAACACTTTACACATTCAAAGGGCTATGTGCTGTTTCAAGGCCGCCATGAGAATCATTGATTTTAGACTATTAAGAGCTCAATTTAGCTCACTTAAATTGGTGTATGTATTATAACCGATCTATGCCTCATGCTGAGGTTGATGTTAAATTCATGATGCTACTTCACCTCACTTGGGCTAAACCAACTTACAATAAAACTAGGTCTTCTTAATCTGGATAAAAGTCATTTCACTAGTTAGTTTTTTTAATTTTGCAATCCTGCTGCATATATGGTGATTAGGTTGCATGTTTGCTTTCCATTAAATTCTGTTAATCGTTTGACATCCCCCAGTGCGGCTGCGCTTGTTGTGTATGTTGTCAAGGCGCCTAAATGTCTAACATACTCAACTTTGACTACCGGCTCCAGAAAGCTGAATCGTTGCTCTGATTTACGGGGTTTGGGGTCCTCGTGGCCGTTCTATACTCGAACAGTCGTTCTATCCAGTATGGAGCCGAAAACGTCACTGTCGCCGCCTTCTGTACGTCTGTTAAGCATGCTTCGGTACATAGATAGACTGGAATGCTGCTGCTGTGCATGTTGAACTATTGTGGATCGGCTCCGTTAATGAACCATACCATCCACCCACATGCCACCCGGTCTTATTCCTTCTGGTTTACACCGGGTGTAGGGTGTGTGGGTGGTGTTGTGGTTGGCGCAACTCAAGCCCCCCATCGTCCCTCTGTAGGCATAGGCGTCATGTGGCTGTCTTATTGTGGCAATAGTAACAGGCAAATCCGGACCCGGATGGCGCCAACCACGTCAGTTCGTTGAGGTTGCGAGTTCCTTACACTACGAAATCCGCGATGTCAGGATGCAAGTACTCTAGATCTGATGTCCAATGCACTATATCCCTGTGGAGGTAGTACATGACTGTTGAAGCGAGTTATTTCCTTTTCTCCGAGAACCTGAATTTAATTCAATTTTTAAATTGCAATGACTGCTAGGCATTGCTAGTGTCGGATGGTACCACTGTACTTGTAACGGAGATGTGTGCACTTGAAGGTTTGCAATAATTGTCATGTTAGTGTATCAGAACCACACATCAATCTGAAATTATTGTTGTTACTTTCCTACCATTTACTTATGTCCCATCATGTCATCGCATGTGCATTTACTTTTTATCTTCAGACGTAAGAGGGTGCAACGTTGCAGATGAGCAATTTAGACCTAGCGATTGGAGGTGTATATTGAAAACTAATCTGGTTAGACTGGTCTGTCCGCCTAATGAGTAGTAGTTATTACTAGCCGCCTTGTGCGGGGCTCAAGACACCACAAAATATATTTCGCAATCAAACAAATTTGGCGTTTGTTTTGGCATTCATGCAACCCGCCAGTGCAAACGGTTAACCGTACGATGACACTTATTATTTCGCTGGAAGGTGAAGGCCAAATGAAGCCTTCTGAGCAATAACGCAAAGTAGCGAACTATTTTGACCGTTTGTTTTTGACGAGATACAAGATCGATGCAAATGTGTGTTAGATTAGGACATGATAATCTACATGATGCCGTCATTATTTTCTCAAACTATATCACATTCCATATGTTACTGTTGTTATACACCAGTGAAGTGTCAGTTCAAAGTCTTAAAACATTGCCGATGCTGTTCTTTGTAGAGTTCACAGATGCACAGTTTATTCTGCTTTCCGCGTTTGTGTTTGAACTTTATTTTCGGCTACACATTCTCACGGAACGGGCCTAATAGAACGTTGTTAGTTACCTAAACATGTAGACGGTTTTCAAGATACATGAACGTTGATTTTGCTTGAAGAAGTTTGCTGTAGAGCTAAAACATTTTAATCCGTTTGGATGGTTTTAATTTTATCATTTCCTTCTCAAAAAGAATGTGGTGGCACAATATAATCAATAAGCCTTGAGCAACAGAAGCCGCAGAGTTCTCATTGGAACGACAGAGTACCAAGTTGACGTTGGAGCAAATGAGGAGATTTTGCGCAATTATGTGATATTGGAACCGTTGGTTCCTACAACTTAAGTGGTCTACCGCGCACAAAGTTATTGCCAACAAACATACACAACAGGAAAAAGTAGTATTGGATGAAGTAATCCGAAGTACCTGATTGCATAGAAACACACATACAGTCAAAATTAGCAAACATGAGTAAACGTTAGAAACCGCGCAAGCTACTAACATACCCAGTAGAAGCTGGTATCTTCATCCAAACCAAGTTACTTATGCAAACAATGTTCACCACTTGGAATTCCATCGCAAATTAGGTTAAGCACATTTTTATAATATTGCATCAAACATCTTTGGTTCAACTTGGTAGCTAAATGATTTTAAATATTATGTGATACATCGTTGGTATTCTGAGCTGGAATAGCGCGACCACGTGTTAAATCACAATATTTCGGTTCGGTTTGTGAGGTTTGACCAGGTGCGACCCACTGCTTTGACTTAACTGAAGGGAAGAAAAAGTAAGCTACCTAATGGCTTTCTTGTCTCTACGAGGACCGATGGGTCACCATCGTCATAATCTTTTTCTTAAGCAAAGCACAACTATTCAAATGTGAAAAAGAAAGCAGCTACTGGTCCCGGCGATTCATAGTACATAAAATATGACCAGGCAAATGTAAACGTACACGGCCACCACCCACTCTTGTAGCAAACCATAAAGACAGTAGACTTTAACTAAATCTGTATGAACATGCGTTATTGAATAAAATGTGTACCATCCTGAATTTACAATTAAAATGATAGCTACTCAATAACATAAGCAAGCAAAACTTCATATGCGCCATCGTAACTGTTATAGCTAAGTTCACCGATGCTTTAAATCATGGGTTGTCCGAGTTACTACAACTTTTATCAATGAAGTAGAAGTAGATAGTCTCTAGGATGAATCCTGTTTTGTCCACTGCTTCCAGAGTATTTCGTCTAGCAAGCAGAAACATAAGAAGAATGGTTTGGAAATCACCGGGAATATTTGTTGCCAAGATCGTATTTTTTCATTGCGTTCCGAGGCTGGTGGGTGTGCTGAGCGCGAACAAATAACAACATAATACCATGAGCATGGCGCCAACATCTCGAGACCATATCCATAAAAACCATCGTAGCTAGGTAGATCTCGAGACAGACGATCTCACCTTGTTACAAAGTAAATGGTCGAAGGATCGTGAAGTTGGTACTTTATTTCAGTGTGACGTCAACAGCTCCTTAATATAGGTGATACAATATGTGCTCGTCTCGGTCTCATCCAGAACAAGAAACGCAGTAATACAACTAATTCTCTCTCGTACTACACAAAGTGTACGCTTTTTCACTTGCCATTAATATGGCCTTTTGGTGCAGACTTAGGAAATATTAGGATAAGTAGTAGAGAAGGTAGACGTCGTGAGAAATATCCGACCGAAATCAGGAAAAACTGTCATGAACCGGATGTTTAAAAGCAAACTCCAATTCAGAACAGAATACCCATGCCGAAGGTAAGAGTATATATCCAAAATCAATGCACAATTTCTTCTGAGTAACTGAACTGGACTTCTTAAGCGCCAGGTTCCACGCCTTGGGACACAGTCGTATTAACTGAAACACTGCTTAATACTGAGTTCACCGATGCTGAGATAGCTGTAATAAACCCATACTGAACGATCGAATAAATAGAGGAGGCGGCGTTATCCTATAGTACCAAGCTGAAAAACATATTGGTTTTCCCTACGATCCAGAAACGCAGGTGGTCGATTCTCTGTAGATCCATCTAAGCATAATATGTAGTGGTGCGTGATTGCTATGAAAACTTTTTCCAAATTGCAATGCCCAAACTGTACATGGATAACCGTCTACCTACTGCCGTGAAACGTGTACTGGCACTATCATACAGCCTTTTCATTTTAGTGTGCGAATTCAACCTGCAAATGATCAAAGTCTCGGTTTATTCTAGCGTATGATTAAAAGTTGGTTTGCAATAAGCAATAACCTATGCCTCATTACATATTTATGTCACCGCCCCAAACCGATCCGAAAAGGGTGGCAAATTATGCATTTTACCATGTGCTTACCGTCGAGGAAATAAGGATTGATACTAAGACTATGTTTGTACCGCGGAGCCGTAGTGACCACACGACGCTGTTCTTTCTCTGTATCTGTGGAGAAGAACACGCTTGTGCAAACAAATAGAAAAATTACGTGCACAAGTATTAATACCACTTGTCGAAATTTGTTCAAGTAATTAGCTGATCCTTCCTAGTTGAGCTGTTTCTTGATCTCGCTTGGGGGGAATCTGTCACTCATTGTTGCGAGCTAGGAGTAAATATGTTGGAAGCTAAAGTCTTTAACGCGAAACAAGCGAAGTTTTCCAGAGGAGTTTAACTCGACAATGCACGGCCTTAATTTATTTAGCATGGTGCGTTTATGATGTCCGTCCAAGTGTGTCGCCGTGGGTGCCTAGATATCTCATCGATAATACTGTGTCAGTTTAGTCCGTGAAGCCGAAAATCAAGACAAACAATGTTTAGCGATGAATCTCAGTACTAATTATATATGCTGTACAGACACGTTTACAGGCTCCGCAGAGTGCAGCGATCAATCCCAGTTCTACGTATAACAGATTGCCCGGCGCAAGCTACGCAAGAAGCGGCCAACACTCGTCGTTAATGCTACTCTCGCACTTTTCAGTGGGAATCATAAACTCACTCGCTTTTGACACAGCTCCTACCAGTTCGCAGGCTAAGTCAAATAGCTTACACGACAGTATATATGATGAAGCGACTATTGTACATAGCGTAGGTATTTCCTTAGAGATAGACGACAACTTTGTATATATTTGTATATCACCGAAACATTATATCGGTGCTTTTCGGGATGCGTCAATATACTACAGCTTCTCACAGTTTGAAAGCTTGAACTAGTTACTTCAATTTACGAGAATGTTGATCACGCGGAGCCATGGAACTATGGTACAATCATTAACCTGCTAGTGTTATTTAAATTACTGAACTTTTATAGCAGTGGCTCTCGTGGAATATCTTGCGATCATAATAATAACGTCACAAAAACAAGGATTCCGCTGCAATTGGTTCTGTGATATAAGTTTGCAGCTAGCAGGAGCAAGCTGGATGGAATTTGTCGATACATAAGTAGACCTTGAAGTTAACTACTTCCGCATCTTTCAGCTGTTCAACCGTCTCAAAGACTGCATTTTCCTTCACATGCATTGTCAATATGGAATTGTCTACTGAACAAGGTTGGATAAGCAAGTTGCACATTCAAACTTAGTTGAATGTGACAGTCCGCGGCTCCATTTTCGACCCAGGTGAAGTTGAGTGCGGTGCGCCCTAAGGATACCACTGGATTTAACTTTGTTGCTGGTCTGCAACAATGGCATTGTTGGCGTCTTCTGATCACATCTTACTAAAAGGAGAGTACGTAAAGCCAATGAACCATCACGCGAGATGGAAGATAGATCAAGACGGGACTTAAATGTGGTAATGAGACAAGAAGCTGCAGTTTCAATTTGTAGGCATTGGACATTAGTTTACTAGTGAATTTCGACTCAGGGGACCAGCAGTTGCAACGTCTTTCTTAGGAAAGCAACCACGGATTTATCATACAGGATTACCTAGGATGTTCGAAACAAAATGAAAGGGCATAGTAAAATACCCAGCTAACACCTTGGGAATTTATGCAGTGATTCGGAAAGTTCAGAACATCTTTCTAAAAATTCTGAATGTTAACGGATCGCACATGAGATACGCGATCCAAGATTTGTGTCCCTGACTCAGACACCCTATTTGTACGTACGAAGCACTACAGCGTAGAGTGACAAACTTGTTAGGGCGTGTTTTCTACCCCCTGCCCATGCAGGTGTGAACCATAGGATGGTATACCGATGGTTTTCTGTGTCAGCAAGGAGGTTTCGATGTGGTTTCCTTAAAACAAACAAACCATATTTAATTACAGGAGGAAACAACTGCGTACTTAACAATTCTTTCTGTAGCAAAGCAGTGAGGAAAACTAGACCGTTGAGTAAGTGGAGAGCTTGATCCCAAGGAAAAATTGAGTTCCCCTTGTTTCTAAGTTGATCCTTAAGCTTGGTTTCATAATCCGCACTTTGGTTATCTTGCGCAGCGTGTCAAGCAGTTGCTTGTATGGTTATATTTACTTACTAATTATTTATTATCGCTCTGTTTGTTTACTGCGTGTGATTAATTGACAGTGTGTGGACGAATTTGCGGAAGCCAGGTTGTGCTGGATTATCTATTCAATGACCGTCCAAGTGCAGTTTCAGTGCATCAGGAAAAAGACTAGCGTAGCGTTTATTTCCGGTCTTTATTAGACATATTGCGATTGTCATCATTCGATTTCTTTACATTCAACGGATGACATCTAGATATGATTTCTGACCGGCATTTATGTAGATCATTATATGCGCTTAGTAATTAGGATTGCAGTGGCGCAGTTGCGCAGTAGCGAATGCGCTTAAGTTCAACTCATGTAAGTGCAACCTAACTCATGTACTCTACCCGACACAATAGAAATTTGGCTCCGAACTAAATTTCGCTACTCGAGTCAAAGTAACGCAATCTTGCGATAATGAGCGTAATTGATCTCTGCTATCCGTAAACGGTTTCCGTGTGTTAATTTCGTGATCTACAGTCACTATCATAAGATGCATGAAAAGTTGCACCAGGATCTTTTAGGCTAATAAAATGAAACTGTACCCTGTCCTAGAAGCGTAGACAGTGCTACCTAGTAGAGAATGGCATTGCATTTGTTCCCCTCGTTGACATCACTAGCGTGGTTCGGTGCAGCTTCATTAGACCTAGAAAAAGCCTGCGTGTGAAAATTCCCGCTGAAAATCTATTTCAAGCAGTGTCATATTGGGATCAATCAGTGTACTGGCACAGCTGTGCAATAGAGTTCTCAAGCTATGTAAGTGAACCTGGATGGTATTTGTGCGCTGTAGGGTTGTTTTTCTCACGGCAGCCATGAAGGATTGCCATTCTATCTATCACTGCCTACATATGGATGCAATAACCTAATATTGATTAAAAGCATTTTAACACAATTGTGAGTTTCGAATGTTTTGATGGAGGCATGCCAGGGACGACTGTGGTTTCGTATTGACTGGTCTGTATTGATTGTAAAAATCAAAAGAGGTCATGAATTCAACACACATTCAGTTGCTTTTCACCACGGAACAAAATCTATAGCCGCATAACTAAACAAAACATGTGTAGCTTACTAAAACCAATCAGTATGCGTTTACAAATGTGAACAGCAAGTAATTTGTCAGTTAATGTTTACCTGTCCACCACACTTTGACATGGGTCAGTGCGATTTAAAGAAATTATATAAGTTACCAAAATACTGCACATAACAGCAATTGTATATTGAAGGGAGGACAGTGAAGATGACGGTTCCTCTTATGTTACTAATTCTGTTTGCACTTCTAGCAAATATTATCGCAGGTACAAAGTTTGAAATCTAATGTAGCGCCCATGTTTTGACTCAGACGAACGCTTCCTAAACATGTGAATTAATTCGACCTCACCAATATCTTTTTTGTAATCTGTGCAGACTATCAGAGACAATGCTTCCCCTCTCGTCCACAAGAGTCAGAAGGGACTATTGATCTTCGAAATTATGGACCCAAAATGTTTTGCAGCGCTATATTATCCGCTCCGGACGCTCATGGAATTCATCTGGATTTCGATGATATTGCCGTAAGTGATCTAAGTTATTTTATACTATACACCTAAGTAAGGTTTCAATAAGTAAATTTAATTTCAGCGGGGGTGTATTTTCCGAGTAATCAGCATTCAATGTTTCTATGCATCTGATATTATACTCAGAAACATAGCTCACTCCACTTTTGACGAAATAGTTGACCTATTCAATGTTCGGCTTGGAGAATCCGCTGGTGGTTGGGTTGCTACGAGCAACCTCTATTGAGACCACGGTTCACTTGAGATGGACCTTGGTCATTTCGATCACAAAGACCGTAAATAAAATGGAAACATTATGGTGTTGCTCACCCCAACACTGGCACCCGTAGACCGCGGTTTCGTCCTGGTTGGGACTCATCAGTTCGAGATAGACTGAGTTGGGCTGGAACTCAGAGTCTAGTGGCTCATGGTTGACACCATAAGCACTATGCCACTGAGACCTATTGTTTTCTAATTCTTAGAGAAAAACTTTTGCGAAACTGTGTTTAGAATTTTCCTCCCAGACACACTAAAAATAAGGAATAGGTATAAAACACATTTTAGTACTCGATAGATAACTTGTCTCAGATTATGGCGGAATTTTAGCAAAACCCAACGAAAAGACTATTCCTAAGTTCACTGGGCCTGTATTGCTACTCACAGCTTTCCGCACAATTGAACAGACAACAATCCCAATTTGGTGTGTTTGTCTAGAGCGGAGGCAAAGAATCAAAATTGAAACAGCGTACTATGTCCTGACATGTCGTCGAATATTTGTATAAGTCTTTATCACCGCTGTTCTTCACTTAGATGCTTTTAGGTTTTAGTGAAAGCGTAATTTTAGTAGGCGTCAGTGAAGTTCTGTATGCGCTAAGCGACGGTTTTTATGCCCCTGGCTGTCCAAGTTGGACGGATTCGAGACACATTTCGGCTCCACTGAAGTTCTAGTTTAAGATTATGTTAGCAGTAATGCGTACTTGCAAATTGGAAAGAGAAGTTTGCTTATTTCTGACGAAATATTAATCATTATTGTTGTGTTAGCGGCATAGATAAGGCGCACTGGACAATAAATATATAGATCTCCTAAATTCGTCACAAACGTGTCCAATAGGAACGGCCGGGGCATAAAAACATTAACTCAGGAGATTTCAATGGACACACCAGCCGTTATATTTTGGTCACTCGTTTTATGCGGAGGATGATTCGTTTTCGATTGTAAGTTATGTTACACTGCGCATGCTGCCCAAATATACATCTATACGGACGTTTATAAAATACCCGATATGGAAAATCTGATGTGGCAAATACGTAAATGAATGGACAATTATGCGTAATAAATCCGTCTAGTTAGGCTACACCACAAACATGATTCAGGTATTCCTTGTTTTTGCTGAGACTGCTTGTCCTCTGATTTCATTGTCAAGCTTAGCCGCAAACCATAAGCGACGGATGAAGTTGTACAATTAATTGGATTACTATTGCGCTGATCAGTATACAAGTCAAGGTGTCTTTGAAACACTGTGACGAAAAGATAATATTATTAATGTTCTTGCAATTACCATGACCATACCAAAATTGCAACAAATTACCACAGCTGCTTTGGGTATTCCAGGCAGCAAATACCAAGGAAATTGGTAGAGATATTTTATTGCTTATTCGCCTCTTCGTTCCACAACATGCCACTGGTTTTCCTGCATAGGACCTCAGGTATCTGTAGTGATTTACTAAGGATGTAGGCACAACATTTCAAACGCACTTGCAAATGCCCACCATGCTTAAGCTTGACCGAACAAAATTATTGCATACATTTCTTTCGGTGATCTACAAAACACTATCAGATATAGCGCAATGTTTACGCTTCTATGTAGTTAACCAAACGTTGGGTGCCAGTGTTTCATATAATGAATGCGAAGACAGGATTAAATAAAGCAGAAAAAGCGAACAAAGCAGTAGTAACATTTACTAGAAGCATCAGGCAAAATTGGATTAATTTTATAGCGTAGATCGAAAAAGTACTAAGAGGAAGTAAAGGTTACTTGTGGTGCATCAGAAAGATACTATCAATGGCGCTTCTTCTATGGAAATTCACATGATACATATTTGCAAAATTGCGGAACAAACTGTTAATAATAGTTGTGCCAGTTCCCCTTCCAATGTTGTCTTATATGCTCCGTAGAAACTGCAAGTTTTCTCTGGCCTGTAACGTCAAAACTTATCGTCTTTAGTTATTGTTTAACAGATATTTTAACTCCTTATATCCTTATGCCCCTCACACTTTCTTTGATATGAATAGTGTTCACTGCTGTAGAAATCGTCAGCGTTTTGCTTTTGGATTATTTGTTGGACCAAAGCTATATCCTTTCTCTGCTTTTTTCGCAGCTTTTTAGCATCTTGTCGATTAACTTAAATATGCCTTATATTGCGTAACTTTGTAAGCCCCAGGCACTAGATTGCCGGTCTGATAGATTAGTTTTCATTGGGAAATCAATTAATGATAATTTGAAATTTGCTTTTGCAACATTAAAGTCAAATGTGACAAAAGGTAATTGAGCAGATCAAGCCAGTATTTAGGCTAAGAAATCTTATTAAGCAAATTTCTTGTCTTTGGGCAGGAAAATGTGGGCAGTAATCGGTTGGACAAGGTGTGATGCGGTCTTTGTTTTAGGTTTTTCAACATCTCAAGCAGACCTCTCAGTTCCCGATCCAACGATACGCAAAAGAAGGAACATTCACGGGATTATCCTATCGTTCCGGTCCCAACTGAACTTGAACTTGAACTTGAAACTTTAGCCTTATTTATGGGCATAAGCCACAAAGTACACAAGTCCAAGAGTCTGTCCAGCGCATATTGTATGCCTCGGAAACTCCTGAAACATTAAGAACATACCATAGGTGAACGTCATCAGCAACCCGGAATAGCCACAGTATTCCAGTGCTAAATGTATTATACCTGTCTATACATGAAGTGAAACACAATAACACAAGTCTAGCCTGATAATCATTGCAGCCAGATAGAACCCTACGCAAGCAAATATGGAGAGAAGTAAACCGCTACAAACAAGTGAAATAACACACCACAGTTAACCCGCTTACCTCCTGCAGCGACTCTCTCACGTGCTATACTAAGCCCGCTGACGAGCGAAGAACACGGACTTATACCAATTGTGGGGCATTAAAACCGTAACCGGATCAGGATTTTAATATATACATGCCCATTATGTTTCATTAAACATTTTCATCCGAGAAATATGCCAAATAACATATTAAAAGCCAATGACAAATATATGAAATATTTACCATATACATAAATATGACTGATAAACTAAATAACATACCTATATTATCGACATATATATAAGCAATCGACATATATATCAGCATTATATATATGATATTATATATATATGTATTTCATTTATCATAGCAAAAATATATAATATTACAAAAACCAAGTACATCGAAATGTACTAGAAGGAAATAGCGTTCAGCGATTGCATGGATGATTTATATCCCTAGGACTTGCCATTTACCTTAAAAATATATTGCAGAACTTTCCCTATTATCACGTGTTGCGTATCCATCCACCATACAATTCTTCCCAAATTAATTATCCCATACATTACAAATTACGAAAGAGGTCATTTGTTGAGAAGCCGTGAAATATACCTTCGTACGGTTTCAAACTACACTTACTTTCACCCATGCTGTAAACAAATGCGTGAAATATGGCGTTTCAATCAGAACTTCCCTAGCTGTAGCCGTGTGAAACTTTTAAAACACTTATATATCACACCACACACGGCATTATATATTACCCATTTATTCAGCTGTCTTTTCCATAACCCGCACGAAGCGTTTCAGGAAAAAATACCTTTCATTTGATACGTACATTTTCTGTGCCGTAATCGTTAACATCACCATATATCACTTGCCTTCGTACCCTTTAGGAAGATTTCATTCCTTTAAAACATAGCGCAGGTACTACTGCTACCATATATCAGTGTCACCTCTCACTATATCTTCCCTTTCAGAATACATCACCATTTCACCACGCAGCGACGGGTGCTGTCATGGCAACCAGGATTTCGTATTTCCTGACTACCTACTTCGACCTTCGGTCCTCCATTTCAACACATACGTGCATTAACGTTTACCATTACATTTTGGCATTATTGATCGTCCATTCGTAATTCTTTTTCGATGTGCACACGCGGACGTATGTTCATACTACTCCTATTATTTCCAGGTGTCGGATGTACCTCCGGTACTGTTATTTATTCCCCCTTGCATCGACCGTTTGCAGCACGTTACCAGTACTGTTGTTCAGGTCAGGTCAGATGGACGATAGAGGCTTCTGCCTAACGAGCGTCCAGTTCTTGTGCCGGTAAGTGAAGCGACCCCCGGCACTTCGACGTTGGATTGTCTCTTCTTGCTTCTGCAATGGAATGAAGCAAGAACAAGAGCAATCTCTGCACTTTCCTATGCCAGCATCAAAATACACTACATATTAAAGTACAACTACAATATTTCTGGAAAAAGGATGGACCAACAATTGTCTAAGCCCCTTTTGAAGGCTTCTACGGTCTCAGACTCCACTAAATCAGAAGGGAGTTTATTCCAGTAGTTAACTACCCGGTTCGTAAAAAACTTTGCCCTGATGTCCAAACGATCTCTGTGATGTTTAAGCCTCAGGCGATGCCCGCGCAGATGGAACATATTAAAATAATGCCTACTGCCGTATACTACTAGGATCTAGTAAAAATGATGAAAGATAGTCATTGAAGTGTTAAGCGAAGTGGTATATTTGGGTTCAGTTGAACAGGAAAGAAATTACGTGCCAATAGTCAAATAATAATGACCTGTAAGCAGCATCGCTCAGCAGAGGAAGCATTTCGTATATTAGCAAAGTGACGTGAAATAGCCTAACATTAATTTTATTTGCAGCGTTATATCATTACTACATACATCAACCATGTATCGTAATTACTAACGGTTAGACAATCGTAGCCGCAGCTTGTTTAAACGAATACATCTCTGGAATCCATCTCTCGCAGTCAAAAGCCTTATGGAACCCTTGCCTATAGTCGCTTGGCCCATGGAAGGCAAGTGCAATAGAAGTGGCCCAAGTTCCTCGAACGGGTGTTCATTGTCTAGTACGCATAACGGATGAGCAGCAGTGGCGAAACCTGCGGTTTGTGTGACTCCGACGTTTGCTATTATAACGCTAAGTAGCCGTTTATTCATTATGTTGCTTGTAAAAATTTAAGAAACAATAAAGCGGAACATTTTCATACGAAAATATTTGCATTCTTATACATTTTCAAATTTTGCAGCGAATTCGCATTTTGTTGACAGCTTCATTTGGAAGCTTCTTTTCAACGTAGTTGCTCTACAGCTGTGAAGAAACTGAGTCCGTCCTTTTGCGTGTGATCCAGTGTACCAAGTATTAACTAGTACAGCGGTCAATTATAGACTATTATTTTTCATTTTGTGCGGACAGCAGGGACCCGCTGCGTAATATATGCCACATTGGGAATCTGTTTGCTGTTTCCATTAAAGAAAATGGCGCTTGACGTATCTGAAAGTTTATGGGAAAACTACGGCTTGATATCTTCTTTACCATGTTATTGTACATAACTAAATAAATAACGTGTCAATCTCGAATTGGACCAGAATAATGCAACCGTTCCCTGGAGAAACATCATCAGTTTCAGCACTTTGAGTTTATGTTATATATCTTTATGGATGTGCCACCAATGATAATGAGCTAGAGATGTCTTCTATTGATAATAGAGAAAGAGGTGTCCAAAAAATTAGCTAAATGCATTAAGGTGGGAAATACCACCAATGCCGCTTTGGTTAGGTATGATCACCTCATCTTATAGAGGTTGCACTTTCTCATTTGTGACGGATTATTGTGCCTCATGTGTTAAAGCACACCATTTCTGCATCGCGTTGTTATTTTGAGCTCTAACTCTCTTGGTTGGGAGTCGGTTGCGTGCAAGTGATATTTGTAGCAGTCTAGAGATTCCCCGGTTTCCTAGTGTAAAATTCTAACCAAAATTCTATAATTGTACACCTAAGCAACCGGTGTGGTTTGTTGAACTGCTTGCTGAGTTCGAATGCTTTACTTGCTCATCGCCATTTTTGCTTGGCGCTCGCTTCAGTTGCAACGCATGACTGCTCTGTGTGCTGTGTTTGCTCCGTTTCCTTAGCTAAAGCGTCCACGGTGTCCTTCGTTTATAGCTAGCTAACAGGGAATCTTTTGCTGAACCAATAAAAGTTTCCCTGAAACTCAATCTGTCTTCTGGAATCGCTCTCTCGGCTCCCGGAATAGGCAACCCTCTAAATTATTGACCCAGAATCCGGATCAACCTCCGCGCCGGATATTTGGAACTTTTCTCTTGTGAGCTCGTTCCATTTATTTTTCATATTTCCCGGTTTATTTTTGCATACGGTAGCCTATTTTTTGCATCATTTTTTAAGCCTTGGATTCTGCATACCATAAGGTAGAGTCTCTGCTTAACGTTGTATCTCTCTCTGTTCCACCTTTGTGGGACATGGATCCTCTTTTGTGGTTCGCTCTTCTTGAGGCTGAGTTTTACAACCACAGAACCACTTCCGACTACGCAAAGTATTGCAAACTCCTGTCCTATCTCCCCAAGGAGATATCAATGCAGGTTCGTGACGTCATCATTTCTCAGACCGAAAACCGCTATGAGGCTCTCAAGGAGGCCACGATTAAGCGTGTTATGCCCTCTGAGAAAGTTCGCCTGCAGCAGCTTTTCATGGATCTGCAACTGGGCGATAAACTGCCCTCAACCCTGCTACGAGAGATGCAGCAACTCCTTGGTTCCTCAACCATGGATGAGACGTTACTTCGCGAACTATGGCTACAACGGCTACCGGAAAACACACAAGCGATTCTCGCTACAGTGAGCTCCGTTCCGCTCACGCAACTGGCAGACTTAGCGGATCGAGTTATTGAACGATCACAGCCACAAGCCGACCCCAGCAATGTCCATGCTGTCGCGTCCCAGGGCACTTCTGTCACTGGCTTACAGTCGACTATAGAAGCCCTGCAAACACGAGTTGCCACACTTAGTCGCCAGGTCCAGCAGCTTACTATGAACCGTCGTCATCATAGCCGACCAAAATCGCCCTGCAAACGTTCTAATTCTAACAACAAGCAGGCTTGCTGTTGGTACCATCAGCGTTTTGGTACCGCAGCTCGTAAATGTGTCAAGCCTTGCAACTTCGACCAGAAGCAGGGAAAACTTCGCGGCCGGTCCGTAACGGCGACGGACGCGACCAGCCAACACCAAAGTCGCCTCATCCGCGTTAGGGATTTAACTTCCGGCATCGAGTTTCTAGTCGACACTGGTGCCGAAGTTAGCGTCATACCCCGTAGCCCAGATGAGGTCGTCTCACCATCGCCGACCAAGCTGCGTGCCGCCAGCGGCACACCAATCGCAGCTTTCGGCGAAAAGTTGCTAACACTCAGTTTAGGCCTCCGGCGAACCTTTCGCTGGCCTTTCATAATCGCTGCTGTGCCTTTCGCCATCATAGGCATAGACTTTCTTCAACGCTTCGATCTCATCGTCGACGCTAAAAGGAAGATGCTTATCAACTCTAGGACACAGCTCAGTGTTATCGGGACCAGCGCCAACGTGGCTGCTATCACTCCCATTCGTGTCCTACCTCAAGCTACACAGCATTTTCTAGAACTTTCGAGCAAGCACCCTAAACTCTTTCGCGTCCTGAACGACTTGCCTCCTGTGACGTCGAACGTCATGCATCACATCTGCACTAAGGTCCCACCTGTTTCGGCCCGCCCTCGCAGACTAGCTCCGGACAAGCTCAAAGCTGCCAAGGCGGAATTCGAACAACTGCTCGAACTGTGAATCATCCGCCCGTCCAAATTCCATGGGCATCACCATTACACATGGTACCGAAGAAATCCGGTGCCTGGCGCCCCTGTGGTGACTACAGAGCACTTAACAAAGTTACCGACCCGGATAAATACCCCATCCCGCACATGCACTACTTGACCTCAGCTCTAGCTGGCAAGTCTATCTTCAGCAAAGTCGACTTAGTTCGTGCCTACCACCAGATACCTGTCGCGCCAGATGACATTGCTAAAACAGCAGTCATCACGCCATTCGGCCAATTCGAGTACCTCAGAATGCCTGTCGGCCTTAGCAACGCTGCCCAAACTTTTCAGCCTTACATTCATGAGGTAACACGAGGACTCGAAGGCGTTTATTCTTATTTAGATGACATACTCATCGCGAGCTCTTCTGAGGAAGAACATCTTCATCACTTTGACGCTCTCTTCCAACGCTTAACCCAGCATGGGGTTACCGTCAACCCCGATAAATGCGAGCTTGGCCAAAGTTCCATCGACTTTCTTGGCCACCGCATATCCGCCTCGGGTATTGAAGCCCTGCCAGACAAAATCCAGGCACCGAAGGACTATCCTGCTCCCAGTTCCTTCAAACAGTTGCGCCGATTCCTTGGCCTGGTCAACTATTATAGACGCTTTATACCTAACTGCGCGAGCATTGTCCAACCAATGACTGACTTGCTCCATGGTAAACAACGGTCTTTTCATTTTGCAGACGACGCTAGACTGTCTTTTGAGAAGTTCAAAGACGCTATCTCCAACATAGCGCTTCTCGCCCATCTAGACAGGCCTGCATCACTCTCTCTGACAACTGACGTATCAGACACTGCCGTCGGTGCAGTTCTTCAACAACTCATCGATCATCGACAGATACCTATAAATTTCTTCTCAAAGCGCTTACAACATGCCGAATCACGATACAGCACCTTCGGTAGGGAACTGTTAGCTATCTACCTAGGTATCCGACATTTCCGTCATTATCTCGAAGGTGGAAACTTTACAGTCTTCACCGACCACAAGCCAATGATCTACGCAATCAACGGCGCAACGGACAAGTATGTAGCGACCTGGAGATTCCCCCGTATGACTGTGTAAACTATTCTAAAATACATTCAAATTATAGCTTTCTTATGTATTAGGGAACTAGACGGTTTGCCTGTTGGAACGTTGTTCCCGTTTGTTGAAAACACAAACACCATCTCCGCCTTTGGCGCGCGCGACTCCGTTGCGAACGACGCTCTGTCAACGCACTCGACGCCATCGACATTCTCCCTAGCTAGCTCTCTCCGGGTGCCCTATTTTTAGCATTAGATAACGCTCCTCCCGTCCCATAAACTTTTCCCTAGCTTACTGTTGTGTCTTCTATCCATTATTTTTAGTTGGCCGTCTAGTCGCGTACCGGATATATGGCGCACGATCAACGCGCTATAACTGGTGACCCCGAAAAGGAAAATTTTTGTGAGTTCGGTACTAATATTTCTTTTCAGATCCGATAACTTATTCCGTCTACCTTTCTACTTTTTCTCTTTAATACTTGTGTTCACATTCACACGCTCCGGAATTATTTCACCATAAAGGTCAGTCACCCAGATTCTGACGATCAGGTTAGTGGGTTCCGTTTCTCTATCCCACCTTTCCGAGAGACTAACCCTAAGGCCTGGTTTAACCAGCTAGAGTCGATTTTTTCATTGCATGGTGTTAAGTCTGATAGTGTAAAATTTCACTGCGTTGTTGCAGCACTTCCTCCGCAAGTCGTCGATGAACTCGACGACATCTTGGAGCTTCCCGAATGTCAGAAAAGTGAAGAGGAGCTTAATGCCGTCGTCTTAAAGCGATTCGGCATATCAGACCATGCTCGCGTTGCGCAACTTCTTAACGAAACCGAGCTGAGTGATCAAAAGCCTTCTCATTTGCTGCACAAGATGCAGGCTCTATCTAATCCTCTCTCTGTTGGTGACTCATTCCTTAAAGATATGTGGCTTCGACACCTGCCACGTGACATTCGTAACCCTCTGTATGCAAACGATGCGCCTGTTTCTCAGCTCGCTGACATTGCCGATCGTATTTGGGAATCCAACGCCCAAATATCTCAGGTTCAGGCTACCTCCAGTACAGAGGTAGCAGAACTAAGAGTGCAAGTAGCCGCACTTGCCAACCGACTAGAGAAGCTAACACAGTCCCGATCCAACCGTGGAAATCGTTCCAATAGTCGCGGTCCGCCTAGCTGACGTTCGAAATCTCCCTCTAAGTCAAGCTATTGCTGGTACCACGAGCGATTTGGTCATCAGGCCGGATCGTGTCGCCCGCCTTGTTCCTTCAAGCGCAACACGTAGGGAAACGGGTAGGCCAGCAAGTAGGGGCGACGGACGTTGCTGGCTACCCCAGTCGCCTTTTCTTTGTCACTGATCACAGTACGGGAGTACGCTATCTCGTTGACACCGGCGCAGAAGTCAGCGTTATTCCCCTTGATTCTAATGATGTTATCGAAGAGGCGACTAGTTCAATGCGCGCAGCAAACGGCACCACCATTCGCGTGTATGGTCAACGCTTGCGCACGCTTAATTTAAACCTACAACGTTCATTTAAATGGATCTTCCTAGTCGCAGGTATCCAGACGCCAATACTTGGCCTTGACATTTTACAACACTTCGATTTGCTTGTTGACGCGAAGCAACGATGTCTGATCGACCGTCAAACAAACCTGGCAGTTATAGGTACTTTGACCGTCATAGAGTCAATCAGTCCTGTATACGCCAACCAGACAAGTTCACTTATCGGTCAGATGCTTATTACCAAATTTCCGCAAGTCTTTCGTGCAACCGCACCCTTTCCATCTGCCACGGATGCTGCAAAACATCATATCGTTACCAAAGGCCCGCCAGTTTTCGCCAAAACCAGAAGAATGACCCCTGACAAGCTAAAAATCGCTCGCGCGGAATTCGAGCATATGCTTGAACTAGACATGGTTCGCCCATCTAAAAGTCCCTGGGCGTCGCCGCTCCACATGGTGCCCAAAAAGTCAGGAGACTGGCGTCCATGTGGTGACTACCGCGCGCCAATAGCGTTACTGTTCCCGACCGATATCCGATTTCTCACATTCAGGACATAACGGCAAGCCTGCGTCGCACCCGTGTGCTCTCGAAAATCGATCTGGTTCGCGCGTATCACCGGATTCAAGTTGCTGAGGAAGACATACCGAAGACTGCCGTAAGCACACCGTTTGGGCTATTCGAATTTTTGCGTATGCCGTTCGGTCGTCGCAACGCAGACCAGACTTTTCAACGACTCATCGATTCAGTCACTAGAGGACTAAATTTCGTCTATGCATACATCGACGATATCCTAGTTGCAAGCGCTTCTAAAGAACAACACGCAGAACATCTCAAGATACTTTTCGAAAGGCTGGCCGCTAATAGCATCACTGTCAACGCTGCCAAATGCGTATTTCAGCAGCCTTTCATCGAATTTCTTGGCCACCATATTGATCAGTATGGTATACGGCTTCTAGACGATAGAGTCCGCACCATCAGAGACTTTCCGGTCCCGACTACGTTAGCCGCTATTCGCCGTTTTAACGGCATGCTCAACTACTATCGACGTTTTCTTCCACATTGTGCCAATTTGCTAAGTCCACTAACCGACCTACTTCGTGGACGTAAAGACGGTCAGGTGGAACTGATTGCCGCTGCTGCTGAAGCATTTAAAGCCAGCAAAGAGGCCTTAGCTAAAGCCGTTATGCTTCATCATTTCGATCCGAACGCTCCGCTCAGTGTTGCTGTTGACGCATCGGACACTGCCATTGGCGCCGTCCTACAGCAACATACAAATGGAGGCTGGAAACCTCTTGCATTCTACTCTAGAAGCCTACAACCCGCCGAAGTCAAGTACAGCACGTTCAGTCGCGAACTGCTGGCCGTTTGCTCTACCGTTCGACATTTCCGACACGTCCTCGAAGGTAACAACTGCATTATCTTCACCGATCACAAGCCGCTTACCTACGCACTCCGAAATCAATCAGCTCGACACTTACCACGTGAGACTCGTCAGCTGGATTTCATCGCCCAATTCTCGTCTGATATCCGACACATTTCCGGTCAACAAAACGTCGTCGCTGATGCTCTTTCAAGAGTATCTGCGATCGCCCCTGCCGGGCAGGCAATCGATTTGTCTGCTATGGCCGCCGCACAATCAAACGACCCAAGTTTTTCGGAACTCTGCTATTCTTCTTTGAAGATATCTCCGCACCCTTTGCCGTCATCTGATGGTACAATCTTATGCGACACATCTACCGGACGACCTCGACCTGTCGTTCCAGAAACTTTTCGCCGTATCGTTTTTGACACCCTCCACAAAATCGCCCACCCAGGCATTAAAGCTACTGCTAAGCTTGTCGCTGAGAGATACGTTTGCCGGGGATGCAACGCGATCTTACACGTTGGGCACGCAGCTGTCTCACCTGCCAGCAAGCCAAGATTCAGCGGCACGTGTCCGCTCCGCTTGGTCGCTTTCCGCCCGTTTCAGCGCGATTTGCCCATGTTCATCTCGACTTAGTGGGACCACTGGCCCCGTCAAAAGGAATGGTCTATATTTTGCCCATGATCGATCGTTGCACCCGTTGGCTCGAAGCCGTTCCCATCCATGGCGTAGCTGCGGAAACCGTAACACGCGCTTTTGTCGAGCGCTGGGTCGCTTCACACGGCTGTCCAGCCACAGTGACTACAGACCGCGGTCCGCAATGCGAATCTACGACCTTTAACGACCTCCTTAAACTCATTGGATGTCGACGCATTCGCACGACCGCCTATCATCCGCAAGCGAATGGCATGGTGGAACGTTTCCACCAACAGTTGAAAGCCTCACTTAGCGCCGCCAATGCGCTGAGTTGGACTGAAGTGCTGCCTATGGTCCTCCTAGGAATCCGATCAGCCCTAAAGTCCGATCTACGTAGGTCCAGCGCCGAGTTAGTATATGGACAATCACTGCGTTTACCTGGCGATTTCTTCTCCGTTAGCTCCAAAATTACTCGTTACGGCGCAAATTATGCACGTCAGCTAGCCACGAGCGTGCGTCAGTACAAGCTTCCAGACGTTAGCGAACAACCACGTAAATCTTTTATACCACAGGACTTGCAGCACTGTCCGTTCGTATTTCTCCGCCTCGATAGTCTCCGCAGACCACTGGAGGGACCTTGCGAAGGTCCTTTTAAGGTCCTACAGCGTAAGGACCGCGTTTTTTTCATCGACTGCCATGGTAAACGAGAAGCCGTTACGATTGACCGTCTCAAGGTTGCCCACACGGAACCTGAGCTCGATGAATACTCTTGCTCGTCTTCTGAAGAATCAACCCAGCCTATGATGGAAGACTCGACTGCTCCCAACATCCCAGACCCCAAGTATCATGCTCCATCCAAGCCTTCCACTTCAGCTCCGCCGTTTCCCATCGAACCAACCGCCACTTCTTCAGCAGTTCCTCCAAATTTGCGATCCGATAAGACGTCTAAGACGACGCCTTCCTCTGATTCGCAAAAGTCGACTAGGTCGGGTAGACGCGTTCATTGGCCAGCTCGATTAAGAGATTAGTGTTTCTTTCATTTTCCTTATTGTTTTCATTTTCCCTTTTGGCCAACCACGTAAGAAAACACAAAATATTTGGCAAAAGCTTTTGAAAACGCTAAAAATATCGACAAAACTTTTTGAAAACCCAAAAGAACGCAAAACGTTTTGAAAACACATGAAGAGTTACGTTTCGCTTGACGCCTCCCTCATCCGGTAAGTTTCACTCTTATTTTTGCCCTCGCCTTCATCGTCACTATCCTTGTTTCCGTTTATCTTCCATGTATGAACCGGAGGAGATCACGAGCCTGAAGCGAACATTTAACGCTTACGAACGTCCCCCATATTGTGTTTTTGGCACCGTTAGGGAGAACACGGGTGGGATCCCGCTAGGGTCCGATCGCCTGGTTCTCCCCCAGCAGCTACAGCAGGTTTCACTACCTGGTCTCGCAGAAAGCTGGCCCGCGACGGACAGTCCTCACGTAGCTCGAAGGGTCACCTACGGTTTCCCTTCTAGGAGGGGGGCTGTGTAGCGACCTGGAGATTCCCCCGTATGACTGTGTAAACTATTCTAAAATACATTCAAATTATAGCTTTCTTATGTATTAGGGAACTAGGCGGTTTGCCTGTTGGAACGTTGTTCCCGTTTGTTGAAAACACAAACACCATCTCCGCCTTTGGCGCGCGCGACTCCGTTGCGAACGACGCTCTGTCAACGCACTCGACGCCATCGACATTCTCCCTAGCTAGCTCTCTCCGGGTGCCCTATTTTTAGCATTAGCTAACGCTCCTCCCGTCCCATAAACTTTTCCCTAGCTTACTGTTGTGTCTTCTATCCATTATTTTTGGTTGGCCGTCTAGTCGCGTACCGGATATATGGCGCACGATCAACGCGCTATAAGTACTCTCCGCGGGAAACTAGACACCTGGGCTACGTTTCTCAGTTTACGACAAACGTACGACATGTCTCAGGTGCTCTCAATTCTGTCGCGGATGCGCTTTCACGCATTCAACATATCAGCTTTTCGCCTGGCACCAACCTTGATCTAGCCGCTATGGCTGCTGCCCAACAAGCTGATCCGGACATAAGCAAGCCACGACGCAACACCACTGAGACGATCACCATTGATCGCCTCAAGCCATCATTCCTCGACAAGTCTGACCCTTCGGTGCAACAAGCACTTTCACAGCCTGTGCCATCACAACTGGCACCGCAACCTCAGACGAGTCAGTCCGGTCCAGCAGAGCCGACAACCTAAAGCGACAGCACTCCTACTCGCCCTACTCTCAATCGACGCGGTAGGAAGCTGAAACCTACAGTTCGTTTTTCGAACTTCGTTCGCACTCACTATTTTACGTAGAACGTGCCTTAGAAATTTTCTGCTCTTACTAAACGTTTTTGAAAATCTACAAAAAAGAAAAAACGTTTTGAAACTACTAAAAAAGAGCAAAATCTTTTGAAAACCCAAAAACGGCTTTGCACGTTTTTCGCTTTACACTCTTTTGTGTATTGCTATGCATTTATGCTGCTTTTTCATCTTGCTTTCCATATACACCGTCGGTCGGTTGCATCTCGGTTTCACTTTCCGCTGGATCCCCGCACGTCAACTGCAAGCGAAACGAACTTCCTGCTCAACCGCACACGTGAACTTTACTAACTGTCCCCCGCACAAACAGTTCTTTTACCGTTTCGACACCGTAGGGAGGACACGGGTGGGAGCCCGCTAGGGTCCGATTGCATGGTTCTCCCCCAGCAGCTGCATCGGGTTTCACAACTTGGTCTCGCAGAAGGCTGGCCCGCGACGGACAGTCCTCACGTAGATCGAAGGACTGCTTACACAGTCCCTTCTGGGAGAGGGCTATGTAGCAGTCTGGAGATTCCCCGGTTTGCTTGTGTAAAATTCTAACCAAAATTCTATAATTTTGCACCTAGGCAACCGGTGTGGTTTGTTGACATGCTTGCCGAGTTCGAATGCTTTACTTGCTCATCGCCATTTTTTCTTGGCGCTCGCTTCGGTTGCAACGCGCGACTGCTCTGTGTGCTGTGTTTGCTCCGTTTCCCT
>OX104061.1:62945634-63194118 GCA_944474145.2 Dicrocoelium dendriticum
GCAGTCGGCTGAAACAGTTATTCAAAGCTGGATCGAGGAGGCAAATCAGTTATCCTCTACTTCAAAATTTTTACCAGTAGATTAGGGGCAGTCCTTCTGAGATCCAAACTGATCACAAACTGATGTTATCCTCATTGGGTCACTCCAAGGGAATCGAAGAAATGATTTTACCTAATACGCAACGATGAGCACTATTACTGAGTGTATTAGCATACAAAATTTCTTACATACTATGCACTAACAAGGTTACAGTGAATGTCTTGAGTCAGTTAGCGCACGTGACCCTTCAAAAATCAGTAGAGCAGCCGATGGAGTTAGTTCAGTTGTTGCAGTTTCCCGACACTACAATTTTCAACAAGTGACACCATACGATATCATACATTGGCCTGTGCGACAATTTGAACTGGGCTGTCTCAGTGGAATTTCGGCTGATTTGAGACCTATTTGGGCTTCGCAAAATATTTGATGGTTGCTTATTTTAGGGCTTAAGTTTGATTCCACCGTTGAAGGCGCAATGGTTCATACTAAATTTACTTCACAACGCGGCTTTTTCTGATGGCCCGGCGTTGATGCTACTATTGAAAACTACCTTAAAGCATGTGATCTCGGTTGACAATATCAATCGAATAAACCTCCTGTTCGTATACACGCATGGACTTAGCCTGTATAGTTATGGCAGCATATCCTTTCAGGCTACCTAAGTCTTTTGGACAGCACATGTTTCCTCTTGATAATAAATGTCTATTAGAAATGGATCGAGGTTTATACTGTGTCTCATCTCATTATTGAAGCAACAATTTCACATATGCCATCACTGACTGCAGTTGTCGGAGCACGTGAAAATGTTTATGTTTTTTACCAATAAATTATTGGAGCACTGTATGCACAGCGTTGGGGTTTATCACAGACCTACATGCCCACATCATCATCCATAAAATGAATGAGCCAAAAGAGCGAAGTAGACCGTAAACAGGAGAATTTTAAAGCGGTTATCGAGGACCCGGCGCACCATGCTGAGGCTGATATATTCATGATGCTTTTTCACCGCACTTAGGCTACACAAAGTTACAAATTAACTAGGTGATTTTAAGTTGGATAAACTGCATCCTAATTTTTTTGATTTGTGCTGCCTACCGGAGTATTCTTCTATTAACTTTTCACGTTGCATTTGGTAATTGTAGTTATCTTCGTTAACATTATTCTGTTTGCAGCATTTTCTGATGCATTGCTGGACATTTTTAGTTATCACTGTGTCGTCGCTAACAAATATTCTCCATATGCTAATTAAGGGAAGAGTTATGCCTGCATAACCTTAGTCTTTAACATATATATTTTATTTGTTCCTGTCATTCCAAGTGATTGCTGTTGTTCTACATCCCCGGTGTGGCTGCGCTTGATGTGCAGGTTGGCAAGTTTTCTACCTGTCTATTATCCAGCATCTCGTCCATACTGACTCCAGGAGACATTTGGTCGCTGCTGGAGAAGACGCGGTGCACAATCCTTGTGGCCGTGTTAGGATCAAAGAGTGGTTTCATGCACTGAACGTGAAGGGGACTATGGTCCAGCCACCGCCTTGTGTGCGCTTGCTTCCTCAAATACAGCGTGCTTGTGTTTGCCTTAGAAGGAGTGTAAGCCGGCTCCATTTATTAAATATGGCTCCCATCCACATAAGACCCGGTCTTATTCCTTCGTCTTTACATTGTATATGGGCATGTGGCTAGAGCTGTGGTTGGTGCAACACAAGCCACCCATGGTCCCTCTGTAGATGCAGGCGTCCTGTGGCTAGCTATAGGGACAGTCAAATCCGAAATCAGGTGCAGCCAAGCATATAATGTGAATCTCTCAAAAGCGATTGCAAGGATTATATTTTGACCAGCAACAGCCACGGATAAATCTCCTGCAGAACTAACGTTCGGCAGAACATTCTGTATTCAACGGCACTTATTATTTCCTAAATTTCGAGCAAAAGCAGATGCAAAATAAAACAATACAGCAAAGTTGAATTTGGAGAATCCGCTGGTGGCTGGGTTGCTACAGCTATATTAGTAAATGAGCACCGCATCGTTATCCAGCTTAATGATCATGTGTATGCACGATTTTCCCACGAACAGCAATGGCAGCCTACAACTGCGGTTACAAATGATGATATCTGGGCTGACCAAGAGTTGGAGTAGCCTTAAGGTGGCATTCAGATCGTATAAGTTCGCGTTGTGTGGAAACGCAAGGACATAAGGAAAATGGATCGCACAATCCAACCGACGGTGGATCCGACCAATAAGTATACGGCGCAACCACTTTATTGGCCATCAATTCAGAGATCACGGCATGTGTCTAAAACTGCTGAAACTTTCGTTCCACGAGTATGACCTTTTCCAGGAGAGGTGGAGGTGTTACTCGCTCCGATGATATTGATTATCCAGATAACCCACACCACATTCTTATTGGTTGGCTTCGCATTGACCGATCAATCACTCTTCAAGTCATGCTATAAAATGTGTATCATCTGATTAATTTGCGTGGGCTTTGGACGATACTCTTTACTACATAATATTGTTTTGTCCTGCCAAACTACGGTCTGGCGAAGTGCTTTGCTTAACTTCCGGTTTAAATAATACTTACTTAAAAGCTTTTTTTATATCGTGCCAACAAATGCTTGCACGATTTTGAGCGCTATTTAAATAATTGTTCAATGCCTTCTAATAAGTTTGCTGTTACGTTTAACGATCCCCTAAAGCATAACTATTGCATGGTACTCCATTAGTAGTAAGTGGGACAACCAAAGAGGTTTATTTAAACTTGATAGGATGTGGGTGTTCCAATGTGTTCTATGTATAATGCAACCAAAATAGTCTTAGATACTAGATTTGTGTAGTCGCGGAGCCGCAAAGAAATCTCATGACTTCATATAAAGATGTTCATTTGTTGTGCGAAGTGTTGGTGATGTGTCATGATTAGAACGTAGAATACCGCGATAGCATGTAAATATCGGTTCTGACGCTCGGCTGGGAAGTTGATAACAGCAGATAATGAAAGGTTTTATGCTTGGCGATGGAACAAAGCTGCCCATAGTTTGCGCTGAACATCTTAGAATTAGTATAAAGCGACAGCGTATCTCAGAAAATATCATGAATCTTCTATATGCTCCGGAAATTAGAGGCGCGTTTGAATAGTAATCGAAGATAGTGTATTTGTGAGTCTGTAACAGGCATGCTCACAAAATATGTTTCATATTTTAGGCCGCTGACATATTACGTAGTGCATTCGCCCTATACACTGAACCGTCTAGTTGGAATGAGTGGCATTATAATTACATTTGAATCATTGGCATCAGTTAAAAAGGGGCTCCAAATACTATCGAAATTTTCTGTAGAATTGCCACAATTTGGCGAACTAACCACGGGTATTTGATGAATTTATATTCATTAAATGAACAACAAATAAATAAACACGTATTAATAAGTATGTAACTGAAGTATAAATATAACTTCACTTTTGTATCTACCCGGGCCATTATCAATAAATTATATTGCCTTCGGGGATAACAGGAACGCCTACATACAAGTTCGTGAGATATTACTTTTGAACCCCGAGGAAAAATGCCAGTTACGGTAGCTCCAGATGCCAGCGGAAACTGGTTCTTCTACACCATGCACTGGGCGCTATGCACTTGTGGTGGTGTATACCTTATTCCAACCAAATTTGTGCGTCATCGAAGAACTATCAGCTTGCAGGCAACGAGTAGAAGTAACATGTAAGTATCAGCGCCAGGGACGAACGCTGCTTTCCTCTTCATTTAATGACCTAGTCCATCAATGCACTAGTTGTTTCAGTTGCGCTACATCATCGCTTCAGTTGGTCTGTGCGTGCGCCTGCTATTGTTTGTTCCCGCGTATAGATGTTTACTTGTTGATATTATAAGATTACTAGCGAGATGCTTAGATGCCGAAAATGACCACCAAGGATTAAGTTGAAGGTTACTATGGAGATGCAATGCGCTTAGTTGTTGATAGTGCAAGGCTCAACAAGTTATTCTATCCACTGCGAAATGAGCTGCGTCCCAGATACCATTATAGGTACGTTCGGTATACAGGTTTCCCTCTATTCATGTGAATAATGTGCATGTTTCATGGTCTTTGTCAAGTCAGTATAAATCGAAGCTTCAATTCAAATGTCTCCCAATATTATTCGTTCGGTTTAAGTGGGTATATATATTGCTTGATTATGCTGCGCATCAACTAGCTGTTCGCAGTTATGGTGACAGTCCGTGAATATAACGATGGCCCGTGGCTAAGATGCAAAATTACAGATCCTATACTACACCAGGTGATAACATGAATACTATTTCTGAAATCCGGTTAAGCCCAACGCTCACCTATGTTAAGCCCTATGAAATTTTAGCGACTTGTAACCCTTTTGGCCGGTGATTTTAACAGGCCCTGTTCCTGCATACCCATGAAAACATCGGCAAGTTAGGGTTCAAGTGGGGAACCCATGGCGACCCCGTCGTACTGCCGGTGTAATTCACCACTGAAGAGAAACTGAACATTAAATGTGCATCTGAGCAATAGTTCTATTATGATCACAGTCGGCATGCCCACATTTTTGTGATTGCATCAACATACCCAAAATATAATTTATGGTCTCAAGCAGTGGCACCTTGGTTAACAGCGAAGTAACATCCAGAGAACATATAGTTGGATTGGTGACGTTCACATCCCGTATAGTATTGGTGAATTCAATTCTAACCCTCAGACTGTGTACTACAATTCGGATTAGAATAGGTGAAAGAATCGCAAGCAGCTACCGAATGACCAAGTTGTACGTTAAGATTTTAATGTACGAGATGGGCCGAAGAGGAACATTGGGCTTTTGCGTTTTTGGTATTCCATGGGACCTTGGAATAACGGTGCACATTAGTAGTTAATATGCGGCTTCCTTAATATGGCCATCGTTTCTAAGCTTTTTGAATATGGAAAAGATGAGCTTCAGTTTGCTTTGTTTTATCATTCTCACCTGTGACCTTTAAAAAATTGGTTTCATCAACCAGTATTTCATTCATTTTCCTCACGAAGTGCACTATGTTCATGGTGACAATGCCCGCACCCTTATCTGGTCGAGAATGTACAATGCCGCGGTTGCTAACTAAACGAGTTAGATCTTCGACTTTTTGCTGTCTCATAGGAGTGTTGCGTGTTATCATCGCACCTAGGTATTGGTAGCAGGTGACTGATGCATTCCGTTTGACTTAAGTGGTTTCAGTGGCTGTTGCCACTAGAGGTGTCAACAAGCATATGCAAACTTCAGTGACTTTAATAACTTTACCCACTCTTGCGCTCTGGACACAGCAGAAATCTAAGAGGAAGCATGGTTCGCTACCGTTCACATGCACTAATGTTTCGCAGTCTAAAACGTACTCTAGAGGGAAGAACTGCAGGATGATCTAAACAAGTGGGATCGTGTTTTAAACGGATCGTGCAAGGCTGACTAACTAAATGCGCATCACCAGACATCCCAAAACGCTTCCCTGCGGCAACTCCCGAGATATGCGGTAAATTGAGATCCGCAGCTGAAAGCTAGCTGCAATTCTTTCGGCATACCTCCTCCGGAGTGAAGACTTCCGGATACGAATTTTTCCGTATTTTCCATAGAGCGAACATTAACGGGACACAACTGTTTCAAAAGACCATCACAACGGCAATAACAGCATTCGAAGGCTCAATAATAATCACGTTCGCCTATAACCTGTCCGAGGAACATGCAGCGACATATATACATACACATGTAAATCCAATATTTGCTGGTAAACTAATAACATTTATGTAAAAGTACCGATCATAATCGTTTGTATTACTATAGCCATGCCTTTGTAGGCGTGTCACTTATTATTATGGATAACCTCTTTATTTAACTATTTATTTAGGAAGCACATGATTATGACCAGGAACAAGGTAATATATATATATCCTCTCTTTGCTGATCAAGTCATTCAGTAACTAATTTCATGGTTACTCTTAGGGCTTTACTATAAAGGCATTGGTTAGAGAATAATATAACTTGAGTTCAGTTCCAACACATGGCGATTGAATTAATTCATAGCCGACGCAACAAACTACTTTAGGATACAAGATTAGAAACATCCGTTAAATAACTGCGTCTACTCAATATTCTTGAGGCACCAAAATCCAAGCATGTATTTTAGTCCTTGACCATTGCGTACGAACTGCGGCAATTTCGAGAGCCGATTTTGTGCCGTCCTCTTATCGGTCGGCTCAAATTCACTTTCTGCATACACTCTTTGTCGAGCGCTTCTGACATACATGAAGCTACCACGCATGTACAATATTGTTCATGTCCTACTTAGCGAACTTTCAGAACTTTTACACTGTCAGATTTTAAATGCCTGCCACTCCATCAGACAAACGAAAATATGGTTACGCCCAGGTATAAGCTACATAGAGGACGCGTTGTCAGGCGTGTTTAGTACGACCAACCCAGTACAGCGGATGGAGTAACTCTGTACTTTGGAAGGGTTTTTAATCAGAAGCCTAAAGGACCCTGACAATATGATACAAGATTCCCTATGGTTCCGATTACTTTTGAAAGAAAACGACGCTTGGTTATTGGTTATTGTTGGCCTAACTCAAACTACCGTGTCAGATTTAGACTCCAATCTAGCATCCGCACTGAGACCAGTGAGGACAACTGATACAGCTACCATCAATTCATCGGTGCATGCAACGTGCACTATGTGGAATAACAACTTAACCCTGGAAAACAATCCAAAGCAGCTGTCAAGAGCTTGGTGCCATTTTCCCACCTTCTGGCCCCACTCTCACGAGTTTTAAATAGTCATATGGGTCACTTATACTCTGTCTAATAATTACTAGTAAACTCATGATTGAAATGGTAATCATCGGTGCCCTTTTAGGACGCAGTGATCATGCAACATGGCTCTTCATGTCCGCCTGCATGAGCAACTTCCCACATAGGTATCTGGAAATAAAATTTCGTAAATAGTTATCAGAGCAATACACGTGAAATGTAGTGTGTTATAATTGTCGGTGCTGAGGCCCGCCAGTTCTACTTTTTCATTACCCGTTTATCCGAGATTACTACTTCACACTACGTTAACCAAGGACATCAAACTATGAAGTCAGATCAATGTCAGGACGACTGCATACAGCTTCAACCGACATTGACTGCGTTTATGCATTAATAGTCCACAGACAACTTTAATTCAACATATCAAATTATGTGCTACTCCATCTGAGAAAACTCTAAGCTTAATGATCATGATCAACAGCACCGTACTTGTTACAAATTTATTACCTACTGTGCCAGGATAACCTTGTTTTCCGGCGCAATCTGGATCAGTAGCAAAAAGCAACACACAAAACTCGGGGATCCTAACTGATCGTTTGGACACTGGTCTATCTGCTTTCTTCCAACTAATCGCTGCACAATTTATCCTCAGGTGAAATATCTGATTATATCACAACAACCTTGATTAAATCGGGATCTATCTTGCTTAGAAACTACACATTGTCATTCTTCTACAAATTCAGTTAGCTATACCAATTTCCTTAAAATTGGTGCCTGCATAATTTGGGAGGTTCCAGTTGACGCTATGGGCATTTGAACGGTACCCTACCTTATCACTGTTTACCAGCCATCAAACTACCAAAATCGCTGGTGTTAGCAGCAGCTAAATCTCAACCTAAGCAACAAGTTGAACGGTGGCTGAAGCGTAAACGAAATTTTATCTAGCTGCTTGTTTACCGCATACGGAATTCACTCGCAGAACATGTTAGTTCAACCCCTACCATAAATATGGTCAAAAGCCGCGTCGACAATGCGCCGGGCGCTTCGCACCAGATTGCTTAATACACATGAAACGAACGCATAATTAGAAGACAAAATGTCAACAAGCCACCCCCGTCCTGTTCTGAAAAGCAAACGCGGTTACATCTAAAATTGCATGAAACCAAAATTCAATGATACCCACGGACAAAGTGCGTCTTTAAGTCCACGGTTTTCGGTTTTCCTGGTTGGCGTTGCATCGATTTAAACAAAGTTACTTGACTTCCAGCAGGACATGATAAGTTTCGCTTAAGTTATCCACATTGTACAATTGACTATGGATAACGTAACGTTGCAAAATTCACGACTGGCTCAAAAACATGATTTCAGCTAATACGAGGAACAATGAACAGTGATTTATACTGGGGAAGAAGGCAGTTGCTGAAAACTACCACATGATGGTAAGGGAAAAACTAAAATATCCATATATTTGTTTTGTATGTTTCAAACTTTATCTAGGAGATTGCTTGTAGCATATAAGTAGGGTTAGTATGAATTGATTGCGAACGACGTGGCAACATGGGGACAGTTAAAATCCATGCACCCTGTAAAAATGCTAAAAAAGCGTACACCCAATTATTTAACACCATCACAAAATTACTTGACATGTTAATCCGGTTTGAAAGGGTAATACTTGTATTTCGAATCAGCACAATTTATGCAACGAAGTGATATGTCCAATGGCAAGATTTAAAATATTTTAAAAATATCCATAGCGGGATTGGCGGCATTGAAGATTTGGGAGAGTTCCAAGGTTGGAAAACTCGAGGAGAAAATTAATTCTGCTGTAAATATTGACTATTCACAAAATGTCAAATAGTTACCCCTAGGATCAGAATTATTGTGGGGTTTTTGGAAGAGTAGGCATACGTGATCACGGTCACTCAATATTTTGGAAACGAATATGAGATCACATATCAGACTTTCTAAGCAGCCACTGAAAACGAACAGTAAATTCAACCTCGAATCTTAGGAAAATAACTTAGGCAGTTGACCTTCTTCGTGGCCCTGCGTTAAGGAAATTTTAGCACTCCTAACACGCGTTTCAATCAATGTTGTCAAGTTTGGATGAAGTATAAAAAATTCAGAACGCCCATCGAATTTGTACAGCATGGTGAAGATGGATTGGTCAACTCTTCCGAATGCCCTCCTCAGCAAGCCGACGTGCTGATTTGTTTTCTACGCAGCTGCCTCTGACTGGTTTGAACAGTTAAGGTCACTTTGAATGAGCACACAAAGGTCGCGTTCTTGGGAAGTGGTGTGCTATACATTTAACTCAAATTATGGAAATGGCGCACTTGAACAGGGTGACAATTTTCCACATTGCACGGTAGTGTATTCAAAACAGACCGGGTTTAAATCTTTCTGTGGTCACGCTGGAGCTTTTCGCGGTAGTTCGGTTATCTGAGCGCTCGCCATAACTTGATATCATCGGCCAAGAATAAGAAATCTTTGGTAATTTCCCAAGACAGACCGTTTGTGATATTCAAGAATATACGGAGCCCTAGCAACGAGCCTTGTGCTACGCCGCACTCCACCTCAGTTGCGTCGGACAGGGATACTCATACTCTCATTACCAAACAACTTCTTTAGGAAATTGCTTATCCAACACAGCAGTGAGTCGCTAATGCCATGGAGCCGAAGCTTATGGAGGAGAATTAGGTGGTCTAAACGATCAAACGCCTTTTAGAAATCCAAGTAAATGAGATCAACTCTTGCTCCACCATCAATTGTTTCTGTCCAGCTGTTGCGTATAATTAACATATTTGTAATGTGTGGGCGCTCATGTCGGGAGCCGTGTTACTCTAGCTTTACCACATGTTTGGTGATTCACCTTAGTTAACCTAATGGTTCTGAATGACATAGTCCTCGTAGGTACCAGATACCTATTGGTTGAGCAACGGCCTAAATAGGCTCAAGCTACCGATACAAAAATATGTTAGGTTCGGATTAAACTAACGGGACAGAATATAAAAAGAGTAAGCGTTTAATGTACGTACCTCTGCTTATTATATATAATTTTCTAATAGCAAGGGATTTATTAGTGACAAAGGATTCAGAGTGTGCGGTGGTTTCCGCCTTACACAAATTATTTCAATTAAGATATAATTGACAAACTGCAAACCGTGTGCTGGCACTCCATAAGATATCAACATGACAGTTCCTGGTTCTAAACATCTTCAGGGATTATTTGGAATAGCCAAAGCTGCTACGCCATGTACACAATCTGGTCAAGTGGTCTTCAGAAAGTAATCTTCAAGTGAAACGTGTTGTTTTGTTTTTTGAAAAGTTTTGCTCTTTTATATGTAACCGCAGCAAAATTACGTGAATTATCTTTATTATTAGAATGCATGTTCTAGGTTCCATATAAATAGTTAGTATTCCTAGGTATTATCAAATACTTATCAAGGTAACGTTGCGCAAGATCCAGAGTTTGTTTCGGTGAAAATTGCATGGTGGTTAATGTTGATCAACGATGTGTAACCCCGAAAGAACTGTTAGTGTAATAGCGAGGTCCAAATTGATTGGACCAAAGAAGTGACACCGATAACGCATGTACCACTACCGTTGTAAATCTGAGGTTCCGCTACCTTCATATACAACTTTTACGATTTCGCACGTTTTACAGACTTCGGAGCAGGATGCGATAATAAGAAGGATGGAAGCAGTTTGCAACATATCTAAGGACAAAGATATACTATCCGCTATTTCAGTCCAACTTCAACGGTGATGACGGTAGCCGTGATGCGTCATTATAAATAACAAAATAGCCCAATTGAACTGCAGAATTACTCGATACCATTGCCTTTGAGAGTAATTTGAGAGGAAACAATAAACTAAGGGGTACGGTTTGCAATCTCCTAAATTTTTTAAACGTCAGCTTGTGATAGGTGGCTTTCAACTCTTAGGAAAAGGCTGTTCATCAAACACTGCACTACAAACAGAACACAGGGAAAAATACAGTTAAAGTAAAAGCAGAAGAAAGCCCCCTTATATTACTACCTGCGTGTGGAAAAAGCAAAACAGAGATAATCATTTGCCGCCGCACCCTCTGGAGCATATTTGATTACTGGAACCGTAGTAGATCGGCTGATTCCGCTGCCGATAGCGCTCACTCGTCAGTTGCTATCAGTGCTGAAATAGCGCAATGCAATTTACAAAGGCCACTAGCAGGCCTTTATATGCAATTGTGGTTCGTGCCGAGCATATTCCTTAACTCACTGATACATCACGTTTTCCTCGTGAATCAAGCTCAAATAGTAGTTACTCTGTGCCACATATGTAGTCTAGGTTTCGGAATTCGGGGAGAACTGTTGAGCTCTCCATGATAAGTCCCTTAAGGACCCGCATTTACATGTTCCGGTCCTCAGAAACGACGTCGTCCACCTTCTAAGATGGAAGTATTTATGCTAACACGCGTGCGATTTCAGTGTGTTAAATCTCCTTGTGAACGTGTCCCTGGTGTTTTAAGGGCATTCAGTTAATAAGTTCCAAGACACCTCATTCGTAAGCGCAGATAACACGTTGTAGTGTGTGACCGTGTACACCTTATTATCTTGTTCTCAACCTATTCCGCATGACAAAAGAAATTAAATAGAAGGAACACATGGTCAATGCAACAGAGTGGTGTGCTTTTAACTATGCTGTCGACCAAGAATTATTCGTGGGGGAGCACAATATGAAGTATCGACGGCTTGTTGGCAGTTCGCAATTTGGTGGGATATTTCACATGGTATTATAGAGGGTAGCTGGAAGTTACCGCTTGTAAACTGTCTTTTAACTGAATGCTGTCGGTCGCCGTTAGTTTCAGTTCATGCACATTTAAGTCGCCTGCAATGAGAATTTGACAACATGTCTTGCACAACACAACTTGAAGAACTCGGATTAGTTTTGAACAGTTAACTTATTATCGTCCAGTTATTTTTTTATGCTTAGAATACCGATTTATCCAGCTGAGCACTAGTGCCAATTGATAACTAGATGTCTTTGATCACTTTGTAAAATAGAAAGATTATATCAAGACTTGTACCGCACTAGGCATATATTTGGCCTATTTTGGATGAAACATGGCTATCAAATATACAGTATTGCAAAGCTTTACTAGGAAAAAATATAACGTCTCTCTTAACACCTGGATAAAGTTTGTTATCCAACGCATAACAAAGACGTCTGAGTGAACGACACATGCATAGGTTAGGGGACCAAAGTGTTCTACTCCGCTTTTTAAGAGTGAGAGGTTTTCAAAGCCAGTAAAAGATCGCTCAGTGTTCTGCTCCCCGGGACTACCAAAGTTATGTAATCCATAACCGCCGAGACAAAAATGGGCAAGTTACGAGGGTATGGTGTCACAGATTTGGATCAATGCAGGTTCGGGCATAACGGTTTTATACTATCAACATTTTATTGCGCTTGACAGTTGGACGGAAACAGCCCATTGAATGCCTGGTTGCGGTGTCATATATCTAAACATCTACAACGTTTTCTAGTGCTTAGATTGCCACGTCCTTCACCATAAACTGTAATTTTGTGAGATCTGTTGAGTGATCCTTATATGCAGCGGAAATTTTCTAATTCAGGTGGTTACCGGCCTGGGTTAGCACGGCTATTCTGCTATTACTTTGCTGGGATGCGGTGTTTCACACAAAGCTTTATGTTGCCAGGTGATTTCTTGGTTTTCATAAACCATCCTTCTCATGTTATGGGGTTGAATTGCCTGCGCTTTGTCTTTAAGATCTGTACATGAAAAGCGACCTATAATTTAGAAGCTTACGTTCGGTTGCTAAGAATTACATAGTGTATTTGGTTGTACATTGAATAATTTACTTCCATTTCCGCTGACACATATAAAATTCTACATATATACTACGAACCCACTAACACATTTAGTCATGGTGACTTTATCTTGCAGACCCACTCATAGGAGCGCGACCAT
This sequence comes from Dicrocoelium dendriticum, assembly GCA_944474145.2. Classification (NCBI taxonomy): domain Eukaryota; kingdom Metazoa; phylum Platyhelminthes; class Trematoda; order Plagiorchiida; family Dicrocoeliidae; genus Dicrocoelium; species Dicrocoelium dendriticum. The sequence goes on from OX104061.1 coordinate 62,958,428, forward strand.
GTGGTGAGGATGTAAGACCACCACCGTTGTTCACAGCAGTAACTGACGGTATCTAAAACTGCGTAATAGCTGTTAGTCGCTTAAGCAGGAAGTTCGATCGGCTCGATCCCTTAATCTTCCCTCAAATGCTCAGTGCATATATGAAGCTCCATAGGCGGCGCAACTTAGTTAAAACAAGATCTGGTATCATTATAGATCCTACAGCGAAATGCAATCAAACTTGCGAGACGATTGCTCAAACTTCCTCACTAGCTGCGAATGAAATCTCAAGGTGTGTACAGAGCATAGTACTGACTTCCACTGGGTGACCTCACTCTACCACTCCAGTGTTGTTAAAGCCAGTTACGCATGCCACTACCTCCTAAAACTTAGTCGCAACGCAAAACTATGGGGTTATAAATGAACACAGTCAACTAATAATCGAACATAATTTCGCCGATTCCCTCTTTTAGATTTTAAATGCGTGGAATTATCTTTCGACTTTTGTCATTTCTGCGTCCACGCCATATATTTTGATTTGATTGGAATGCTGTCCATAGACAAACGACAAGACGAAGCCAAGTATTATGCACACCGGCCCCTACGAAATAACAGTAATCGCATATACTCTGTGTTGTCATAGATATTATGATGTGTTTATATTTGCGCGTTCCATTTTATTGTCATGTTTTTGGAACTAATGTAATGGAAATATTTTACAGGACTATGGATTTTTAGACGAAAAATGCCATTGTAAAATTGGAAGGATCAGTTGGGTCGGGTACGAGACTTTCTAATTTATTTTAAATTGCTTCTTGACTTTCTAATAGGGTAGCTTTCGTTAGGGGTTATCGTTCCTCATTGATAACAGTAATTTATTTAAAATCTGCTGTATTCCAAAGTATATCTATTTAACAGGAGGGTGGAGAAGCGGGTAGTGCATTTTCCCCTCGGGATTTGCTTTCATACTATCTCGTCACACACTTGCGTATTTCCTTAAGAACCACTGTGGTTCCTCTACCAAAAAAGCGAAGGAAAATAAAGCAGACAGTACATTTCAGAATGCTTCTGTTTCTGGTTTGGATATATCAGTGTGTATATTCAAGGATCTAAACAAGCAAGAAACACTTCTCATATTGCAATGATTGGTGGAAGCAGTGCGAAAATACGCTAGACTTAAAATACGGTCTATTTATCACATTAGCAAAGGGCGACTTATAGTTAAGCAAGGTCACATATGAGAATGTGTGCCGTAAACGAAGTCCCAATGGGGATGTTGCAGAATTCGAACGTAATTGTATTTCACGTGGCCAAAGTCTATACATTTCGTCGCTTACAAGGCACTAACAATACGATTACATAGTTAAGCTATGCACATATCTATTTCCTGTCGTTTCTAATTATATTTGTATTTCTGCATTGCACGTTGGGTATTGCTGACGTCATCGTTTCCATTATTTTTGCATTTGGCAAAGACTTTATTTGTAAATGTAGGAAAAAACTATTTGTTTCTCACGACAAAGCGTCAAATCTGAAATTAATATACAGCTATACGATGACAGTAATCTAACCTAACAACGACCCGCACAAACAGCCGATTACTTTTATTAAGAAACAGTCTTTTCGGCAACGGTAAAGGTAATCTAAATTATTATGATAAACTTTGGAAACGAGCATTGGCGTTGGTACATATAACAAGCCTTTAGATGTTTCTTGCTGAAAAGTACAAAAACGTAGATATCGATGTATTTGAAATTACACAATCGCTGGTCAATATAGTGAAGCCACCGCAAAGGCTTGCGTGTAAGGCCATTGAGGTACTTGACCTATGTATGTGTGTAGTGAAATCATAATCAAGTTTGAAGGTTACGTCTAAAATTGTTGGCTTTTTCTAAACCGTCCTTTTGCTCAGAGTGTAGCATATGATAGTGAATGACTCGCATTTGAAACTTACGGCTTAGCGTACCCAGCATTTTTATTGACTGATTTCATACGTAATTTCTTGGATTAATTCGGTAATAATCTTAGTGCATGACATTTACATTTTTATTAGTCACCTCATGTCTAGAAAGAAACCCTAACTTCATTGCTGTAAACTGCAAACAAATCCATAAATATGGCCACAGCTACTTAGTAAGTAAATTCCTCTCCGTAAAAGTGAAATGTAACTTAGCTATTAATTACAAAACAGTTTAATGCAAAGTATTTATTCGATGAAACATTGCGCATGCGCTTAAATACACATATGTCTTCACGTTCAGTGTACAAGCAAAAGTTTACCGAAATTCACAATGTTAGTTGTTGGTTTATCACAAGAATCTTAACAGTTCAATTTGCAAAAATGCCTTCTCATTGACATGGCAGCATAAACATCTATCTGTTGGGGGTAGATTGGAAAACGTAATGAAAAGATTTGATCACAACGACGCAAGCATGGTCCTCTTTGAAATCCTTCGCCATAAGATTGAATAAGTACTGTCAGAAGCAGAACCTGCTGATAGAGTGAAGTGAGTACTATAAAGGAAGCAACTAGTAAATAACTTCGACATGGAAAATCAGATTGCGCAAGGTAATATATTATGCCAAAAACGCCGTAAAAACACACTCACGTAAAGTGTACAAATGAGCATCTTGAAAAATGAAATAACGATTTTCTCAGTTGTGCTGTTAAGTGTCAATCGGATCTGAGCGTTGTTAAATATCAAAATAAAAATAGGCGCGCAATTTTATTGGTTTGTTAAAGGAATGTGTGGTTAGTTCTTCTTCGTCCCGTGCCAAATGAGCGAACCGTCTCTTGAAACGAATCGATACTGTCCGTTCATCGTTAAGACATTGTACTTATTTTGTAACGGTTGAAGTTTTGAATTGTTATACCAATCTTTTACTTACTGAAAAATTGTTAACCGCAAAGAGTTAGATAGCAGCGTATCTTAGATTCTGTAATGCCTAACATGTTCTTTCGACGCCTGTTAAATAAGACCAGTGGAATCAGCTGTTAATTTGCATCTTCTCTAATATTATTAACACTTTTAACCTGTGTATTAACATACACATTATTTTTACTAAAATATGTCTGTGCCTAATGTTTCCGCCTAATGCTTACTAGGCTGAAATCGTAACTAACATTTACTAGTGTATTGTAACCGTTTACCTAAGTTACTTTTGAGGTTCCTCTGCTCTTGATCCATGTCATTGGTAAGGATTAAACTTAAGGAATGAAATGCTCGATATTTAAAGATGACAAAATTATTTTACAAACCCTTATGTGCTCAGAAAACATTATGAAAACAAGAACGACTTTTTGCATTAATTATCATCAGTCAAGCAATCAAATAATATAATACTTTCCTATTCGGTTGCGTGACTTTATTAAGTAATGGTTATTTGTTCTGTATTTCTTTCTTGTCCATCGCAATGAGGCTGGACCTTACCGTGGTGCGATGGTTTGCGTGCCTCAGAGATCCAATGTACTGTGCTGGGTAGTCTTTTTCTTGCACCTTCAGAGCCACTCATACCAGATTGATCAATGGTTAGAGGCCAGACCAACTCAGCCCCCTGGTCCTCCAGGTTGGGGGTTGGAATGGGGGTGGCTCCTCACTTCATAAAACGGGCTCCTCAGTCCAGTGCCAAAACCCGCTGCATGCGGTAAGGTTTTTGAACCAAAGGCTTTGGTTGGGAACCCTAATCGTTCTCCTGTCTAGGCCTGGGCAACATGACAGTATTCTGCCCACGCAATGCAATGAAACTTCCCTACAACAATTACTTGATGCTCTGGCCGTCGCAGAGTATAATCAACCGCGCCATGTCTGCTGCATCGAGCAGGGTGGATAGGGGTATGGATGCTACTGCTCAGGCCTTCCTGTCTTCTTATACCCCTTCTTGCGCTTCTTTATCCTTATCGTCCCGCTCCAACTTTACTTATATCCCCCCATTTTCAAACCCCCAATTCTTGGCCCTTCCCCAGCTTTGTTCAGTAGTCACTTTTCTTCTATTTTCAAATCACACAAATCCCAGGGCCTCGCTCCAATCCAGTCGACAAGTCTATGTTCAAGCAAGCGGACAACGTCAGTTCATCCGTTTCCCTTTGGTGTCCTCGCGTCTCGCTAAGACTGGCATGCTTCAACGTGCGCACCTTGCTGCAGATTGGCCAACAGGCAGCACTTGCATGCACACTAGAGACCCTATCGATCGATATTTGCTGTTTATCAGAAACCCGCCTGCAAGGTTCGAGCTCCGTACTTACCCTGAGATCCCCCACATGCGACACTGGCTGCGCATCCTTATTGCGCCTGTCTGGCGATGATGCAGCTTCAAATGCCGGTCAAGCTGGCGTCGGCATTGGTTTGAGTCCCCGGGCTGAAGCTGCCCTAATTGATTGGATCCCAGTAAACAGTAGGATGTGCGTCGTTAGATTAGCTGGTTCGTTCCGTTCTATGAAGTCGCGTGGGGACAAACGGTGCCTGTTTGTCATTACGGCTTACGCCCCTACAAACTGTAGCACTGATTCGGTAAAAGATGTTTTCTATCAGCAAATTCATCAGCTCCTTCGTTACAGAAGAAGCACGGATACTGTAGTGTTGGCTGGCGATCTAAACGCCCAAGTCGGGAAGTTGTCCTCTGATGAGCTTCATCTGGGCGGCCAACATGGTGTAGGCTCGCGTAATGAAAATGGTGAGCGATTGCTACATCTGTGTGAAAAGGCTCGCCTCTTTCTCGCGAGCACTAATTTTCGACACAGCACCCGCAGAAGCGTGACTTGGCGGCCATCAGCCTCGGGCCAATCATGGACACAAATCGATCATATCGCGATCAGTTACCGCTGGAGAGGCTGTGTCCAAAATTGTCGCTCGATTTGGAGCACGAGCGTGGACTCTGACCACGCACTTGTCTGTGCCGACCTCCGGGTGCGTTTCGGTGGACGTCCGCAACGTCGATGTGAACGGATTGACACCAGCCAGCTGGCGAAGCCAGATGTTCTGAATGTGTACCATAGTGCGCTGACATCTGGGCTGGGTAAGCGCCCACTAAACACCGTTGAGGATCACTGGTCGCATATTCATCAAAAGTTACTGTCAGCAGGCATGTCTTTATGTGGCAAAGCAAATTGCCAAACCGGACATTGAGTCTCTACAGAGTCTATGGAACTTATGGATGCTCGCCGACGTATTCCGTCTGGAAGCTAATACCATGAGGCTCGCAAAAATCTCAGGACAATACTACGCGCTAGCTTTAGGAAGGACCGCGAAACCTGGTGGTCTCGTCGTGCCTCTGAGATGGAAACAGCCGCTGCCGCTGGTAATTATCAGAAGTTATTCCATCTGATACGGGAAACAGGCAGTGGGAGACCTGGTATTAGCGAGACGATACGCGAAGTGAGTAGGCAGCCGATCCACTACTTGTCAAAATGCTTGGAGCGTTGGACTGAACACTTAGCAAGACAAGTTAACAAACCTGAGTTATTGCTTTCTTCTTCGGGCATTAAGCGCCCTTCTCCTTGGGCCCTCTCCTCGGATCCGCCCTCACGCGCAAAGGTCGAACGTGAGATCCGGCTGTTGAAATTGCATAAGGCTTCAGGAGCAGATAGAATTCCCCCAGCCATCTTCGAATTCGGGGGACCTGCTCTAGTAGATGATTTACACGAGTTGCTAGCAAAACTTTGGGAGGAGGAGACAGCCGACAGACTAGAACCGCTCCGTCATTGTCCCAATTTTCAAGGAAGGTTCTCGTTTAGAATGCGGCTATGATATAGGGATCAGTCTGCTTTCGATTGCCTCTAAACTGCTTGCCTCTGTCATTCTCCACAAACTGACTGGCACTCGTGAAAGCCAGATTCGTGAAGAGCAAGCTGGATTTCGTCGAGGTCGGGGCTGCATCGACCACATATTCACATTGCGTCAATTGTTGGATCACTGCCATGTTTATTGGCGACCCACCGTTGTCGTGTTTCTTGACATCAAATGTGCCTTCGATTTGGTCGATCGATGTGCACTTTGGGACTTTCTGCTGAGGAAAGGTGTGCCTGATAAATATGTAAACATTATCAAAGCGCTGTACGCGCATATTTCGGGCAGGGTGAGGGTTTATGGCAAACTCTCGCCACCCTTCAGTATCACCAGCGGCATGAGACAAGGATGCCCGCTGTCACCTTTCCTCTTCAACTTCGCTCTTGATGAAGTCATAGAAACAGCGTTCGCTGGACACGACCTAGATGGTGTGGAGCCACTTCCTGGTGAGCGACGTCTTGACTTGGAGTATGCGGACGATATTGCCCTTATCTTTGACAGCCTCCAAACATGCCAAATAGCACTGGACCGATTAGCACCGGCTGTCAAACGTTTTGGGCTATGCTTTGCTCCATCGAAATGCAAAGTACTTCTCCAAGATTGGCAGGGACCCAATCATGCGCTAACGTTTGGTGGTGATCTGCTAGACGTCTTTCAGGAATTCAAGTACCTGGGCAGCTATATTAGCACCCGTGGGATTGAAGATGTGGTTACGAACCGTATAGCAAAACCCGAGGTGCTTTTGCCAATCTCCGCCACCTGTGGCGCAGATGCAACATTACTCTCGCCCTGAAAGGCAGAGTTTACAACGCAGCCGTCCGTTCTACTCTCTTATACGGTTGTGAAACCTGGCCCATCAGGTCGACAGACGTGAAGAGCCTCGTCACATTCGACCATCGCTGCCTTCGCAGCTTAGCTCATGTCTGGTGGGAACACCGCGTAAGCAATGAGCGTGTTCGACGTCGCGGATTTGGTGCAGGTAGAGCGAGTGAACCGCTCAGCACCATTATATCACGCACCAGGCTCCGATGGCTGGGCCACGTGTTGCGCATGTCAGCACACCGACTCCCGCGACGTTCATTGTTTGCGCGTTGTGGGTGCTGTTGGAAGAGGAGGAGGGGAGGCCAAGTGATGACTTGGTCGAGAGAAATGAAAACCCTCACTTAGAAGTTGGCGTCGGTTGGTGCATCCCGACTGCCTGGCTGGGGTCCTAAGGACGGTGAACACGTTTGGTTGGACACACTTGCTGATATAGCTCGGAGCCGGCATCAATGACGTTTGTGTTGTGATTTCCTTTGCCCATCCCCCTCCTGTTTAGTATCCCCTCCAATCACGATCTCACCTGTTAGACATAATATGATTCTCTTTTTACGGCAGCCAGCTGTTAGCTCTCCGGAACGAGGTCCATCCGTTACTGGGGACTCAGCGGTCGTGCCACTGTTTTCCTTTTCTTTTATTTTGTATTGCGGCACAATAGCTGAGGTGTTGTCCACCTCCAGCTGACGTGTAATGATGATGATGATGATTTCTTTCTTGTCATAGCGCTTTAGCGCCAGAGGTTCAAAAAGAAAACAATGAACAATTTTGTTCTCGAATATGAACAATGCATTTTGCACGTGATCAGGTTAAATGTGAACCATAACAATCCATATTCAATTGTTCAATGTTATGCACAAATTTATGTCAACCATCAATATGCAACGTATTAATCTAAATATTTTTAGAATAATATCGCAAAAATGCACAATCCGATAGGGCAATGTCATGTGTAATGCCGCTGTCCGCAAGGAAATGTTCCATGATCAATAGGTGTATCAAAGTATACCTTGGAATTCCACTGCACATGAAATAAGGTATACTTATTGCCTACTATCCAAATGGTTTGTGTACAATGAACAAAGAACAACGCTCAATGATTTATGTCGGGTAAAAATGCAGTTGCTTGACAAGTCCCGCAGGATGGTGTGGCAAAACCTCAAGTATCAAATGATAGGTGTGTTGCCTGTTTGAGCGCTGCTGATACGCTGCTGAATAATAGTAGTGTAAGGGAGAACTGAATGTGAACGACGGGGCGACATGGGGACAATGAGAATTGATATATTGCACGTGAAAAGTATAAAAAGGAATACGCACTACTATTACACACAAACAGCAGGATTTTAACAGCAATCCTAACAAGGCTTTCTTCCAGTTATTCACACGTTAGATAGTAGAGCATAGTCCGGAAAAGCACCAGACGCATTTCACCCTATCGAGGCTCATCAGTGGTGCGCATTTCCTCGGTCCTCTTAGGTGGATCGAAACGATGACCGCTAGAGGCAAATACTAACTAGCCAGCAGCTTAAGACATTGAGCCATGTGAGACGTTGGCTGGACTACATAATTTGCTAACTCGGATATAGCACCACCTAACTTCACTGTCACTGAGTGGGGTTAGTGTGCGAGGCGATGGCTTCCTCCCTCTAAACGCTATATCCACCGCATTTGGAACACGAAGAGGCTATTTTTACTTTATAGTACTTACGAGTAACAGGATTTTAATTGTAATTCTACTAAGGCTTTCTTTCCAGTTAGTTTGCAAATTTTGTAGTTCAGCCAAGGTCCCCAATTGCTCAGTGGTTTGAGCTGCTGGCTAGTTGGTATCTGCCTCTAGCGGTCATCGGTTTGATGCTCCTTAGAGGACCGAAGGAATGCGCGTCACTGATGAGCCCCAATAGGGTGACATGCGTCTGGTGCTTTTCCAGACTAGGTTCTACTATGTAGCTTATGAACTAATGGAAAGAAAGCCTGGTTAGAATGGTCAATTCTGTCCCACACTCACAGGTTTATGTAACAAGTTAATCGGGTTGGAGGGATAATTAATTTATTACAATTTACACAGTTTACGCAATGAAGTCATTGGGGTAAAGAGCAATATCCACTCGATTAGAATTTAGCAAAGATGGAAGAGGAAAAAACAGAGATTGGGAGAGAGTTCCACGGCTGGACAATTTCGAAGAGAAGAATAATTTCACAGGCATTCCAGGAGGATAAAATATGCACACACTTTCAATGTTACCTCTAAGAATAATATCATGGCTAAATATCAGCAAATGACGGCATACGTGTTAAGGCTCAATCAATATTTGGGAAGCGAATTTGAAGTGACCTGGAAGCCTTTGGCAGCGGCCACTGGAAACTCCCAGTGAATTCAACCTTCGATATCAGGACACGTTTCTTAGGCCGTAGACGTTTTTTGTAACGTTGCGTTAGGGAAATTTTGGCAATCCTAACTCGCACTTCAACCAAGGATGCCAAGCTTCAATGGCGCATTCAATGTGAAGGCACTCGTCAAAATTGGCCAGCAGGGCAAATATGGATTGGTCGAATCTTCCGAATGCTCTACGCAGCAAGCCGACGTGCTGAGTTATTCTCTACTCAGCTGCCTCTGACTGTTTTAAAAAGTTAAGGTCACCTTGAATGAGCACACAAAAGTCACGTTAATGCGAAGTGGTGTGCAATAAACATGACCTAAGCCTACACATAAAGTCATGTATATGGAGCGCTTGAACAGCGTGACAATTTTCCACATTGAATGGCAGTGTACTCAAAACTGACCAGGTTGAAATCTTGTTGAGCTCAAGCTGGAACTTTCGTGGTCGCTCGGTTCTCAGCTCGCTGGCTATAACTTGATATCCTCCGCGAAGTATAGGAAATATAAGGTAATTTCCCTCGCCAGATCGTTTATGAAAATCAAGAATATATGGGGCCCGAGCACCGAGCCTTGTGCTACGCCACACTCCACCTCAATTGCGTCGGACGGTAATGCTCCTACCCTCAGTGCCAATCAACTTCATGCAGGAAATTGCTTATCCATCACATCAGTGGGTCACCAACGCCATGGAGCTAAATTTTATGGGTGAGAATTTGGTGGTCTAAGCGATCAAACACTTTTGAGATATCCAAGTAAGTGAAACCAACTTCTGCTCCACCATCAATTATCTCCCTTCAGCTGTTGCCTCCGAGTAACCTATTCGTTGTGCATGTGCGCTCATGTCAGGAGCCGTGTTAATCTAGTTTAACAACATGTTTGGTGATTCACTTCAGTTAGCCTAGTGGTTCTGCATGACATTGTCCTCGTAGGTACACTATTGCGTATTGGTTGAGCAACGGAAAACGTACTCTCAAGCCACCGAGATATAAAATATGTTAGATTCGGATTAAGCTAACATGCGACAGAATACAAAGAAGAGTAAGCGTTTAATGCATGCCGATCTGCTTATCGTACTGTTGCTGCTTATAGCAAAGGACTTTATTAATGACAGAGTATGCAGGATGTGCAATGGTTTTCCCCTTACAGTGATTATTTGAATGAAGATATAATTAGCAAACATCAAACAGCGTGGTGGCACGCCATAAGATACCAAGACGAGAGTTCATGGTTTTAACCATCCTCCAGTATTACGCCGAATAACCGAAGCCGCTACACCGTATTCACAATCGGTTCAAGCTGTCTTCTGAAGGTACACTTCAACTTAAAAGTGTTCTTTCGTTTGTTTGCTGCCCTTCAGAACATATCGATTGAAGGGTGAATCATCCGTGTCCAATCTTTCCGCGGTTATTTTTCTTTCTGCCATGGTTGTAGTTACTAATAGACAAGTGTGTTAAAGAGTGCCATATAAAATCTTCTGTAATTATTTTGTGTTACATCTGTCCCTTTTTATATTTCCGACATACATACATAGTGTAATGGTAAAAGACACTTTATATTAACTGAATATTAGCAAAAAACTGCAAACCCTAAAGGAGCATGTTTTCTAAGTCATCTGCATTTGGCTATGTAAGCACCTTGTATTGGATATTCAGTCAGGTCCCTATTGTCGTCGAATTTGCACTGAATGTAAAAGGTTTCCATTTAATCTTCCAAATACCGGTTCTAACGGATGTTGCATTATGTAGTATGCGGTTTTGTTCCCTATGTAACCAATGCTGATACCATGCATCCGTCCAGAATTCCCTATAGGGGTAAATATTGTATGGACTCTTCAATGTTCAATCGTTCAACTAACCCACCAGCTGCCAAGTTATAAAGCACTATAATGACAAGCCAAATTTCATTCTTCCCAATCATTTATGCATATGCGATAATTCGAGGCTGAGGACCATTGTTGGTGTGAATTTTATCCGTCGAACTGTACCTCGTAACAAATCGTTGCAGCAATTTATGATGACAACTGAAGTTACAGCTCCGCAGATTATGACTTATGACCACTGCCGTTTACCGTTTCGGAAGTGGATCATCGGCCAATGTAACCATTGTAAAGGTAACACTGTTTATCAAGTCCTCATACGATGCCTAATAGGATGAACCAGAACATATAAGTGCTTTGCGCTTCTCTCGTATATTTGGTAAGCATTACACTGCTGAACTGCGGTCTCAAAACTGGGATTTATATTTGGTCGACAATAGTAGTCACTATTCTGGATTCGTTTGTACAATATTAGGCTAACAACTTGGTCCCTCCAGGTATAATTATCTGGAGTCTCACAGGCTGCTTGGCTCACATAACATAAATGCCCGCTAGGAAAACACTTTGCTAAGTAAAGTAAGTAAGAGACAATACGGGGGATAGCCGTACTCTAGCATTGGTCGTATTATGGAGACGAAGAGGCGAGTGGCAATCTCTTCGGCCAAGTGCTGAAGCTGCGCCTGAGGGCCCAAAGCAACCGAAGGCTGTTTTGGTAAATCATATTCGCGTTGTCCATGGACTTTAGGTCGCAGCGTGAGAGTACACCGAGGTGACGTACGGAAGGCGAGGGATGCAACTATTAACAAGCCACTGTATAGGTTCGGATGTGCTCAAACTTACCTACTCTCGTGAATTGTGGCTTGGCAGGGTTGATCGGAATGTTAAACTCTGCAGTCCATGTTTATAGGCGGTCGAGTTCCTGCTGAAGAAAATCACAATCATTGAGTGTGCGGATTACTCACCACACCTTCAATTCATCTGCGAACAACGCACAGTAGTAGCTGAGGAGTAACTGAAGCACGTCGTTTACATGGATCAGAAACAAAATCGGCCCCAGTATAGTGCCTTGGGGCACACCGTTGCTCAATGGATAATAGTCGGTTAGATGGTTGTCCACTTAGAGCCTCCACTTCCGATCAACAAGGAAATTTCTGATCAATTTGTGCAGCGAACCACCAACACTGCACATCCTCAGCCTGTCATAGAGTAGTGCATGTTTAACCTTGTCAAGAGCCTTACTGAATTCAATGTAAATGACGTCGAACGACTGATCTTTTTTCAGCGCATGTAACCATTCGTGCCTCTTCAACAGTAGGTGGGTGATGCACCAGCGACGTTTCAGGAAACCATGCTGTGCGCAGGACAACAGGTTTTTCGACTCAAGAAGCTGCAGGAGGCTCTTCTTTACGATCTTCTAGAGCGTCTTGGCTAAAACAGCGGTCGAACTTTCGGCCGGTGGAAATAGATTTCAACTTTTATGAGACAAGTTGATAAAAATAAGACGAATTTGAATAATAGCATTTCGCACCTTGAATTCACCCCAAATCCTAGTCTTGATCGCTTAATATAAAAAGCTACCAATATTCGTTCCATCGTTTTCTTTTTTATAGATCTCCGGATTATATAATAATAGGTAGGAGATTATAAATTTCGTAGACACATGGTTGGTTTTCTTTGTTATATATTTAGCAGGCGAGCTGGTTTTAATCAACTAGCTGTTCATTCGTTATTTATACCAGATTGTCAACGATTCTACATAATGTTGTGAGCCTTTGCTCGTCAACGTATTTTTTTTCTGAGTAGAGTCTTAGGTAATTTCTAAATGTGACGGCTTGCACACATGCGGATCGGTAAGGGCAGTTTTATTCCACATACCAACTTATCTCGTTAAGGAAAAATTCGATCGATTTTATGCCATGCACGCAATGACGTTAGCAAGTAGCCACCACAGCGTGTGGGGTGAATTACAGTCTTCCGCAGCTATATTGCGGTGGTGCCTGCGCACATTTTTTAGTTACTAATGTTGAAGAAGTAAGGCACGTTGTTTTTTAAGCATCTCAGACACAAAGAATACAATTGCAGTTGTTACAGCGTTCATTATAACTCTGGCTTGAACAGGGTCCCATGGCGATCGTAGATGATCGTTAGAGAATTATCATATCTGTACTGCCTTTTTTTTCTTCACTAGATGTGAACGAATGCACACTCTTCTATTATTCCTCGCACGATTATCCTGATTGACACAACTTGTTTTCCAGGCCTAAATATATTACTGGTGATGATTCCACACAGCTGCTTCCTTTTGTAACCTGATACCGCATATATTCAGGGAAAGGAATGGGCTTTAATTCCCTACTTTTAAGTATCGAACTGCATCAATTATTTGGATAACAGATTTGTCAAGTGTGATAGAGCCTACCGGAATGCACACCAGTACCCAAATACTTGGGATTTAACTGCAGTTTACGTCATTAACCAACGTTTACTATCTAGGTAATTGCAGTTACACTTTCACAGTTGATTGCTAATCTTATTTCTCTTTAGTCTGTACGAAGTAATTTGACAAGTTTGGCACCACCTGCAAAAAGAAATTGGCATCAGTCTTTGCTCGGATCGCAAATGTTGTTTATGTAGAAGAGAAACAGTTGTGATCCGAGCACACTTCCAGGGAAGACGTCGCTGGTTCTACGGTATGGCATAGAGTATTGCTGACAGATTCTAAGTACCTGGACTTGACTTTTAGGTATGAGTCAAACCAGTCTAGCAGAGGTTTTTAAATGCTAATGACTATAGAACGGGCAGTTGAGGCTTGTGCGGCACAAGTTGGACAGGTTGATATTTTTATGGTTACCGTTGCACTTCGCACCTATCTCTATGCCACAGCGATATTACGGAAATAACTAGTTTGTTCTTTTCGGAAGTGGAGGATAAATCAGCTGAGTACTAGGAACAGAGCTGGAAGAAAAATTGCATTTGAGATGCTCGTGCAGTAGATGTCGAGCTTTAACTAACCATCTTCTAGGGCCAAATTTTCACTACACTGATGAGTTTAAAGTTGGTTCTTTTGAGTGTTGGTAACGATGTTTACACTAATAAAAGACTTATAAGTACCTAACTTTCTTGTGTTAACGTAGCCGTTTGGTTTAGAGGTGGCAGCTGTAGCAGTGCTTTATGTGTTTGCAGCAATGTTATGAAGTTCACACCCTTTCTATATAAGGATTTATGTTTCAACAGTATGATAGTAAGGTTATTTAATAGCGTTAATTACAAAATATTTGTATGCACTTCTCTGTGGCATTGGACGCAATTAATGGTAATATTGGTAATAAACTTATTGGTAACCACAGTAAGGTTGTAAGTTATGAGCTGTTCCTGTTAATGATACAAATAAATTCAAGTAATGAGTTCCAGCCCACTCAATGTTGGCTGCGATTGTATGTTACTATTTTACTTGGAGGTGTATGTTATTTAATAGTCATATCACAGGCTTCCTGTTGTGATTCAAAACCGGCATTGAATTATCGTAGACAGGGGGAATATGTCCCTAAACTTGGTACAAATATAAGACATTGACACTTCCAATTGATTCCCTAAATTTCTGGGTCCAGCAACTAAAGTGGATATATACGATTATATCCCCAATGCCTGCAATGGTCCTTAGGTAGGCAGAATCCGCTTAACGTGTGGCAGATTGGAATCGCTACGCACCTATATATATATATATATAAATGTATGAATAAATTTATATATATAGAAAGGAGATATATTAAAAATATTCATTGTATGTATTCTCATATATGCCTTTACAAGCGCTTATAAACCCACTGCGCTATAGATACTGCATTTTGCCTAAGATCCCAAAACATTTTGGTGCAAGGCAGCCAATATATTTTACAATATATGCGTCAAGGACCAAAGGGAACTTCGATTGCAACTATCCAAATAACGTTAAATATCCAGTCACTAAGCAAAGCAAAAGTATTCTTCCATAAACTTTGATAAACGTACTAAGTTTATGTATCTACTTTAGGTGATGTGATAAAATATGTTTGAGATGTACAAATAAAACCTAAAGAGAAATATCTCGATGCTGATGCATTATTTCCCATTGCCCAGCGAATTCATCATGGGGAGTTACAAAGCAGGTGAGAATGGTCAGACTTCTTAACTAACGTATGTGTATTATACCTAATATAAAATGAAACTGTAAAATTTGTATCCATAGCGACATTTATACAACCGCATTAAAAAGGTGCTCACATTGTTACCACAAGCACAAGTTATACCATCAGACAGTTGTGACAAACCTCTAGGTTTCGGTGAATATTAAGCTTTAATTCTACATCACTCCGTGACGATGAGCTCGTTCGTTATTTGCAGTTTTTTCAGCGTTTCCTTGATCTGGTTGACTAGTTTTGAACTTGGAGGTTGATCGATCTGATGATATATAGTTGTGTCGGATATCAGTCATTAGTTTATTATTTTACTTCGGTTTGTCCGTTTTTACACTCATGCTCCCTTTGTCCGCTGATAGGACTACAACCTTCTCGTCTTACTTCGTACTTCTAAAGGCCTCATCTTCCAATTTGGATTACATCTTTGTTAATTTATTCCGAGTTAGCACTGGGGCAACGTTTTGTCTTATTTGTTTCCGGGACTCCTCCGACAGTCCATTTGTTTTAAATTCATGTTCTAACTTGGACAAGTATTCTTGGTGACCAACATCTGCGACGGTTAATTTGAGCCCACTATTCAAAACATTCTCTCAAGTTGCATTGAGGTGTCGGCGTGAAAGTCTTTTGATCAATCCATCAATATCAGGGCAGCCATTTCTCTTACGCAGTTTTCTAACTTTTTGTTCAGTGTAAACTTGTGTCGGTTCTCGTGCTTTTGACTCATAGTTCCATTGGGGTTTGCCAGTGCTGTTCGTATCTGTGGGAAAATGTTATTGAGGTAATTGGTTCTATTGTCAATTATGACTATTATATTTACAGGAGCGATTTTGGCCATCCTCATCCTCAGTTTGAGCATGACTCTCCTGTCAGGTCTTGCTAAGTTACAAGCGGCTGGACGTTTTAATAACGGTCTCTGGTTTGTACTCGCTGGCAGCACATTCCTTCTCAGGCATTCACGAAGAAATTAGAGCTGTTCACGTGTGCACGCTTTTGTTCGGCAAAGGTTTCCAAAGCACTATCATGTTGTAGCGTTGTACATCCGAGTTGTTTGGCTATAGAATTAAATCAAATTGAATTCGACTTGCAGCTCCTGCTGTTCAGATGGTAGTTGAACATTTCGTTGAGTTTGGCAATATTTTTATAAAAGATTTGTCACCAATCATGTTGATATCATCAGTGTGCATTTGCGTGGGGTGCAATAGCATTGAGGAGGAAAGCGGATCATCGGTAAGATTGCGCGGCTCAGTGTGTGTGCGTTCATATGCCATTATTATTAACGTTGGAGGCGGGCAATCCTATTAGTTTGAACAACGATCTGCTTTTAGCTGATAATACTAAAAGTGCACTGTTCATTTGATTACAAAATTAAACAAAGCTGTTGTCTCGCCACGAATAATTTTTTCACGTCCCGGAACACCGACATATAAACTAGTAAATATTTGTGGAGTTTAGAAAATTTCACTGCTGGATCCGAACCGATCATCAACAATGTTGAAAGGTTCCTCAACTGGATGCGAAATGTCAAAATAGAAGAAGACTGAATTCTGCGTTTGTTCGAAAGCATCGCATTGTTCACTTCTATCGCTGGGAGATTAGCTAAAAAATGATTATGGAAGTATTTCGGTACCAACCACGCTCAAAGACAGCCATAGGACTTGAAAATTTGTGAAAACTCCTGAAACTCTGTGTGGCCACATAGTTCGCTTTGATGGACAGGCTAACAGGCGACGGAAAGGAAGGCCCATGGCTTCCGAAATTTCGGGACTCATAGCAGTAGCCGTAATGAAGACATTGGAGCGAATGTCACTGGCGTCTATCAGCACATAACACTAGATGTGATACGTGGACTACACTTTAGTCATGCCGAAACAGAACAACGTACAGACTACGCAAGATTTTCTCAACTGGACATTCAAGGAAATGAAGGTCAACAATTAATTAGCGAAGGAGAATTAAGTGCAATCCCACTTTTCCCACTTTTGTCCAAAGTAATGAAACAAATATTTTCAGACGCGCTCATAGGATCTCTCGATAGCTACGTGATACATATCCTGGAGCGAACAGGATATAGGCGCTGTCACATGGTTACTGTTGGTAGCTGTACACTTACCAGGATATAGAACGGCTACTGAAAAATTACGAAGATTATCGGAAATACAAATTACAAAATTCTCCCCGATACCTCGAGGTCGTTATCCAGCGAGGCATTGGCAGCCTGCACACACGGACTAGTTTTGCCCCTATCAATGAAATAGGTGTCTACTTTGATTGATGCCCAATCTAACTGGATATAATCACATCCAACTCCACATGCTTCTGTCGCAGCAACAGTTGCAAAACTGCGCTCCATGTCCACCATTTTGGTATCGCAGAGTCGGTGTACACCGACAACGGGACAATATTGCTCATCAATTCCTGCGTAACAACGGAATACAACACACCATGTCTGCACTTTACCATCCCGAGTCGAATGAAATAGCAGAATCTGCAGTAGCGACTGTTAAACAAAGTCTTCTCAGCCAGACACCTAGAACTCTACAAACTAGGTCGGATGGTCTGTTCGCGTACAGCAGCGAACCGGCTGAGTAGACAGGGAAGTTCCCCGCGGAATTAATGTTTGGCCGGCCACTACGAACGAACCTGCGTCTACTTTTCGGAATCCTGAAAGCAGAATGGAGACAAAGTAGGAGGATATTTGTGGAGATGACAAGATGTAAGAGAAATGTGCACGTGATGTTCATTCCGGATACACAAGACTGTCTCAAGAAGCAAGCTGACAACCTGATACTATTATGTCCTCATCGAGTAAACAATCGCTGTTACATCTAGCGGAAGTCTGTGTGGTACACCGCAGTTTCGAGCATGTTCGGCCACGCTCAAACTAAACGCATGAACGGGATAATAATTGACTGTTACCGATGAACAAGAAACCAAGAAAAGCAAAAGGATGCGGAACGGCCGCAATTTAGACGCTTAAAACGTACGCCTAAGCCAGTTGAAAATTGTCAACCCACAGTCTGCAGTCTTTACCATGAAAATGGGTGTTTCACTTATGCAGTTTAGTGCAGGTCGTGAACAGAGACGCTCACAATATTCGATGATAATTTCCTTGCCTTACCTTGCTTATTTCATTAGATTTTCCTTTCGGTATTTCTAACCACTGTAACGTAGGAACCTTTCATTAAACGGTTCCATACTACCCCTGGGCGTTCTGTTGCGTCTATCCGCTAATGGCCATACTTAGCACGATATTACAGGAAGTTAACCAATATTTTGTGCAGAGCAATTCCTCTATCTAGACTTTGATCATTGCGACGAATATTTTACCGGGAATTTTTCGTGCTCCAATTCTGCGAGGTGTGCGATAGATGTCGATGCTAACTAATATGATTAAGCGCAGACGCTCAAACAACACGACTTCTTTTATTGGACTTATGAGTTGATAGATTTTAAACTGCGAGAAATATTTGTCTTTCTCCAGTACACGACGTTCGATTAGTGTAAATATTAAGTACACCATTTGTTTTTCAGTAAATGCAGGGGCGTTTAACACAATGGCAAATAATTTTCCTTACAATATGAAGTCGTTAACCCTTTCCTAGTGGAACCAGACTTTTTGCATGATAAGCATGCCAAATTTATAAATATACCCTTAAAAGGCGGTGAACGTTAATACATCTGTTTTGCATAGCAGCGAAATACGTTAACCCTAGCATTTGGCGCAGTCAGAGTGCGCCGATGCGTCCAGTACGAAAACTCTCTGCAAATTAACAGGCCGCCAACAAATGCATTTCAAGTACATTTATAACATAGCCGCCTGGATATCACAAATCAAATGCATAGAAACACTTAGCAATTTCAATTACCGCGAGAGTAAAATAAGTCACAGAAAAATTGCAGACGCAGAGCAAGAGCAATCCAGTAAAAGTCAAATGTGTGAACTAATGTATCGGTATAATTCATAGACAGGTGTTTTTGAACAGAGACAAATTTGAAGATTCCAGTAAGCGAGAGTACTTACGTTGTAGTGCAAGTTAACAGAATTATCGTCTGCTATTTATGCAGGGCACCATGAGTCAATCAACACCGCGCATGTTCGGGTTCGATTCCGAGTGAATGACAGAGCTGTTGCAGAATGCAGTGAGCTGCTTTATTATGCAGTTACGCTCAGAGCACTCTAATCGCCAACAAACTTCCTCCAAACACTATTAATAAGTCAGTCATCTGAAAACATCCAGGCGACAGCCCAGCGAGTTCTATGTGTTTCCCTAATATGTTATTGTACGAAACGAATCATTGTGTTCCTGTGGATACTGCATATAACACAGTCGTATTGTAGGTTAACATAATCACTGAGCACTGCAGGACTTTCCACCGTCGGATTACTTAACATGCGCTCTTCATTCGTAAGCAAATTTTAAAGCACAGTTAGTTTGTTTTTCGAACTAAAGATGGCAGATGATGTTACGTGTCTGAAGCTTAGAATGCGTACAATACACTGGTGTTTTCAGTCTTGAATAACTCCATAGCTAGTGTCAGAATCACCAAATTATGAACAATGGATTCACCTGCTAGCAGCACACGTTTGTACCTTGGTCGCAAAAACCTTATTAAAGCTATTAATAAGGGAGTTTATATTTGTGGTGATTAAAGGTCGATAAACCACAATCACAAAACTGTTTTCATTCTCTCTTTGTAGATGACACTAGATGGTGTCTAGGATTAGTGTTTCTTGGCCGTCTGCTAGTAATCACATGAGGTCTATGTAGCTATCATTTCAAAAATGTACATACCATGTAGTGCGACTATAAAGTCGGCAATTTTTTGAGTGTGGCTACGGTTTAAGCACAAACATTTTACTTAGCAAAGTGCATTTCCTAGCGGGCATTTATGTTATGTGAGCCAAGCAGCCTGTGCGACTCCAGATAATTATACCTGGAGGGACCAAAGGCACGCAAGTGGTTAGCCTAACATTATACAAACGAATCAAGAATAAGGGACTATTCTGGTTCATCCTATTATGCACCGTATGAAAACTTGATAAACAGTGTTACCTATACCATGGTTACATTGGCCGATGATCCACTTCCGAAACTGTAAACGACAATGGTCATAAGTCATAATTTACGGAGCCGTAACTACAGTTCTCATCATGAATGTTTTCAACAATTTGTTACGAGGTACAGTTCGACGGATAAATTCACACCAACACTGGTCCTTAGCCTCAAAGTATCACATATGCATAAATGATTGGGAAGAATGAAATTAGGCTTGTCATTTTAGTGCTTTATAACTTGGCAGCTAGTGGGTTAGTTGAACGATTGAACGTTGAGAAGTCCATACAATACTTAACCCTATAGGGAATACTGGACGGATGCATGGTATCAGCTTTGGTTACATACGGAACAAAACCGCATACTACATAATGCAACATCCGTTGGAACCGGTATTTTGAAGATTAAATGGCAACCTATTACATTCAGTGCAAATTCGACGACAATAGGGACCTGACTGAATATCCAATACAAGGGGCTTACAAAGCCAAATGCAGAATACTTAGAAAACATGCTCGTTCAGTGTCTGCAGTTTTTGCAAATATGCAGTTAACATTAAGAGTTTTTTTACCATTATACTATGTATGTATGTCGGAAATATAAAAAGGGACAGATGTAACACACAATATTTCCAGAAAATTTTATATGGCACTCTTTAACACACTGGTCCATTAGTAGCTACAACCACGGCAGAAAGAATAATAACCGCGAAAAGGTTGGACACGGATGCTTCACCCTTCGATCGATATGTTCTGAAGAACAAAAAACAAACGAAAGAACACTTTTATGATGAAGTGTACCTTCAGAAGACAGCTTGAACAGATTGTGAATACGGTGTAGCGGCGTCGGTTATTCGGAGTAATACTTGAGGAGGGTGAAAACATGAACTTTGGTCTTGGTATCTTATGGCGTGCCACCACGCTGTTTGGCGCTTGCCAATTATATCTTCATTCAAATAATCACTCTAAGGCGAAAACAATTGCAAATCCTGCATACTCTTTCATTAATAAAGTCCTTTGCTGTAAGCAGCGACAGTATGATAAGCAGATCGGCATGCATTAAACGCTTACTGTTCTTTGTATTCTGTCGCATGCTAGCTTTATCCGAATCTAACATATTTTATATCTCGGTGGCTTGAGAGTACTTTTTCCGTTGCTCAACCGATACGCAATATTGTACCTACGAGGAAAATGTCATGCAGAACCACTAGGCTAACTAAAGTGAATCACCAAACAAGTGGTTAAACTAGATTAACACGGCTGCGGACATCAGCGCACATGCACCACGAATAGGTTACTCGGAGGCAACAGCTGAAGAGTGATAACTGATGGTGGAGCAGGAGTTAGTTTCACTTACTTGGATTTCTCAAAAGTGTTTGATCGCTTAGACTACCAAATTCTCCTCCATAACCTTCAGCTCCATGGCGTTGGTGACCCACTGATGTGATGGATAAGCAATATCCTGCATGAAGTTGGTTGGAACTGAGAGTAGGAGCATCACCGTCCGACGCAATTGAGGTGGAGTACGGCGTAGCACGGCTTGGTGCTCATGCCCTATATACTCTCGATTTTCCTAAACGATCTGGCGACGGAAATTACCTTATATTTCCTAAACTTCGCGGAGGATATCAAGTTTTAGCCAGCAAGCTGAGAACCGAGCGACCACGAAAGTTCCGGCGTGAGCTCAACAAGATTTCAGCCTGGTCAGTTTTGAATACACTGCCGTTCAATGTGGAAACTTGTCACGCTGTTCAAGCGCTACATTTACATGACTTTATGTATAGGCTTAGGTCATCTTTATTGCAATCCACTTCGCATTAACGCGACCTTTGTGTGCTCATTCAAGGTGAACTTAACTTTTTAAAACAGTCAGAGGCAGCTGAGTAGAGTAACTCAGCACGTCGGCTTGCTGCATAGAGCATTCGGAAGATTCTATCAATCAATCCTTGCCATGCTACACAATTTTGGCGAGTGCCTTCACATTGAATACGCCATCGAAGCTTGGCCTCCTTGGTTAAAGTGCGAGTTAGGAATGCTAAAATTTCCCTAACGCAAGGTTACAAAAAACCTCTACGGCCTAAGCAACGTGTCCTGATATCGAAGGCTGAATTCACTGGGAGTTTGGAGTGGCCGCTGCCAAAGGCTTCGCGGTCACCTCAAATTTGCTTCCAAAATATTGATTGAAGCTTAACACGTATACCGTCATTTGCTGATATTCAGATATGATATTATTCTTAGAGGTAACACTGAAAGTGTGTGCATAGTTTATTCTCCTGGAATGCCTGTGGAATTACTTTTCGCTTCGAAATTGGCCAATCGTGGAACTCTCTCCCAATCTTCGTTTTTTCCTCTTCAATCTTGGTTAAGTTCAGAAGCTATTGGATATTGCCCTTGACCCCCATGACTTCGTTGCCTAAACTGTGTAAGTTGGAATACATTAATTATCCCTCCAACCCGATTAATTTGTTACATAAACCTGTGGATTTGGGACAAAAGTGGCCATTCTAAGAAGGCTTTCTTCCCATTAGTTCTTAAGGTACGTAATACAACCTAGTCCGGAAAAGCACCAGACGCATGTCATCATATTGGGGCTCATCAGTGGTGCGCATTCCTTCGGTCCTTTAAGGAGAAAATTAACCGATGACCGCTAGAGGCAGATACCGATTGGCCAGCAGCTCAAACCCCTGAGCCATGGGGGACCTCGGCTGAATTACATAACTTGGAAACCAACTGAAAATAAATCCTTATTATAATTACAATTAAAATCCGGTTACTTGTAAGTACTACAAATAAAAATAACCTCTTCGTGTTCCAAATGCGGTGAATATAGCGTTTAGCGAGAGGACACAATCGGCCCGCAGACTAATCCCGCTCAGTGACAGTGGAAATTAGGTGGTGCAATATCCGAGTTAGCAAATTATGTAGTCCAGACAACGTCTCACATGACTCAATGGCTTAAGCTGCTGGCTAGGTAATATTTGCCTCTAGCGGTCATAGGTTCGATCCACCTTAGTGGACCGAGGGAATGCGCACCGCTCTTGAGCCCCGATAGGGTGAAATGCGACTGGTGCTTTTCCGGACTATGCTCTACTATCTAGATTGTGAAATATTGGAAGAAAGCCTTGTTAGAAATATAGTTGAATTCCTGCTATTTGTGCGTAATAGTACTGAGTATTCCTTTTTTACTTTCCACGTACAATACATCAATTCTAACTGTCCCCATGTTGCCCCGTCGTTCATATTCAGATCTCAATTACACTACTATTATTCAGCAGCGTACCAGCAGCGCTCAAAAAGAAAACTCCCCTATCATTTGATAATCATAGTTTTACTGCACTTGTTAAAAGCCGGTTTATTACCCGACATAAATCATTGATCATGGTTCGTTGTTCATTGCATACAATCTTTTGGATAGTAGGCAGTAAATTATACCTTATTTAATGTGTAGCGGAATTCCAAGATATGCTACAATACAACTTTTGATTATGAAACATTTCGTTGCTGAATGGAATTTTACATTACATTGCCCTAGCTGTGCATTTTTGTCATATTATTCTAAAAAAATTTAGATTAATTTGTAGCATATTGATAGTTGTCATAAATTTGGGCATAACATTGTACAATTAAATAGGGATTGTTATGTTTCACGTTTAACCTGCACACGTACAAAAGACATTGTTTATTTTCAAGAACAATTGTGTTAAATTTTTTTCTTTATTAACCACTGACGCTAAAGTGCTATTACAAGCAAGAAATACAGGACATGGGAACCATTATTTAATAAAGTCACGAAACCGCACAGGATAGTATTATCTTATTTGATTGCATGAGTGATGATAATAATTGCAAAAAGGTAGTTTTTTCAACAATTTTTTCTAAGCCCACAAACCTTTGTAAAATGATTTTCTCATTTGTAAATTTCGAGCATTTAATTCCCTAAGCTTAATCCCTACCAGTGACATGGATCATGAGCTGAGCTTCCTCAAAAGAAAGTTAGGTAAACCATAATGATACACAAATAAATGTTAGTTACGATTTCACCCTGGTAAAGAGTGGACAGAAACATTAGGCACAGACATATTGTAGGAAAAATAATGTGTGTATGATATATTAATACACCGGTTAATATTTTAAATAATAGTAGTGAAGATGCAAGTTAACAGTTGATTTCACTGGTGTTAACCAACACGCATCAACAGAACATGTTAGGCATTACAGAATATAAGCTGCTATCAAACATTTTTGGATCTACCAATTTTGTCAGTAACTAAACAATGGGTATATCAAGTCAAAACATCAACCATTACAAAATAAGAAAAGTATCCTAACGAGGATTGAATGTTATCGATTCGTTTCTAGATACGTTTTGCTCATTTGGCATGGGACGAAGAATAACTAACAACACACTTCTTTAACCAACCAATAAAATTGCTTGCCTATTTTAATTCTTGGCTTTTAACAGCGCTCAGATCCGCTTGACACTTAGCAGCCCTACTGCGCAAATCTTTGATTCCAATTTGCAAGGTGTTCAATTGTACATTTTACGTGATAAGTTATTACGGCGTTTCCGGCATAAAATATTAGCTGACGCAATCTGGTTTGCCAAGTCGGAATTATTTACTAGTTGCTTCCTTTATAATTCTTACTTCTCTATATCGGCAGGTTCTACTTCTGACAGTGCTTATTCAATCTTACGGCGAAGGATTTCAAAGGGGTCCGTGCTTGCGTCGTTGTGATCATATTTTTTCATTGCGTTATCCAACCTAAGCCCACCAGGTAGATTTTCATGCTGAACTGTCAGTGAGAAGGCATTTGTGCAAATTGAACTGTTAAAGTCTTGTGATAAATCAAAAACTTACAGTATGAATTTCTGTTACCATTTGCTTGTACACTGAAAGTGAAGAAATATGTGTATTTTGCGCATGCCCAATGTGTCATCGAATAAGTAGTTTGCATTAAACTGTTTTTACTTAATAGCTAACTTACATCTCAGTTATACAAAGATGAATTTACTTACTAATTAGCTTTGGCCAAATTGAGGGATTCGTTTGTAGTTTACAGCCATGAATTTAGGGTTTCTTTCAACGCATGAGGTAGCTAATAATGTAAATGGCATACACTATGATTATTAGCAGCATGAATCCAAGAAATTACGTATGAAATCAATCAGTAATAATATATAGGTACATTAAGCCGTAGTTTTCTAATGCTATTGATTCACTATCATAAGCTACACTCTGAGCATGAGGGCAGTTTAGAAAAGTATGTTATTATAAGCGTAATCTTTAAAATGGATTATGATTTCAATACACACATACGTAGGTTAAGTACCTGGAAATCCTTACGCGCAAATATTTAAGGTGGCTTCAATATGTTGATTAACAATTGCGTACTTTCAACCACATCACTACCAACATTTCTGTACTATTCAGTAATAAATATCTAAGGACCTTTTTGTACTAACATCAATGCTTGTTTCCAAAGTTCAGCTTAAACATTTTGATTACGTATAACGTTGCAGAAAAAGCTATTGTAGTAAAAGCAATCGGCTGTTTGTGCAGGTCGTTTTTACGTTAAAATACTATCATCGTATAGCTGAATAATTTGACAGTTTTTCGTGACAAACAAGTAGTTTTTTCTTACATTTACATGTAAGGTCGTTGTCAAATGCAAAATAATGAAAACGATGACGTCAGCAAAACCGAAAATGCAATGCAGATATGCAAATATAATTAGAAACGACAGGAAATATATATGTGCATAGCTTAAATATGTAATCATATTAGCTTGTGCCTTTTAAGCAGCAAAACGTATAGACCTCGGCCACGTGAAATACAATTGTGGTCGAATTCTGCAGCATCGCCATTGGGACTTAGTTTACTGCACGCATTCTCATATGTGGCCATGGTTAAATTTAAGTCGCCATTTGCTATTGTGATAATTGGACCGTATCTCATGGGCAGCGTATTTTTGCCTTGCTTCCTCCGATCAGCGCAATCGGAGACGTGTTTCTTGCTTGTTTGGATCCATGAATATACATACTGATATATCCAAGCCAGAACCAGAAGCATCCTGAAATTTACGGCCTGCTTTTTTTCCATGTATTTTTTTTGAAGTTGAACCACAGTGGTTCTTAACGAAATATGCAGGAGTGTAACGCGAGGGTGAAAATAGCAAATCCCGAGAGAAAAGTGTACTACCCGCTGCTCCGACCGCCTATTTAATTGACATACTTTTGAATACACCTGATTTTATATAAATTACTGTTATCAATGAGGAACGGAAACGTTTAACGGTAGCTATCCTATCATAAAGTAAAGAAGTAAATTAAAATAAATTCGTAAGTGTAGTATCTGATCAAACTGATCCTTCCAATTTTACAATGGCACAATTCGTCTAAAATAATCCGTGGTCCTGTAAAATATTTCCCGTGAATTACATTAGTTCCAAGAACATGACAATAAAATGGAAAGAGCATAGCATCTATGCCAACACAGAGTATATCCGATTACACTGATTTCGTAGTGGCCGGTGTGCATAATACTTGGCTTCGTCTTGTCGTTTGTCTATGGACAGAATTCAAATCAAATCAAAATATATGGCATGGACGCAGAAATGACAAAATTCGAAAGATAATTCCACGCATTTAAAATCGAAAAGAAGGAATCGGCGAGTCTATTCCGACCATTAGGTGACTGTGTTCATTTATTAACTACACGATTTTGTGTTGTGACTAAGTTTTTGGAGGTGTTGGCATGCGTAACGGGTTTTAACAACACTGGTGTAGTTGAATGAGGTCACCTAGTGGAAGGCAATATTATGCTCTGTACACACTTTGAGATTTCAGTCGCGGGTATTAATGCAGGTTGAGCAATCATCATGCACTTTAGATTGCCTTCCGCTGTGGGTTCTCCAATGATACCAGATCTTATTTCAACTAAGTTGCGCGGCATATGGATCTTTACATATACCCTGAACATTTGAGGGAAAATGAAGGGATCGAGCCACCAGAATTCCCGCTTAAGCGACTAACAGCTATTACGCCGTTTTAGATACCGTCAGTTACTGCTGTGAACAACGGTGGTCTTACATCGTCATTACATGGTCGCGCTCCAATGACTAGGTCTGCAAGATATAGTCTCCAAGACAAAATGCATTAGTGGGTTTTTAGTAAACATGTAGAGTTTTATAAGTGTCAACGGAAATGGAAGTAGAGTATTCAATGAACAATCAAATGCACTATGTAATTCTTAGCCACCGAACGTAAGCTTCTAAATTATAGGTCGCTTTTCATATACAAATCTTAACGACAAAAAGCAGGGAATTCTTCCCCATGACACGTAAAGTATGATGGTGAAAACCAAACAATCACGTGGCCACATAAAGCTTTGTGTGGAACACCGCATCCAAACAAACTAACGGCAAAATAACAGTGCTAAGCTGGACCTGGAACCTAGTGACTTAGAGAATTTCGGCTGCATCTAAGGAACATTTAACAGATTCCGCAAAATTACAGTTTATGTTGAAGGACTGGCAAGCTAACCACTCGAAAGTGTTGTAGATATTTAGATATATGACACCGCAACCAGGCTTTCAATGGGCGGTTTTGGTCCAACTGTCAAGCGCAATAAAATGTTGATTGTGTAACACCGTTATGCCCGCACCTGCGTTGATCTAAACCTGTGACGTCATACCTTCCTAACTTGCCCATTTTTGTCTCAGCAATTATGGATTACATAACTTTGGGGGCCTCGTGAAGCGGAACACTGAGCGATATTTTGCTGGCTTTGAAAACCTCTCAATCTTAAAAAGCGGAGTATTATACCTTGGTTCCATAACCTATGCATGTGCCGTTCAATCAGACGTCTTTGCTATGCGTTGGATCACAAAATGTATGCAGGTGTTGGGAGAGACGTTATACTTTTACCTAGTAAAGCTTCGCAATATTATATACTAGTCGGCCATGTTTCATCCAAAATAGGCCAAACATATGCCTAGTGCGGTACAAGTCTTGACATAATCTATCTAATTCACAACGTGCTCAAAGACATCTAGTTGTCAATTGGCAATTGCGCTCAGCTGGATAAATCGGTACTCTAAGCGTAACAAAATTGACTGGACAATAATATGTTAACTATTCCAAACTAAACCACCTTCTTCAAGTTGTGTTGAGTAAGATACTTTGTCAAATTCTCATTGCAGGCGAATTAAATATGCATGACCTGGAAATAACGGCGACCGACAGCATTCAGTTCAAAGCCTGTTTACGAGAGGTTATTTCCAGCTACCCTCTATAAAACCACGTAAACTAACCCACAAAATTGCGAACTGCCAACAAGCCGTCGATACTTCATTTTGTGCTCACCCACGAAGAATTCCTGGTCGATGGCATAGTTAAAAGCACACCAATGGGTCGCATTTACCTTGTGTCCCTTCTGTTTAATTTCTCTTTGTTATGCGGTATAGCCTGAGAACAAGATAATAAAGTTACACGGTCACACACTACAACGTATTATATGCGCTCACTAATGAGGTATCTTGAAACCTCTTAGCTGAATGCCCCTGGAAATCGCCTGGGACAGGTTCACAAGGAGATTTAACACACTGACATCGCACACGTCTTAGCATTAATCCTTCCATCTTCAATAGTGGAGGAAGTCATTTCTGAGGAGCGGAACATGTAAATGCATGTCCTTGAGGGACTTATCATGGAGAGCTCAACAGTCCTCCCCGAATTCCGAAACCTGGACTGCATATGCGGCACAGCGTAACTACTATTTGAGCTTGATCCACGAGGACAACGTGACACATCAGTGAGTTAATGAAGATGCTCGGCATGAACCACAAATGCTTATAAAGGCTTGCTAGTGGCCTTTGTAAATTGCACTGCGCAATTTCATCACTGATAGCAACTGACGAGTGAGCGCTGTCGGCAACAGAATCAGCGGATCTCCTACAGTTTCAGTACACAACTATGCTTCAGAAGGTGATGCGTCAAAAGATTGGCTCTGTTTCGATTTTCCCACACTAAACTAGTAATATAAGGGAGCATGCTTCTGCTTTTAATTCATTTATATTTTGCCCTTTGTTCTGTTTGTTGTACATGGTTTGATGAACAGACGTTCCCTAAGAGTTGAAAGCCACCTTTCACAAGCAGATTTGTACAGATTTGTAGGCGTTTGCAAAACGCACCGCACAGGTTAATGTTTCTTATCAAATTACTCTCAACGGCAATGGTGTCGAGTAATTCTGTGCTTCTATAGGGCTATTTTGATATAAATAATGACACACCACGGTTTCCATCATCACCGATGGAGTTGGACTGAAATAGGGCATAATATAACATTGTCCTTAGATTTTTTGCAAAATGCTTCCATCCTTCATATTATCGCATGCTGCTCCGAAATCTGCAAACTTGCGAGATCGTTAAACTTGTATATGGAGGTAGCGGACCCTCAGATTTACAACGCTAGTGGTACATGCGTGATCGGTGTCACTTCTTTGGTCAAAGCAAGTTGGACCTCGCTATTACACTAACAATTCTTTCGGGGTCACACATTATTGATCAACTGTAACCACCATGCATTTTTCACCGGAACAAACTCTGGATATTTCGCAACGTTATCTTGATAAGAATTCGATAATACTTAGGAATACTATATATTTCTATGGAAACTAGAACGTGCATTCTAATAATAAAGCGAATTCACTTAAATTTGTTGCAGTTTAATATAAAAGTGCAAACCATCTTGTAAAACGAAACAACACATTTCACTTGAAGATTACCTTCTGAAGACCACTTGACCAGAATTTGTACATGGTGTAGCGGCTTTGGCTATTCAGATGTTTAGAACCACGAACTGTCATGTTGGTATATTCTGGAGTGCCACCACGCGGTTTGCGGTTTGACAATTATACCTTAATTCAACTAATCATTCTAAGGCGGAAAACATTGCACAATCTGAATACTTGTCATGGATAAGTCCTTTGCTATTAGAGAAGTTATATAATAAGCAGATGTACATATGTTAAACGCTTACTCTATTTATACGCTGTCCCGTTAGTTTAATGCGAACCTACCATATTTTATTGTCGGTAGCTTGAGCCTAGGTAGGCTGTTGTTCAGTCAATATATATCTGGTACCTACGAGTACAATGTCATTCAGAACCATTACGCTAACTGAGGTGAATCAACAAACATGTGGTTAAACGAGAGTAACACGGCTCCCGACATGAGCGCCCACACACTATAAATATGTTAATTGTACGCAACAGCTGGAGTGAAAAATTTAATGGTGGAGCAAGAGTTAAACTCATTTACTTGGATTTGTAAAAGGCGTTAGATCGTTTAGACCACCAACTTTTTCTCCATAAGCTTTGGCCCCATGGTGTTGGTGACCCACTGCTATGTTGGATATGCAATTTCCTTCACGTAGTTGTTGGTATTCAGAGTAGGAGCAACCCTGTTCGAAGCAATTGAGGTGGAGTGCGGCGTAGCACAAGGCTCGGTGCTCGGATCCCGTATATTTTTGATTTTCGTAAACGAACTGACTAGGGAAATTACCTTATATTTCCTATACTTCGCGGAAGATATCAAGTTATAGACAGCGAGCGGAGAACCCAACGCCCGCGAAAAGTTCCAGCGTGACTTCAAAAAGATTTCAACCTGGTCAGTTTTGAATACACTGCCGTTCAATGTGGAAAAATGTCATGCTGTTCAAGTGTTCCAAATACATGACAGGTTATATGTATTGCCCACCACTTCGCAGTAACGCGACCTTCGTGTGCTCATTCAAGGTAAACTTAAGTGATCAATACAGTCAGTGGCAGCTGCGTACAGAACAAATCAGCACGTCGGCTTGTTGCGGAGGGCATTCGGAATATTCGGCCAATCAATCTTCACCTTGCTGTGGAATTTTTATGGGAGCACTGAATTTGAATACGCCATCCAAACTTGACGACGTCGGTTGAAGCGTAAGTTAGTAGCGCTAAATTTGCCCCAACACAAGGCCACAATAAAGGTCAATTGACTAAGTTATTTTCCTAAGAGTAGAGGTTGAATTTACTGTTAGTTTTCAGTGGCAGCTATCAAAGTCTGCGCGGTGATCTTATATTCGTTTCCAAAGAACTGAGTGACCATGATCACGTATGCCTACTCATCCTAAAACCCCACAATAATGCGATTTCGTGAATAGTTCAGCCGTGAATATTCACAGCAGAATTATCTTTCTCATCGAGTTTTCTGACCGTGGAACTCACCCACATCTTCGCTGCTACCACTCCCACCATGGAACTTTTCAACAAATGTAGATCTTGCCATTGGATCTATCACTTGGTTGCATATATTATGCTGATTCGAAATGCATATACTATCCCTTCAAATCGGAATAACAAGTCAAGTAATTTTACGATGGTATTATATAACTGGGGGTACGATTTTTACTTTGCTCACAGAGTGCATGGACTTTAACTGTCCCCATTTTGCCACCTCGTTCACATCCAATTCCAAATAACACTGCTTATATACTGCAAGCTACCTCCTAGATAAACGTTGGAACATACAAAACATATCTCTGGATATTTTAGTTTTTCCCTTACCATCATGTGGGACTTTCCAGCAACTGCCTTCTCATCTGGTATAAATCCTGGTTTATTGTTCCTCGTATTAGCCGATCTCAGGTTTTTGAGCCAGTCGTGAAATTTGCAACGTTATGTGGTCCATAGTCAATCTTACCATATGGATAACATAAGCGAAACTTAACATGTCCTACTGAAACGCAAGTAAAGGTGTTCAAAACCATGCAAAGCGAAACAGGGAAACCGAAAACCGTGGACTTACCAATGGACTTTTGTCCGTGGGATTCATTGATTTATTGTTTATGTAATTTGAGATGTCCTCGCGTTTGCTTTTCAGAACAGGAGGGGTGTGACTTGTTGCCTTTTTGTCTTCTAACTATGCGTTCGCATCATGTGTATTATGCAATCTGTTGCGAAGCGCCCGGCGCATTGTCGACTCTGCTTTTGACGATATGTAAGCTAGGGGCTGCACTAAAGTTTTCTGTGAGTGAATTCCGTATGCGGCAAACAAGCTGCTAGATAAAATTTCGTTTACGTTTCAGCAGCCGTTCACCTTGCTGCTTCCGTTGAGCTTTAGCAGCTGATAACACGAGCGATTAGGGTAGTTTGAAATCTGGTAAACAATGATAAGGTTACGGTTCACATGTCGACAGCGTTGACTGGAATCTCCCAAGGTATTCAGGCACCAATCCTAAGGAAATTGGTATAGCCAAGTGAACTTTGTGGAAGCCGGGAATATGTATTTTCTAAGTAAGAAATATCCCGCTTTAACCAAGTCTACTGTGGTATAATCAGATATTTCATGTGAGGATAAATTGTGCAGAGATTAGTTGGAAGGAGGCAGATAGACCAGTGTCCAAAAGCTTAGTTAGGATCCCCCAGTTTTGTGTGCTGCTTTTTGCTACTGATCCAGATTGCACCGGTAAGCCAGGCCGTCCTGGCACAGTAGATAAGTAACTTTAAACAAGTACGGTGCTGTTGATTTGATCATTAAGCTTAGATTTTCTTAGATTGAGTAGCCCATAATTTGATATGTTGAATTGAAGTTGCCTGTGGACTACTAATTCATAAACGCTGTCAATGTCGCTTGAAGCCTTATGCAGTCATCCTGATATTGATCTGGCGCCATAGTTTGATATCCTTGGTGTAATGTAGTGGGAAGAAGCAATCCTAGCTACATGGGTAATGAAAAAGGAGAACAGACGGGCCTCAGTATCGAACATTATAACGTACTACATTCCACGTGCATTTGCTTTGAAACTATCCGCGAAATGTTATTTCCAAACGCCTGTGCAGTAAGTTGCACACCCAGGCGGACATGAAGAGCCAGCTTGCATGATCACTGCGATCTAAAGGGGCATTGATGGTTACCATTTCGATCATGAGTTTACTAGTGATTAATCGGCAGATTATAGATTACCTGTCTGACTATCCGAACCTCGTGGGAGTGGGGCCAGAAGGTGGGAAACTGGCACCAAGCTTTATATAGGTGCTTTTGATTGTTCTCCAGGGTTAAGTTGGTATTCCAGATAGTGTACGTTGAATACACCGATAATTTGATTGTACCTGTATCAGTTGTGCTTACAGGCCTCAATGCAGATACCAGATTGGAGTCTAACTCAGACCCGGTAGATTGGGTGAGGCCAAAAACAACCAAAAATCAAGCTTCGTTTTCTTGCAAAAGTAATCGGCAACAAAGAGACTATTGCATCGCATTGTCAGGATCCTCTAGGGTTCTCATTAACGACCGCTTCCAAAGTACATAGTCACTCCATCCGCTGTACTGTGTTGGTCGTACTAAAACACCAGCACGCCTGACAACGCAACCTCTTGGTAGCGAATACCTGGACGCAACGATTTTTCCGTTTGGCTGATAGAGTGGCAGACATTTAACATCTGACAGAGTCACAGTTCTGAAAGTTCGCTATGCAGGACGTGAGTCATAGTGTACATAAGTTGTAGCTTCATATAAGTCAGAAGCGCTTGACAATGAGTGTATGTAGGGGGTGCATTTGAGCCAACCGATAAGAGGACGGCAAAAAATCGGCTCTCGAAATTGCCGCAGTTCGTCCGCAATGGTCAAAGACTAAAAAGGCGTGTTTTGATCTTGTTGCCTCAAAAATATTGAGCAGACGCTGTTATCTAACGGCTGCTTTTAATCGTGTATCCGAAAGTATTTTGTTGCGTCGGCTGTGAATTAAGTCCACCGCCATGTGTTGGGACTGAACTCAAGTTTTAATATTTTCTAACCAATGCCTTTAGAGTACAGCCGTAAGCGTAACCATGAAATTAGCTACAGAATGACTTGATCAGCACAGAGAGGATGTATATCACCTTGTTTGTGGTCATAATCATTAGCTTCCTAAATAAATAGTTACATAAATTTTTATCCCTAATAATACGTGACACGCCCACAAAGGCATGGTTAAAGTAATACCAACCATTGTGATCGGTACATTTACACAAATGTTACTAGTTAACAAGAAAATATTATATTTATATGTGAAGGTATGTATGTCGTTGCATGTTATTCAGACTTGTCATAAGCAAACGCGATTATTACCGACGCTTTGAGTTCTGTTACTGCCGTTGTGATGGTCTGTTGAGGCATTTGTGTCCCGTAAATGTTCGCACTATGGAACATACGGAAAATTCGTATCCGATAGTCTTCACTCCGGAGGAGGTATGCCGAAGGAAGTGCGCCTATGTTTTCAGCTGCGGATCTCAATTTAACCGCATATTTCGGGACTCGCCTCAGTGAATCGGTTTTGGATGTATCTTGATGCGCATTTAGTTAGTCAGCCTTGCACGATCCGTTTAAAACACGATCCCACTTTTTTAGATCATCTTGTAGTTCTTCCCTGTAGAGTTTGTTTTAGACTGCGAAACTTTAGCGCATGTGGGCGGTAGCGAACCCTGCTTACTCCTAGTTTGCTGTTGTGTGCCGGGCGCAAGGCTGGGTGAAGTTATCAAGGTCACTGCAGTTTGCATATGCCCATTGACATCTCTAGTGGCAACAGCCACTGAAAACACTTAAGTCAAACGGAATACATCAATCACCTGCTACCAATACATAGGTGCGATGATGACACGCAACACTCATATGAGACAGCAAAAATTAGAAGATCTAATTCGTTTAGTTAGCAACCGCTGCATTGTATGTTCTCGACCAGATAAGGTATCGGGCATTGTTATCATGAACATAGTGCACTACGTGATGAAAATGACTGAAATGCTGGTTGATGAAACCAAGTTTTTAAAGGTCACAGGTGAAAATGACAAAAATGCAAACTGAAAATCATCTTTTCCACACTCCACTAGCTTAGGAACGATGGCTATACTAAAGAAGCCGCATATGAACTACTAATACGCACCGTTATTCCCAGGTCCCATGGAATACCAAAAAAGCAATGACAAATGTTCCTCTTCGGTCCGTCTTGTACATGAAACTCTCACCTTACAACTTGGTCACTCGGTAGCTGCTTGCGATTCTCTCACCTATTCGAATCAAAATTGCAGTACACAGCCTGCAAGTTAGAATTAAATTCGCCAGTACTTTACTAGATGAAAACGTCACCAATCTAACCATATGTTTTCTGTATGTTACTTCACTGTTCACCAAGGTGCCACTGCTTGAGACCATAAATTAGATTTTGGGTATGTTGATGTAATCACAAAATTGTAGGCATACCGACTGTGATCATAATGGAATCATTATTCAGATGCACATTTAATGTTCAGTTTCTCTTCAGTAGTGAATTACACCGGCAGTATGATGGGGTCACCATGGGTTCCTCACTTGAACCCTAACTTGCCGATGTTTTCATGCGCATGCAGGAAAGGGCTAGTTAAAATCACCGGCCAAAAGAGTTACATTAGTTAAAATTCCATAGGGTTTAACATCAGTGAGCGTTGGGCTTAACCGGATTTCAGAAATAGTATTCATGTTACCACCGGTGTAGTATAGTATCTGTAATGTTGCATCAGCCACGGGCCATCGTTATATGAACGGACTGTCACCATGGCTGCGAATTGCTAGTGGACGCGGAGCATAATCAAGCAATATATACCCACTAAAACAGAACGAATGATACTGGGAGACATTTGGATGGAAGCTTCGATTTATACTGACTTGGCATACACCATGAAACATGCACATTATTCACATGAATGAAGGGAAACTTGTATACCGAACGTACCCATGATGTTATCTGGGACGCGGCTCATTTCGCAATGGATAGAATAACTTGTTGAGCCTTGCACTGTCACCAACTAAGCGCATTGCATCTCCATAGTAACCTTCAACTTATCCTTGGTGGTCATTTGCGACATGTAATCATCTCGCTAATAATCTTACAATATCAACAAGTAAACACCCATATGCGGGAACAAACAATAGCAGGCGCACGCGCAGACCAACTGAAGCGATGATGCAGCGCAATTGAAACAACTACTGCTTAAATGGACTAGGTCATTAAATGAAGCGGGAAACAGAGTTCGTACCTGGCGCTGATAATTACACATTACCTCTACTCGTCGACTGCAAGATGATAGTTCTTTGATGACGTGCAAATCCGGTCGGATTAATGCATGCACTACCACCACAAGTATCATAGCGCCCAGTGCATAGCGTAGAAGAACCTGTTTCCGTTGGCATCTGGAGCTAACATAAATGGCATTTTTCCTGGGGGTGCAATATTAATGACTCGTGAATTTGTATGTATGCGTTCCTGTTATCCTCGAAGGCAATATAATTAATAGATAGTGGCCCGGGTATATATATACAAAAGTGAAGTTATATTTCTACTTCAGTTACATACTTATCAATACATGTTTATTTATGTGTTCTTCATTTAATGAACGTAAATTTACCAAATACCCGTGGTTAGTTCGTCAAATAGTGGAACTTCTGCTGCAACAATTCGATAGTATTTGGAGCCCCTTTTTAACTGATGCCAACGATTCAAAGTTAAGTATAATGCCACACATTCCAACTAGACGGTTTAGAGTATAGGGTAAATGCACTACGTACGATGTCAGCGGCCTAAAATATGAAACATGCTTTTTGTGAGCATGCCTTTTACCGACTCACAAATACACTGTCTCCGATTACTATTCAAACGCATGTCTCTAATTTTCGAAGCCTATAGAAGATCTATGATATTTTCTGAGATACACTGTCGCTTTATACTCATGCTAAGAAGTTAAGCGCAAACTATGTGCAGTTTCTTTCCATGTCCAATCACAACCATTCAATATCTGCTGTTATTAACACTCAACCGACCGTCAGAACCGAGATTTACGCTCTATCGCGGTATTCTATGTTCTAAACATGACACATCACAAACACTTCGCACAACAAATGAACATCTTTATATGAAGACATGAGACTTCTTTACGGCTCCGCAGCTACACAAACCCAGTATGTAATAATATTTTGGTTGCATTACACATGGAACACATTGGAACATCCACATCCTATCAAGTTTAAATAAAAGTATTTGGTTGTACCATTTATCAATTGTGAAGTACTATGCAATAGTTATGCTTTAGGAAATCGTTAAACGCAACAGCAAACTTATTAAGAGGCTTTTAACAAGTATTTAAACAGCGCTGAAAATCGTGAAAGCATTTATTGGCACGAGTTAAAAATGGCGTTTAAGTAAGTACTATTTAATCCGGAAGTGAAGCGAAGCACTTCTCTAGCCCGTAGTTCGGCAGGACAAAACAATTTGACCTAGTAGAGTGTATCGTCCAAAGTTTACGCAAAATAATCAGATGATACACATTTTATAGCATGACTTGAAGAGTGATTGATCGGTCAATGAGAAGCCAGCCAATGAGAATGGGGTGTGGGTTATCCGAATAACCAATATCATCGGAGCTAGTGACACCTCCACCTCTCCCGGAAAAGTTCGTACTCGTGGATCGAAAGTTTCAGCAGTTTTAGGCACATGCTGAGATCTATGAATAGATGGGCAATAAAATGTTTGCGCCGTATAATTAGTGGTCAGATCCACCGTCGGTTGGATTGCGCGATACATTTTAATTCTTTGCTTGTGTTTCCACACAACGCAAACTTATACCATCTGAATGCCACCTCAAGGCTACTATAAATCATGGTCAGCCCAGATATCATCATTTTGACCGCAGTTGTAGGCTGCCATTGCTGTTCTTGAGAAACTCGTGTATACACATGATAATTCGGCTGGATAACGATGCGGTGCTCATTTACTAATGTAGATGTCTTGTTTTATGTTGCAACTGCTTTTGCCCGAAAATTAGGAATTAATAATTGCAGTCGAATACAGACTGTTCTACCAAACATTAGATCTGCAGGAGATTTATCCGTGGCTGTTGCTGGTCAAATATAATCCTTGTAATCGCTCTTGAGAGGTCCACGTTATATGCTTGTCAGCATCCGATTTCGGATTTACCTGCCCCTATAGCCAGCCACAGGACGCCTGCGTCTACATAGGAACCATAAGTGTCTTGTGTTTCACCAACCACAGCTACAACCACATGCCCATATCCTGTGTAAAGACGAAGGAATACGATCGGGTGATATGTGGATGGGAGCCATATTTCATCGACGGAGCCGGCCCACACTCCTTCACAGGCAATACAAGCACGCTCTATTTCGGGAATCAAGCGAACACAAGGCGGTGGCTTGACCCTAGTCCCCTTCACACTAAGTGCATGGAATCACTTTTTGATCCTAACAGGGCCACAAGGACAGTGCACCGCATCCGCTCCAGCGGCGACCAAATGACTCCTGGAGCCCGTATGGACAAGGTAATCGAGAATAGACAGGTAGACACCTTGTCAACATGCACATCAAGCGCCGCCGCACCGGGGATGTCAAACAACAGCAGTCACTTGGAATGACAGTAACAAATAAAATATGTCTGTTAAAGACCAAGGCTATGCAGGCATAACTTTTCCCTAAATTAGCATATGGAGACTGTTTGTTAGCAACAACACCGCGATAAGTAAAATACGTCCGGAAGTGAATCAGAAAATGTTGCAAGCGCAATAATGTTAACGTATATAATTACAATTACCATAAGCAACGTGGAAAGTTAATAGAAGATTACTT
Source organism: Dicrocoelium dendriticum (assembly GCA_944474145.2). NCBI lineage: Eukaryota > Metazoa > Platyhelminthes > Trematoda > Plagiorchiida > Dicrocoeliidae > Dicrocoelium > Dicrocoelium dendriticum. Next base: position 62,997,103 of record OX104061.1, read on the forward strand.
CGGTAGGCAGGACAAATTAAAATAAATTTAGAATGGAATTTATCCAGCCTAAAATGATCTAGTCTAAGTGTAAGTGTATTTTGCCTAACTGCGGTGAAGATGCATCATGAATATATCAGCCTCAGCATGGGTCAACGGGTCCTCAATAACTGCTATTGAAACCTCCTGTTTACAGTCTGCTTCGCTATTTTGGCTCATTCATTTTATGGATGATGATGTAGGCAAGTACGCCCGTGCTAAACGCTATTGCTATGCATACAGTTCTCCAATACTTTACTGGTAAAACAAGACAAACATTTTCAGGTACTCCGACAACTACAAACAATGATTTCATATGTGAAATCGTTGCTTCAGTAGTGAGATTGGACACAGGATAAACCTCGATCCATTTCTAATAGGCATTTACTATCAAAAAGAAACATGTCCTGTCCAAAAGACTAAATTAGCCTGAAAGCATATGCTGCCATAACTTTACAGGCTAACTCCAAGCGTGTATACGACCAGGAGGTTTATTTAATTGAAATTGTCGACCGAGATCACATGGTCTAAGGTTGTCTTTAATTGTAGCATCAACGCCGGGCCATCAGCAATAACCGCGTGCAAGGGTTTTCATTCAAGCAATACTGAATACCAGTTGTGAAGTAAATTTAGTATGTACGAGTGCGCCTTCAACGGTGGAATCAAACGTGAGTCCTAAAATAAGCAACCATCATGTATTTTGAGAAGCCCGAAGAGGTCTCTAATCCGCCGAAATTCCACTAGGACAGCCCAGTGCAAATTATCGCACAGGCCACTGTGGGATATCGTATGGTGTCACTTGTTGAAAATTGTAGTGTCGAGAAACTGCAACAACTGAACTAACTCCATCGGTTGCTCTAATGATTCTTTGACTGTCACGTGCGCTAACAGACTCAAGACATCCGCTGTAACATTGCTAGAGCATAGTATGTAAGAACTTTTGTATGGTTATACACTCAGTATTAGTGCTCAAAGTTGCGTATTAGGTAAAATCATTTCTTCGATTCCCTTGGAGTGACCCAATGAGGATAACATCAGTTTGTGATCAGTTTGGATCTCAGAAGGACTGCCCCTAATCTACTGGTAAAAATTTTGAAGTAGAGGATAACTGATTTGCCTCCTCGATCCAGCTTTGAGTAACTGTTTCAGCCGACTGCAAGGCAGGTGGAGCCACTGAATTGCAGCATTCGGTATATTATGCCACAAAACCGCTCCAAAACTGTATGCAGAAGAATCACACTGACTGCTCACAGATTTTCCTCTTTCTTAGTGAAAGAACACTGGCAATGCTGCTAGACAGATATTAGCACAAATGGAAGCGGACTGATGTTTGGTATTTCATAAACACTGGGTATTTAATATGTTGCAGTGCATTCAATGTAACTAAAGTATTTGCTACCCCTGGTAAAAGGCGAAGATAGTATAATAACCTTCATAAGAATTATCAGGGTTCTTCACTACTTATATGATATGGTGTCTGTAAGATGCAGACCTCTGTGAAGTTTGTAGGTAAAAATTGCAGAGCGTTTCCGGCAAAACACAAGTTCAGGTTCCGTTAGTGACCATCCATTTGATAGCAAAGGTAAAAACGCTGTTTTAAGTGGTTTGAAATGCTCAGCATCACTACAGCCAAGAACCAGGGTGTCATCAAGTAAGCACAAGTAAAAGGTATATCATTCACGATGTCATCCGAAGTCTGTTGGAAGATGTTGGGTGCAGCACATCTTCGGGAAAGAGATATGGATACTGTGATATTCGAAACTCACGTCAAACTTAGTCAAAACAAGTTATATGGAATGCACAACCAATGTAAATTCTTTTTCAAGGTGGTCAAGAAAATGACAGGTGAGCGATATTACAGATGTACAAGAATACAGGCAGTCACGATTGGAAATTAAAGTGCAGGAAAACATTCTGTATCTCAGGTCATAGAATGATAATTTTCACGCCGTGCTGAATGTTTCGCTAACGTTTGTCGACCAAGACAGATTACAAGATAAGTATGCACTAAGGTACCTAACAGTGGATGAACTGGTTATGTTGTGGTCGTATGTGATCATGGGAGAGTGGTGTTTCTTATGGTCAGACGTTTGTCAGTGCAGAGAACAGAAAAAGTTAAATCGCAGAATATAGAATCTATGAGAATAATGGATCTGGACAACAACAAATGATGAAGTTCATTTAATCAGATTTGCAGAGCCATTGATGAATGAGCAGTTCGAGCAATGCTGTCCAAGACTAGGTCGTCAGCGCACTTACATCCACTGAATTTGAAGGAGTGCTTGGTAAAATTTCGATGTAAATGCGGTATGGAATAGGAGAGATGATTACGCCATGTAAGAGGCCTAATTCATAATTAAGCATAGGGAATTTTAATGTTTAACTGGATAAAACGTGACCAGTTTACGAAGTACTTGCTCAGCAGATTTCCTGTTGCTGGTTAATCAGAGGAAAAGGCAGCTGACCAAGAAATATTGAACTGTCGACGCTTCCAAAAGCGTCGGTGTTATCAAGGAACGGGTGTTACACCTTCTTGCACTGTGCCTCTAATTAAAGTGTCATGGAGTAAACATGGTATGCTGCGGCTTCCAAGGTGCAACGTCGGGGTCTATACGAAAACAGAGATACAACTACTGCCCGGATGCTTGTTGAGATCCAAGGTACAAGTAGTGTCTCAAAGACTTTCAGCATGAAGGTCATGAAGGTTAGGAATAGAGTTTCGTGGACCTCTTAGTTGGGGCGGGTGTTATCCTGTAAGGTATTCGGATGTCTGGAGTAATGTCAGCAAATAGGCAGCGAGTAGAAACACACACAGGCGGAATGATGAGGGTATTGGCACACTCTTTCAAGACAGCTGCTGAAAGAGCATCGGGTCCACTAGCCATCCTTGATTTTAGATTTCAGAATCCACGGTTGGAATGCAATTTTTAATATAGAGGCAAGAATAAAGACATTGGGGACAAAAGGGTGGATGATGCTTCTTGTGAAGTAAAACAGAACTCAGAATTGAGTTTGTTTACAACCACAGATCAAATCTGTCTATAGGAGATTTGTTACTTATCTACTTTCAGCAATTCGCCATGCATCTCGGCAGATGTATTTGCATACAACGGCTCGATATATGGATTATTAAGTCACGGAATCTCAGTATTTGCTAAAGAGGCTTGTTTGACGCGAACAGACAAGTTGCATTTGAAGTCTCGTTCTTTTTTCATCCCAGGTTACTTGAGTGAATGTAAGGTGAATCTGTCGGCACGTAAGATGATTTTTCGACCTGAAAACGAAGATGTAAGCAAAAGTTAAGATAGTCAGTAAAATGATTACACTAAATTGACAGGTCCGTATTATTGGACATTATATAATCAGTAGAAACCAGCATTTCATGTTCGCTAATCACACTTGTCGCCTCACAGTTTTGAAGGGCGTATTGGCCAATGAAACCAAGTGTGCATTACCTTAAAAGACTAGGCAAACTTTCTGTTACAATGACCTGAATTACCGTGTGGCACACGTTTATATCCGAGAAACAGCCAGATATGTGTTGTGAAGACGAAGGCTATTTGTGCTGCAACTCTTGTGGGAAACGCCACTATGTTAGTCAAATCAAGTGCCTGGGTAAATGAGGTGTCAGTTTTATTAAAGTCCCAGGGGATGACACATACTGACGGTCCAATCTAAGCAGTCACGTTAAAAATAGTTCACCTGCAGAAATCCACATCTTTGAAGCTGTTGTTTCGGAGTATAGCTGTACATTCTCAAGTATGACGGAAATAAAACATCAAAACTTTAGCTTACCTTCAAGCGAATGGCAGCTAATTGCGACAGTTGAGTCGGTAAGAGGGGATGAAGAGCTAAGCTACTGTTGATGTACGTGAATGCTGACACCATCTCTAAGATTTTGAGCCTTTCTGAAGGAGTTTGGTTCGATGGAAAATAACCAGAAAATTGGAATTACGTTTAATTATACAACAGCATGCAACGCGCTTTATAAAGCACCATGGTAAGGCAAGTAAGTGGACCATGGACGAGACATTGCAATCAGAGTTTCGAAATCAGAAATGTAGATACGAAGGAACCTAGTGCACGTCTTCCAATTTCATTGTTTTGCTCTTGATGTTACCCTCGCCAGTTAACTGGTCAGGATGCATGAATATTTTGTCCAAGCGAAAACAGGTCGTATAATTTGCTAAGTTCGCCAATGGTAGAAATGAACTTAACTTAGTCAAAGCAAACAAACTAAGCTAAAACAAAAGAAATTGGATGCCAATTCGAAATAACAGAAATTATAGCAACCTACTGATTGGAACGGAAAATATGCACGCTTACCATGCATTCGAAGTTGACTTGTTTTCCTGCAGAAATTAGTTTAATCTGTCGGATGTTCTAGCAATGGCAAACTTAACTAAGTGTGGAGTTATCTAATTATTTGTAACTTTGAACACTCGGTGTTAGTTTTGACACAGGATGCGCCCATTTATGAGGTGGGCAATAGAGTCTTGGGCCATTTGCTAACAATTTTTGTGGGGTGTGCTCTGCGGTTGTCGCACATTTCCACCAATGTACTTGGTACCAAACTTGCAGGTGCACAATAAAGCGATTACTGGTCTGTTTAGGTTAGTTTCGCACAACATACATCTGGCTTGGTGCAATGCTACCTGCTGAGCAGCGTAATAGCACAAACCTAATAGGTTTGTTGAAGACAATGCCTACATCTTCTGTCAACTTGGTCAACTTAAACAGAAGCGTACCAGTTATCTTTATCTATGGAACCTTGTTTGATAGTTTGTCTTTGGGTTGAATTGTTGCGTAGCGTCCCATAAATATGTCGGTGAAACCATTCTCAACTACCGTCTAGATGACGCATTATAATTCAAGTTCGGTTATCTCAGGAGAGCAAATTCGATGAGCTCTAACACCATCGTTACGGAATGCAGCTAGCTTTTACTTCTTAGGGCAGAAAATTTTTATAAATTTTCCTCTCGTTTATTTGTTTTCCTGTGAAAAATTACGCACAAGTATGCGGGGGGCTTTGTTTGCGTTTATTATTAAGAAACGAATGGATCCATCGGATTGATACTTGTTATCATAAATTGATGACGGGATGGCATGTATTCATTTTTTCTAATATAGATGGCGGTTGCCGAAGAGTGAAAATGGCAAACAAAGTTCATATATTCAGCAACGATAAAAGAATACACTTTGTATACACGAACATAAAACTGTTTTTCGCTGAGGGCAAAGCGATTCAGCCGTTTAGAATACTGTGCAAACGAATGTTTTCTTTGACCATTTTCACCCTACGTCTCTGAGGCTAGTGAACATATTCCAGTCTGACCGGAGTTGAGTAAACACACTAACGTTTGTCCTATTTGAAATGCTGTGACAAATTTGCACATTAATGAACTTGTTATGCAAGCAGTTCATTTTACAAAGTTATTTAGATGGCTTAAGCGAATCCGTGAAATTACTGAATTCCTGCTTTGAGTGCATGGTAGTTTTTTCATTTCACAATTAATAGTTGGAAGGGAAATATTTGCAGGAAACTTTTTACTTGATTGCTGCAGTTGGACTAAAGGCACAAACCAGTGTAGGGAAATTAACGCAGTTTATTCGGAAGTACCAGTTGAGTTCGACCGCTGAGTAATCCCATACTGTTTCAAAGTACTCATGGCTGTTGTATCCAAAAACGCAAATCTAGCCGTATTAGTTATTTTCCCATGCATCGACAGCTGAACGTTTTCATTAGGAGTAACGTATCCTACCTAAAATACATTCAACGTGCAGTGCCACATGTATCAATTCCAGATCCATGTCTATTTTAAATAATTATAAAATACCCCGCATACGTGATGGTCTTTGATGGTTTACTGCGTGATACTAAACTTAAGGTAGTGGTAGCCATCGAAACAATTAGGAACAAAGAGTTCAGATATTTGGAAACATGCGGTTGTTATAGTAGTTTGGTAACGTTTCGCTTCTGAGAAAAGAGCTTTGTCAGACTATGTGAATCAGTGTGCAATTGATGGGATTTTATAGCGGATATGGGGTATAACCTCTTTGCCCGAGACTTGAGCCAAGGTGCCATAACAGTCACAGTTCGTGATGTCACCACAGGTGGTTCAAGCACAGTGGGAATATTCCAGATGTTCCTTCGTGTATCATGGCATTGATGGATAAGCTCATATTGTTTAAAATGGGAGTCAGTTTTGCACTTACTAATCTGTTCCACACACCGAAACTCGTCCGGCTAGCCGGCCTAAGATCGCTCGCCACACACAATGGAGTTCTACGCCTCCATTATCTGCACGCAGTCGTCAGCTTTTTCACTTTACACTACCTCGGAAATAAACCGCTATGGTGTTATTCGTATACGCCTCCTAATGACCTCTGCTTTTCCAAGTCGATCTGGTGACCCATGCCGAATGCAAGCACAGCCACGGCCTTCTCTTACTATTTCCTGATATCCAAACTGGTTTCTTGGTAGTCTTGAATGAGTCTTCTGTATACTAAAATTCGTAGGTATAGTTATCTCACTGTTTGGCTTATGTACACTTGTGTACTGTCGTTACAGTTAATTTTATAAACACAGGTAGAGGTCCTGTATTTGGGAAGGTGTCCTTCAGCTGTACCAGCGCCGGATGTAGCGTTCGACCTCGCTAAAAGATCACCCTTATATTTTCCATGCTTATTACCCTCCGAATTTTCTCCGAAATGCCTTCCTTGTACGGAACGCCTACCGTCCCTAAGCACTCGCTTGTGGGTCTTGACTGCACTTTCTGCAACTGTAGATTGACTGGACGCTGTGGGTAACCATCTCATCATCATTTTCTTATTGCCAATTTCCGCGCAGCCTTTTTGTCCTTTTACATCGTGCAAAGAGTTTGTGCCCCGAGGAGCAGCGCTGAGACTATCGCAGCGTAAATCTGTTTTGGATTAAAGGTAATGTAATGGAGTACGCTCTCAGTATCTGTTCAGTTACGACATATTGTCGTCTTTAAATTCGTTCATTTCCAGAAGCAGGCAGTCAATAAATTTTATTGTAACGGTACAAGATTCCAGCTCCCTAGTAACCTGCATCTTCTCATCAATGGATTTTAAGTAAGCAAGCAATTCATCCCTCATATCACGTTTAACAGCTACAAAGTATAGGCTACATAACGCTACCAAACTTTTGTTGAGTTAATGGGGTTTGTTAACGCCCTCTCCTAGAAGTATTCCATTTAAATTTATCCAATACAGGAGATATTGGCGGTCCAGTGGCAAGAACTTGTTCGTGATTGTGCAGCTTTGAGTGAGAAACGCAGTAATACATGTTAAGACACATAGGAATAGCTTCGATTATCTGGTCGAATGTAAGTTGCGTTCGATCCCTCGGAGTACGGTCTTCATTAACCAACTTCTTGCTATTCTAATTATACCAAACGATTTCTTCCAAACCTCTCTGAACTCATGACTATTCGATCGGTTCCAATGATCAGCTCAGAATTCGAAATGAGGGAAATGATTCCATGCAGGTTAAACTTGATTAGGTATTTGACTGTGTCATCCAGAAGCTTCTCACTTTAACGTGGCCATCAATGCACTCCATCAATGTACTGGCAAATAGGGGGTAGGATTTTAACTAGTTAAGTGCGATGCCACGAAACGTAAGCTACGTTTACTGGTACAAGACGAAACCTATGAATAGGGTCACTGCAATCAGATTGCGACAACTTTGGTGAAATCAATGGCAAGTTGGATACTTGGACACGTTATTCCTGTATTTTCACTCCTCAAGCTTCTCACAAAATATCAACACGCATATGTCGCCGCACTCAGAACAAAATGGCAACTCACCAGTCACGTACAACTACATCAGTTGCTTTTTCTTGATTTGCATACGTTTCCTTAGTCGGTTATCGTATATTGCTATCCCATTCCAAAAATATGCCTTTGCATTTAGCATCACTTTAATAAATCTAGTTCGTCTCTAATGAAAAGCATTTGAACTATGTTTTCGTGCGCCTTACCAAATCTGGAATAATAGTCTATTTGCCATCTAATTGTTACCGTAAGTTCACCGTTAAGGACGCCCATTAGTGTGGAAACTATTTTAGGTGAAGGTAAACAGCAGTTAAATCTAGTGGTCGCCGCTTTCTTAGTTTTTGATGGAAGAAGGTTAACTATAGATAATACCCAGCTAAGATGCTACACACTATAAGTAAGTGGCATATACGTCTGTGTCTGGTCGGAGCAGCCATTAGGTAATTTTGTCGAAACATCTAATATTACATGTGCCAAATGGAGTCTTTCTATACAATAGTTACTTGTTTGTACAGTACTTGCATTTGATCAGTCCAAAACAGTAGGATACAGGTAAACGCTTGTGAGGAGCAGTGTACATTTATCCGGTTGGTGAGGTACACTCACTTGCAACTTTAATCGTAAAGCGAATAGTTAACTTTGCTAAATCCATAAAACTGATAAATCTGCGGTTATTAAGGGGAGGGTCTAAGCTGAAAAATTCAAAAATTGTTGCTATTCAAAGCTCGATATAGTCAGACCTTCATGAACTTTCGCAAGGCACGTCATTATTTATCATGCAAAAATATATAGAGAAATAAAAGATAGGCATGTTTATTATTTCTTTATTCACAATTTAGTGAGGTAACTAAATTAGTAAAGCCGAATTGGTTGTTGCGACGTATTGGGTCCCATCAAAAAAGTATTCTATGTATAGATCTAAAATCTTGTGTAGTTATTTATATATAGTTCAACTTTAGAATAAACTACACTCAACTCTGTATCTGAATTAGATCTTCCAATACTGAGGTTCAGATTTGCATAAAAATCTGAACTGAGGTTAAAAGTTGATCACAAGTGTAGGACACTTAAAATTAGTTTATTTCATGCAGAAACTAAAGAAGAGCATCTCCTCCAAATTTTATTGACTGTGGACCATTGGTTTTGAAATTACCCTCAGAAGGCTGACGTAAGAGTAAATAAAGCAGTTTTGAGAAAAATGGCTTTAAAGTTGAAGTACTTGAAAAAATGAGTCATTTAAACTTTGCTGGCATATCGGTAATTTATACAAAATTAGGTGATGTCCCATGACATGATTTACGTAGAAAAACTAACCTGTACTCTTCATGGGCACCAGCAAGATAGAAATCTTCGATGAATTTACACTCTCTTAAAGCTGCTACTTTCCGTGTTCGTCGTTCAGCTGGCGGAAGTTAAGCAGCTGCCGCATGAATTCTTTTTCTCTTTAGTTCATTACAACACAGTCAAGTGAACAATCCAGTAGACATTCCAACTTCTCAAATATAGGCAGCCTACCCCTCTCTCCATCATTGAAACCACTGCAGCATCAGCAACTGCAAGAGTAAGCCCTTGCCTTCCAAAAAACCAGGCTTTGTACACCTTTGCCAAATTAAATGGTGAAAACTTTCATTTGTATTTTGTGTTCCTCCATGGGCACACTTTGACAGTAATGTCTCACTATCAGGAGTTTCAAAAACAGGCCTGATAGCTTTGCACACATAAGGAGGGAGAGTATTCCTCTCAGTGTCTCCAGCTGGCTGCTTCTTAGAAGGACAAAAGTCTCCACAGTTATTGTGATCACGGTTGCGGTGCTCCCATATAGCCCATATATCTTTTTGCATCTGAGGCACATCATTAGTATTTCTTCTTATTGCAACCTCATAATGTCCGGGAATGTTTAACATTGCATTCTTTGTCAGACAACCTCGCCCACCGATTCCTTGCACACGCTTGCCAATGTGTATAGAGGTCGCTTTTTTCAGCTCAGTTACCTTATTGGTCTGGTGTCACCCCATTCTCTTCTGCACGTGCTCACAACACTCAAGTTTGGAAATGTACACATCATTCTGTACAGGTGGTTCTGCATTTGATACTGATGCATAAGATTTACTGTCACCAGCTCCAAGAAAAGAAACATAGTGCAGACCAGGTAAATGCTCACTTCGGCGGAATATTGCTAGTGCTCCAGCTGGCTCCATGCTGCCTGCCGGCCCACTGTGATTCTTGTCGCAGTCTTGTATATGTGAACACTTCCATGCCTGTAACGCGGTCTCAATTTTATTCTTCTGGTTTTTGCACAAGCGTTGCAATAGTTTGAGAAAACTGAGGTGTCGAGAACCTTCGAGTTATGGCCATCTAATGTGAGAACTGTGACCACACCATTTTTGATCTGGAACCCCCTTCTCTGGCAACTGCCATCACAAGAGACTGTTAGATTTTCTCCTTTCTTTTCATTGATCTTATCTGCAGCCCTATGCGCAACTTTTAGGGTAATATCCTGTGTAGCATGAAGAATGTTCTCCTTCTGAAGAGACCAACTGCTTTTATGCATATTTGAAGGCATGTTCATATTTCTAAGACATTTCTTGTCATGTTTATAATTACTTCCTATGGTAAAGAGAGCAACTGGATAACTTCCATTGACTTCATAAGTCCTCGCACATTTTGCCGAGGACATAACTGATACTTTATGTTAACACTGACAGTGGAAAGTGAAATTTGAGGCCAGTGAGCTGCTGTTTTTATTCACATAAGATTCGTTCTTGCCCAGAGGCTATCTATACCGAGGTCACAACAAACTGTTTACATAGATAACAAGAAGTTTAACGTCATTAAATCGAAAGCCTGTTAGCCCCTCATTTGTGTCAAGCTCAAACTGTGAATTTGGAGATCCAAGTTTGGTGCTAGAAGCAGATGTCGTAGGTTTACTTACATCAAACTTATCTTGTGTTTCTGGCACAATATCATTATTGTCATCACATCCAGCAGCTTGTTCTTGCTTCTTAGAGTAGCGATTGCCACAGGATCCACGTTTCATTTTTGTATAAGCTGCCTTTTCTTTTCGCTTTTCCATAATTAGCAAAGATGTGCTCACAAAATCGTCACATACACAAGTGCTGTGTTTTGAAAAATCCAAGATGGCGGCTTAGTAGCAACCGATTAGACGAGCTCGCTGATTTGTTCAAATGGCTCTTCTCTCACTTTAAGAATCAATGAACGTGGTTCATTTAAACTGAATGCTAATGCAGAATTACCAGGTAGGCTTTGCAAAGCCGAATCGAATGCAACTTGAAAGAAGTTTTTAAGACGTCTACAAGCCGAAATGCAACATTTTAAAATTTACGCATATATAATGAGCTTGAATGCATAGAAAACCAAGTCATACATGCTTCACAAAATTCTGTAATACTGCATTAAAATAGTGGTAACAGAAAAATGGTTGGCAGATTTATATTATAGGGCGATTGAAGTTGACATTTGTATGGTTTTCCGAAATGGTCAAAAATTAAGAATTTTCAGATTTTTCAGCTTAGTCCCTCCCCTTGGTAAATTATGTGCACGTTGCGTCATGAATTGAGCTGAATGGATCGCCTTATTCTATGTATATTTATATGCTTAAGCCAATCCAGCGGATCATTACTGATACAACAAGACGTGAAGCAGACACTGGGTGAAAAACAAATTACTTTATTCTCGTGAAGATTATGAACTTATTCCATTTTTCAAAAAGAACAACTGAAGGTAGACTGAGTTAACCGTGTTATCGTTTCTTAATTCTGAAGTTAACAATAGCGAATTTCCGACGTAATCATTTGGCTGACGGCTGTTTGTATTATTGCAATTTCACCATTTTCTCCTTTGAAAACTTTTAGATATGAATGTTCCTTGCTTTCCGTCACATCCAACTGAATCAACTGGAAGGATTGGAATTAGTAATTATCAGCCCAAAATGTTCTGTAGCGCTACACTCTCCGTCCCTTATGCACTGGGAATTCACCTGGATTTCGATGAAATTTCCGTGAGCGACCATAGTTAGCATATATCATATTTTATCAGACATCTAATTTGCGTTCAATTGCAAATGTCACTTTCGTTCGGTGTGTATGTATGAGTAGAATAACCAAAAGATTACCGTCGGCACGAACCTGATGGTCTATATACCCCCTTTGTGCTCTCCGTTCTGCAATAAGACAGCGAAACCTGCATGATGTACTGGAGAGATGTACATTTTCTCGAACGGTTTCATCAAGGATGTCTGCGACGGATTCTGCATATCTGTCGGTGCGACAGTTGCAATCACGGTGATGCTGCACCAAACTGTAATGTAAGCGGTGGAGTGCATATTTTTGCTATGATACATGAGATGGCTGGTCATGTGTGTTGTATGGGATTGACGCGGATACCGAAGCAGCTATTATATGGTCAACTGAATGTTGGGAAGCGACACGTAGGGAAACGAAAGCATGGTTACCAGGACTTGATCAAGGTAAGCCTATCACGTTTTAATGTTTATTTCATATGTAAAATAATAAATGGCGGTTGATCGGCGTGCATGATGCGATCTGCTTACGCAGGCAGATGTCAGAGTGCAAAGAAAGCCCTTGTGTGTGCGGAGAAAAAGCGGCAGGTGCGAAAGCAACAGGCGCCAATGGGATGTACTCCATCGACATCAAGCGCATGGTGCTGTAGCACATGGGGCCGCGAGTGCTAGAGTAAGGCAGATTTATTCAGTAACCTCCAAGGCCAATCAGGACCAGTACCACGACTACGACTAATGTTGCTGGAACCTAGGCAGAACCGGCGCATAATTGATACGTACGCTGCAATCGATTTAGTAACAGCGTGCTTACTTACTGAGCCTTGTCATTTCAGGTGGCGGATTTTCCACCTTGTCCTAAGGCTTATTGTTTACCTCAGTTTAATGTTTAACTTTATAATTTTCTAGTAACTTGTCCACCTCGTTTGGGCTAACTGTGGTTAACTTCGTTAGCGTTTCCGCATTTGTGGCATTATTTAAAAATATATTTTATGATATCTTGATGTTAGTGGGAATGTTTTGTTAGCCAATTTATAACGTATGCCAATCTAGCGGAGCTATGTGTGTCTGTTCATATACTTTTGTATTTCATGTTATCATTTTAATTGATTGGCTGTTGCTTTGTATCCACGGTGTGGCTGAGCTTGATGTGCATGGTAGCAAGATGTCTTCCTGTCTGTTATCCACTACCTCGTCCATACTGGCTCCAGGAGAAGTTGGTCGTTGCTGGATGGTCGGGGTGCACACTCCTTGTGGCCCTGCTATGCTCGAAGAGTGGCTCCATGCACTCAGTTTGCAGCAGACTACGGTCCAGTCACCGTCTTGTGTGCCACTGATTCCCAAAAACAACTTGTTTGTGTCTAACTGTAAAGAAGTGGGGGCCGGCTCTGTGGATAAAACGTAACTTCTAGGTCTTATTTCTTCGTGTTTACACTACTTAAAGTTATGTAGATGTGGCTGTAAATGGTGCAATGCAAACCACTCGTAATCTTTCTGTAAGCGCAAGCGTCCTGTGACTGTGTCCTTAGGGGCCGCAGTGACAGTCGGATCTGGAACCGGACGCGGCCAACCACTTTTTCGCTGTCCATGGGATTGATTGTTTTTAAACGGCAACATGAGGTACATTTAGACACTAACTTTTAAAAATATTTATGGAACTTTTGTTTTGAATTATTAAAACGAAACCTGCCCAAGGATGCGGTTAGCACTTGTTTCTATGGCAAAATACAAGGAATATGATGTTTGATAAAAGGGGGTGAAGCAAGGGGTGAATTTAGTTGGTGGCGAGCCACAACCGTAAAGTCCTAGTGTTGTCAGGCAGACAATTTTGATATCTTCTAGGGAGAACGCTTGCCAGGTAAAAACCCATGACGTACTGAAACAATACCGCTGAACTGTTTAGTGTAAAGTGTTAAACCCAAACCACCCAGTTGGAGTTTCAAGGCGGACATTCAGCTACCTGGTTCCTAGCCTAGACCAATAATGTCTCTGAGAAAAAAATAGCTTAAACATGTCATAAATATAGCTTATTGGAAGTAAGACAACATTTATTTCACCCCGACTACCAAAATAACTAAAACTACATCGTAGCGCGCGCAGTTATTTCATGTAATTGTTTAGTTAAAATACGATTAGACAATGCAGTGATAGATAAGTAGTGGAGCAAAACAAACTTTGTAATGTATTACATGCCGATTAAAATACAGCCAGGAATAATCTTACCTGTGCTACTGTATTGCGTTTATTGCTATATGTAACATGCACTACAGTTCATTAGGAGTAATATTTTATAATATATGAGTGAATAGTACGAAAAGTTGTCGGGATTTGCAATAGATTTATCGTAGCTAGTCTCAGTCAAAGAGCCATTAGACATTCAAGAAAGCGCCAGTCAGTGCTATTGCCCCTCCAGTACTCCTGAATTGATCCCACCATTCGAATCCTACCGGATTCGGACCCGTGAGCTTTATCTTACGAGGCAGTGACTAATGTTACTTAGCCAGGATCGACAGCGGAGGACGGCATGATCAAGTTCTGTGATATTGTGTAGATCATCTTCCACCGTCCTTTATGTTATGAGCATGTGGAAGCGAAACATGGCCCCTAGAGCAACGATTTTCTTTGCTTGTCGCCACTAACCGAGATGGCATGTAATTTGTTAAGGCAATTTTTGGTCATATAATTCACGCTAGCTACTTTGTGAGACTTACAAACATTCGCATTTTTACACGTAGTAAACCATTGGCCAACTACTCACTTGCACGTTGCTAAGGAGCATGCAAACAGGAAATAAAGAAGTGAATACCAGTGATTACTTGATGTTAATCTTTCAGATCAGTGCATGCATTTAAAAACATGCTTATTTGAAAAGCATGTTAATTGCGCGATTTAGCGCTTGATATCGGTAAGTGTCCTATTAGCAAGAATAGATTTGGTAATGCTTTGATATGCACTGCGATATAATAAGCTAGTTTTTTATGTGTTAGCAATGTGCATTGTCTTAGTAATGAGATGCGTTAAAACATTTTACTCTGTCCAAACGCCAAAACGAATCTGCTATGTGACGCACTTGCGGTCTGCTTGGAAACATGATGGATACATATAATTTACAAGCTGAATGCAGTATTTGCCTTGTCTACAGAACCAAGACAAACCCAAAAACGTCAAGGTATCTACAATACTAATGCACATTTTGTATATTTAAAATAATACACTTTTCTCCAAGAGGCAAATGAAAATATCAGGTAGGACTGGAACTGGTGGGCTGTCCATACAACAACATCAAACCGACAGGAGTTTCTTTCCATTTATTTGGGAATGAGTGCCTGCTGTACATATGCACAATGCCCGGATAGTCAAATTTGTCAGCATACACGCTTATGATTCTAAAGTTCCTTCCAGTGTAAAGTATGTGGAACATGAGCTCACATCAATAGAAACCATCCATGTAGCTTTAGTATCTTGGCGATGAATTTGGAGGTCACACTGTTACCGTGTTCAGTTTATTTAATTCGGATATCCTCGATAAGTTGAGAAAGTCATGGTGCTGTTTTTCACAGTAAATATTACAGCATCGCCAATAACGACGTCAATTTACACTATCTACCTAACATAAAGTTATCTAATTTGTGCGAATTACAACAGACATAATTGCCTATTAGTACAGACAGTAAATTTTGTTGGAATTCCGTAAAATATTAACATTCGGCTTTTGATTTCATAGCCTAATATTTTCACCGCATATATACCACCGATTAATCCTGAGTTCCTATTGCATGTTTTACAAAGGCTTTCAAATTTTCAGTTAGAATATATGTACGACTACCTGATCATCTTTGACGGTCCGGACTGTATGGCCCCACGGATTGCAATGGTGTCTGGCGCAAATCATCAAATGGCAATTAGCTCTCAACAAAACAAAGTCTCTTTGTTATTCATCAGTGACCATAACTTAGAGAAAGCTGGTTTCCATCTCAAATACAGACCAGGTAAGCCAACGTTATCGACTGCCGGGAAATTTACTTGGTCTGATATAGCTTTTTTATATAAATCATCGAACGGCGCTTCTGAAAATATGTAATGTGTTAACTTACACATCAGCGCGGCCATTACGTACAGACCGGCATGATAAAATATACAGTGGCACAAGGTTTAATATAGTGGCTTTAATAGCAAAGGCCCACTTCATTTGTGTTCGTATGAAGTTTGGCATAGAACGCATTACTGAATTTACCAATTATACACTTATTTAACAGCATACAACATCTGGTCTGCCTATGCGCTACAGATTTTTTGATAACTCTTTTAAAGTTAAGATATGTGCCTCACCGAATCATACACGTAAGACCATCTGTAACTGTTCCCTATCACGGAAGCTTGTATCAATATATTATGTTTGCACTTGATATGACGATATTTACTCATGTAGCGAAGTGAGGCTCGGTAGGTTAACTCCCTCGAAGTAACTACTCTGAAGAGAGCGCCTAGTGCTGCCAATAGCCTAAAGACATCTAAGTTTTCTGTGCACTTGGACATTAGCTGACTTTCATTAAACGGAGTTTTCATGTTTATTATCATTTCGGAACACAAACGGGTCAGCCGGAGACATTCTCCAAAACAAACCATGCGTAGACTAATGAATTCCTCTGGTTTTCTCACTTCTGAAGCAGGTAACAAGGATGCTATTACTTTTAACACAAAGATCATTATAAGGTTACAGGATACATTTAGTTACTCAGTGTCCATCTAGCATTGAGACTTAAATAACTAGAGGCTAAACCTATGCGTGCGCTGCTACATTGTCCGTCAGTTTGATTAAGTAACATTTGAAATCACGTTGGTAAGTTTGATAATCATAATCACCAACAACTAGCCAATGTTGACAATAAAGTTAACGCCACCAGTGTTTCAGTTTGTTTATTCCTATGTCGCTTGTCATTCTTAACAGTTTGCTTTGATTAATTATTTATAAATCTCTGAGCCATTGTGTTCAATGTTTGTATATCTATTGCACTTTTCTCATTTGTGTGATGTCTAGGAATTTATTTGTCATATATTACCTTATGTATAGAAACGATGCATGATCAAGGGAAAACGAAGAAAGAAAGTAAGTTTATTTAAAACCTGCTAAGGCAATATAATATGTTACAATCCTTGATGGCGCAACATTATTTCCCAGCTGAAAAGTACAAAAAGTGGCAGTTTCTTTGTCAACTGTAAAGTCTCTTAAACTAGCAAAGTTAGCGTTGTATCTCGGCTACAGAAATCTGCAAAAGCTAAAGTTTTCAGTCAATTTTGCTTTGATAAGGCGCTTATTTATCCACAATATGTTTATTCTTATTATAAGATATCAGCATTTTTTGCTTTAGGTTTAATTTTAATGCAGGTTGATTGTAGAGCACAAGTAGGTGTTCCGAGAGATGTTCAGTTGATAGCTAATATTGAACTAGACGCATATCTAAGCCCATAGTACTGGCCGACAAATTTGAATTGGAGTGTAAATGTTTAAATAAATAAAATCGGAGTCACGGCCTAGAAGTCGCTCTATGCAAAATTGTCAATGAAACTCCTAGTAAAAATGTGTGAATTTTGTAGACAGCACTAATTTGACCGAAAACTGATTGCTTACATATAAATTTATGATGTTTGTCAAATAACAAAATTAAGATATGTTTATTTCTGTATATTTCAGTCAATCTTTCTGACAACTATTTTCTGCGTGAGTTTTGCTTTTGCCATTTGCAACATATGTGTGAAAACTTATAATAGTGTACTCGTTGGAGCCGAAGCCGTTGAAGTAGGTATAACGGGCCTGGCTTAATAGAGCTGTGTTACAAAATAGAAACTGGTATGTCCAGGAAGGGGAATAATGTTGAAAATCTGAGAAAACTTTAATTGCAGGTTTATGAACAGTAGATAAAAATAATTGGCTGACAAACGTTAAGAAATCTATGTTCAAATAATGCGTTGCAGCATGCTTTGCTATGTACTCCTAAGAAAGTTATTCATAATAATTACTTTGCCGCAGCATACCATGTTGCTTTTGTAATAACGTTATTGCCTTCTGTAATCTTATACTTTAAATGCATATATATTGGCTCAGAAGTAACATTATTGTTCGAAATAAAAGCATTTAAATGGACACACCTTCGCAAACCGGCTGCAATTTTATTACTTTAAGATGAATAAATTTTACAGTTATAGTGACGATGTTAGCATAGAATGCGGTTTCTGCAGCTTCTTGAATGTTCAACATTTTCTCTTGTAAGAATAATCCAAGAGTCTGAAAAAAGCATTAATCTGTAAGTAAGAGATCAGGAGAATATGATAGGTGAAGCAAAGTTAGTTAGCCCAGCTCGTGCAGCTTCCGCACGGTTGTTTATGCGACGTACTACCAAAAATTATCAGGTAGAAGAATTGGCTACATTCAGTTGCCAGTGCGTAGTATCTGTGTTAAATTTTTTGTTGTATTTCGAGAAACTGTTAACAATACTTCTTTAGTGTGAATGTTTCCCTTGGATTCAGAAAGCTGTGATGGATCAGACCAAGCAAATACCATCAAACTGTAACATTAGTCCATTTTGTGTGTAATTTTGGATTTGGGTAATGTTGCGGAGCTTAATCTTAATCCACTTATTGTGGGGTTGGTCTTCAATTGTCGTAAATGATACAATGTTTATTGCAATTCACAATCCCGTTTAGGAACCTGTTGTTTTTATTGCGAAATAGAAGGGCGGACGTCATTTCTAATCAGTGCTTTGGTCGATTTTCATTCCGATCGGGTGGTAGCAACTTATCAAACTTTACCGACATTCCAGTCGTATGTAAATATATTAGAAATGTCATGTGCTATAAGGCAACTTCAGTAGTATGACCTAGAATAGTTTTGCGCGGACCTGCTTTAACAGAGGCCCATAATTGATTATTTTTCGCTTCCCTTGACCGGTTCAGAAATATCTTCATCCTCAAGCCACTCGTAAAATTTTAGAAATGTCTGAAATCACCATCGTGCAGTACGACAATTAGTTATTCTAGCACCAAGCGAACTATTGCTATCATGTGCTGTATCCGCTACACATCGATCAAGGTTATGTTGGTACAACAAATTACGCCAATTTGCCTTCTGTCCACGTTGCATTAAATCATCGGTAAAGACGCGACATAAAATAAAGTTACTATATGTTATTCTGGTATATTTCCTGTGAACACTTTTTTGGATACAGCAACAGAAGTATCATAAATTCATAAACAAAGCTTTTTAATTCGTACGGTTGTTATACTTAATACCTTTATTTTACAAGACATAAATAATGAGCTTTCTAACGTTTGTTCTATGCAATTTTCAAGAACTGATTAGATTAAGATTGTAATTTGTTAAGTTCAGTGATTACTCAATTTAAGCGAACAGTGGTTTCAATTGCTGTGAAATTAGAGCACACAAATAGATTAAACAATGTAAAAATGTTATGGTGACGTTTGATCACACCCTTTGAGGTCGTAATAGGGCATGAGTAAGGGAAGAAAATAGCTAGGTTATATGGCTTGTTGAGTTATTTCGGCGAAGTCACAACTCTGAACTTATGGATACATTTCACAGACAATTGTGGTACGGAGTTGAATACAAGCACATCGAATGTCATTTACTGGAAAGGATTGCTTGCAGGAAGCAAATTATGTATCTGGAGAATTACAAACGACCAAGGAGGTACAATCACACTAAATGTCCAAGCACTGCAGGTAAGATAGATTCTTTTACGACTTGATATTTCACTCTAGGTACTGAGATCGACTTACTTATAAAGAAAATAAACATTTTTCCGACCCCAGTTATCTTTTACTCCGAAAATACCCCTTTACTTTGGCTTAAGGTAAAACCGGTGTTTTGTAAAACCAGCTCTATATTTTGTTAGAATATGTAAACGCATTTTAATTTTGCGCGTTCAATTTATTTTACTTTCCTTAAACTTCTCTCTTTAGATGAAATTTGACGTTAAATACCGATAATTACTAGTTGGTCTGATTCACCTACTCAAACTTGTGTACATTAGCATATGTTCAATTACCAAAATGTTGAGCAATTTATACTGTTAAGAATGTAGTAAATGATATCTTATCCTCTTGTATTGGATACTTGTACGCTCATCGACCGTTGCCTGTCCAATCACATTTAGTCAAATTATGCGCTTCAGATGAGTAGGCTGACTATCTGGAAGCACCTGGACGATGAGTGTGAAATGTAAGTAGTATCAAGGACCAAATTACAATTGAAGAGCACTGCCGGTATTTAAGCATAAAATGTCTTATTACGGTTGAACAATCAGAGACATGCTTGATTGCAACATGTATGTGGTATAAGCGCTGTGTGTAGTACGTTAATATGCGCTGGTGCTGACTCATTCTAAGTTATGTCGTGCTCGCAATACATAGAGCGGGAGAAGATTGCATGACTTCACTGAGTTGAAATGTTCAATGCATGCTTTTGATTGTGCGTAAACTGGAAAAAAACAAAATCCTATGTGAATTAGTTGGCGAAATTGCGTAAATCTAAAGCATTTTTAAAAACTAATAGTTCTCAAGATACTTGACCTAAAATGTGTTCGTCAGCCAAAATCTTAATCTGTTAGAAATTATGGTAGCTCATCATTTATCATTAGGCAAGTATCTTACGCTATTAAATTTAAATGTTTTTAATAGTGATGGATTGCGATGCGGAACACTGTAACTATCTTTATACCAAACAAGTATCGCGGGAACAGCATGAATGATAAGCGCCAGCAAATGAATCAAATCACTGTCGTAGTAATATCAGTTAAAATTCCTTAGGGTTGTGTACAAATGTGCTACATATAACGACAACAGAAACATGATAACGTTGCATCCTGCCAAGCAACGCAGTCAGCACGAAGAAAAGATGTGTAACATTAGTGCAGTTTGTTCAGATCTATTTACAATCTGTTGTTGATTTCGCTCATAAGCATTAGCTTTTCTAACACCGGATCACGCAAGATTTTGAAGACAACTCGTCAATCAAGTTATGACCCGCGAGTAATTGCATGCTTAAAAAAGACGTGAGCGTTATGCTGAAATTGATATGCAACGGCGTAAAATTTCAAACGCCAAAGTCATTAGCGCAACTTTTATATTCAGTCAGTTGTGGTGACTGCATAATCTGCCATCCGATCAGCATGATATTGCGTCCGTCAGCACAAATTTAGTCAATATGAACCGAAATACTGGATCATAAATTAGGGTGGTTTATTTATTCGCGGATTTTTAATTGTCAAAAATCCAAATTTTAACGCGGCAACCTCTTAGAGATCTAATATTTTGCTTACTAAATAATAATATATAGTTAGCTGCTGTTTAATTAGCCCCGGATTATTAGGCACTTTGGTATCTAGTCTATAATCTGACTTATAATTTGATTTACGAGACAATTTATCAAGCGATTGCAGTAACATAGTAAACATTCAGTTACAATTTGGCTAAAATATTATTCATCATTCTGGCTGCAGATCCTTTTTATTCAGACCTGGCACTAAAGCCATAATGGTTACTGAAACACTGACAGGTTATGACACATGCTTCAGAAATTACTAATTTAAGGGATGAAAATTACATTGCCTGATTTTGTCTGTAAAGGAGATCAAACTTTTACATCAGTGTAGAGGGTGCATGTATGTCGGCTAGGAGGGAAATCAATGTGAGAGCAAAGCAGGTAGATGCAAAAAGCAATGAAACCAGTAAGAGATCAAATTAAAGCAGCAAGTCTTAATTTATTACAGAAAATTTATGCGCAATATTAGCTATTGCAGCCTTGCAAAATGTTTAGGGTAGCATTTAAAAATTCTGATTTTTTGTATTGTTAAGCAAGTCGTGCTAAAATATTGGTTCAGTTCAAATAATCCGAACACTTTAAGACATTGTGAATCCAAGATATCAGGGATGGGTGACGTGTGTAGATCGGCTGCAATCGGGTTGGTAACTGACTCGTTTTCCTTTTCCGCAAGTCAGAGGTATCACAAAATTGTTAGTGGATGTATGATTTTTGATAACAACAAATGATTGTGTCCGGCCTTAATTTACAAAATTTCATAGCAAAACATTGATTATGGTGTGCATTTAAGATTTTTTCTCTTAATTTCCAAAAGTATTTCTAGGGTATGGTCACATTTTTATATCATGCTGAGAAATTTCACTTAAGCAATATTATGTATCTACAGTTTTGGCTATTACGTTAACTTGCACCATTGGATTTTTCTGTAGAACAGAAGTGGCTTGTCACTCGTAACGCACAATTAAATAGAGTTGTGAAATATTTCGATCGTATAATTAGTTTAACTAATTGTGTATCCAAAATATTGTCAATAAATCAGTTCCGAAACTGATCAAAGTATCATGTGGCACAGGCAGTGTTACAGATTTTGCAACAATGGATGCGGAGGCATACATTTAAATGATGTCCAATTTAAAAGTCAATAAAGGAAAACTAGTTACATTTGATCCATGTATTTGTGCAAACGACATTCAGAGGCAAATCATATTTGGTAGATAAAGTAACCCAATTCCTATACAAAGTCATATTTGTGTATTCCAAAGATATATATACTCATGGATCAAATTTCGCAAACTATTTGATTAAAGTTTATGCACTGCCTTTGTTAGGTGACCAATACATTCACTGATTTGGAGCAAGCTTTTACAATAAGTGTAAGAAGGGTAACAATCCAGTTTCTTGCTTCAGCTTTGACATACAGTTGTTAATAGATCACTGCAACGCAATTTCATTATTATACAGTTACTCTATTCTCAGCACAGGTGCATCATGGCCTACAGATGTGGGAGTATGTAATTGCAATCTGCTAAAGAGTAGCAGTAATAATTTTTCTTTTACGTCAGGACAGCATACATTGAGCACTTGACGGCGAACGATAGAATGGGGTCTGTGGTTGTTTACAAAACTGATGGAAACGAAACAGTGCACCATTAAGCACCAATCTAAAAGGATGAAATAACTGCGCAGTATGTTTTAACAAAGCTAATGGCAGTGAACCAATTGTAACATGTGTACCCACGAACAACCCGACGGCAGGGGAAAAACGCCACCACCCAAATTCGCATATTTAAGCGGAATGGTAAAAGCTGAGATGCATTATATTTTGAAGGAGAGACAACCTGTTTCTTGCTAGAAAGGATTGCGGAGATTTTTCTCCTTACCTTTTGGTCTTGTGTAACTGAATTCATGAAAATTAGTTATGTATCGTATCAATTACGTGCTGCTTATCACCCGTGAACAGCGGCGTGATAAGCAAAACAATACTAAGAATTTCATGGTTAATTTCTAGTCACTGAACATTAAAAATTTTAATATACATATTTATAAATTTATCACATCTTCGCTTCTGTTGGTTAGCGCGTAGATGTAAGCGATTTATTAAATTGAGGCCATATTTTGTCTGTGGCATCGCAGCTCCGTATAGCTATGTTACACCCTGTAAGCGGCTTGTGATCATGGTGAGGATTATCGACCAAACTTGTACTTATTTATCAGGCCATTTTCATACTTCATCAAGCGAATGTCCAATGTACGCTTCAGGTGTCTGGTGTCATTGCAGGCGTACCACAATGGATCACGAGCCTGGGACACAGAAAATAATTTTTGCGTAAAATGAATAGCTTATTTTTCCATAAGAAATGCTGGGTATTGAAACTGTCCTAAGTACAATTATCCTAAGATTGCCACAAGTAATCCTATATATATTCATAGGTATGTTTAAAGATAATTTGAATTAATACACATCATTGTAGCGGAAGCCGTGTAGGATAAAAGCAGACTAGAAAATGGTGAAGTTTTGAGAAATAGGTTATGTGCGTACTTTTATATTTTGCTGAGCAAATTAAGATTAACTGCCAGCGCATCTACCTACGATATTAAATATGATTTCATTTTGTGGCTGCGATCAGTCCTTAGTTCCCATTTGTCCGACGGGATTCCAGATAATAATTGTAGCTGCAATTAAACCTAGTAGTCTACATAAAGCCTTTATACCAAACAACACTCTCAGTGGTAAATGTTTGCCCGAAGAAGTGATTAATGGAGAACGCAAGGAAGTTGGCTGTTCAGACAAACTTTATTACTCTTTACGCATGTCTGTGCCTTGACGCGCTTCAGTTGTAACGCTACAGATTAAAGCAGGAGGAATCGTCGCTGAAGCACAATGACTTTCTTAGAGTTGTGCTCTTGATTAGTGCAGCATTGGTAGCATCCGATAAAACCGCGAATTAATAATGACCCACCGCTAGCCTTTTTTGAGTTAGTCAATTTACCCCGGTATTATTTTAATTAACAGAGAAAAAGTAATACCAGCAAATACGATGTTTGTCAACATAAATCAATGCAACTGCAATAACTTCTGCATTATTAGGGGAAACTTCCCACGAAATATTTGCATACTACTGAGAAATGGATATAATATCAATTTAAATGCTTGACTATATAGTAGCTAACTCCTACAAACAGACTAAAAATACATAACTAAAATCCACCTATAAGTGACGTTTCAATGATTATTATTCTACATTTGTTTGGCAATACTGGTTACATTTTACACTTAGCAAAATATACTGCAAAGCCTACGCTGTAACAATGGGCAGACTGGAATATTTTTTGCTAGCCATCCGTCCACAGGTGTAATCAAACGCTTAAAAAGATATCATTTACTAGTAAATCAATGCAGTTTTTGCAAAACATCATATCGTAGGCAGCAATATGCAGATTGACCATCAGGCTAAATATCACGACTACTGGCAAAGACAAACAATCCAATTTTAAGTTGGACATGTAGCTTTGACCATCGCAAAATATTTCTAGAAGTGAACTCCATTTTACAAGTCGTCTGCTTTGAAGTTCACTTACTAAACATGTGCTAGTAGACGATGTGTAAGCCTATTTTTGTAACGCTAATGTAAACCGGTTGATTTGCGTTTGACAGATACATTCTCCCTCAGGAATTATCAGAATTTTAGACGGAAGGGATTGCAGTGCTGAAATCATACAAATTTTCGAGATGACTAAGCACGCGGTATCTCGCTCATTCCGAGGTTCTTCAAACACGATGATTATTGTCCTCTCAATACCAAGTCCACAGGGGTCTTTATTCAGCGCGTCGTTTTCCTTCGGTAAGTTCCCGTATCTAATCGAATTATTCTATTTTTCCGATACAGGAATTTATTTCAATCTTACCTAGCGATTAATGGTACGTTTCGTTATTTTGTTGCCTATTCTATGGCGGCATAGCATCAGCAGTCATGAGTAGTTGGAGTTTGAAACAAAGCTAATCCGCAGTGCATTGCAAGTAAATGGATAAACTGTTAAGTACAGTACGAAGCCTTCGACGTCATTCATTCCATGCAATGTTCGATACATGCTGAACAGAATATTCCTAAATGCACTAATAAATATCTTGTTTTCGAACTGCTAAAGAGACATATTTTGAACTCTAGAACTTAAGATTTATGAACAACCAAACGATTTACCTACCGCCGGTTGTTCATTGCTCAAGGGGCATTCTTTCTGTCTAGTTCAAATCATTTAATGGGTATCAATCCACCTAAATATTTAGTGCAAAATAAGGTAGAAGTAAAATAAGAACCATACCCAAACTGATTGCTGAAAACTGCATTGTGTTGTTACGGAAGGAAAACTAACTAGCATTAGTAGTTCTATTCTGAAGTGTTTGAACAGAACGGGACATATGAATAAGAAATGGTTGCTTTCATTAGGAGCAGAACTCGAAAATAGAGGACAGCTTGCAACGCAAGCGTGACGAGTGCACAGACACATTTCAGATACTTAGAACAACTATCTAAACCAACGTAACAACCGCACACAACAGCCAAAAAAATACAAATCCGCATATCGGCTGAACATTGCAAAGTCTTCTGTGCTAACCACAAACTGCTGTACTATCATGTCAATAGCCTACGAAAGTTGTGGCATGAATTTACTCCACTGAAGATTGTTGTTGGCCCAACAAGAAAGACTGTGGAAGCAGCAAACGCGCTGCGAATGCAATTTGCTCCCACGTTTCAGAGGGTCATGCAACCAAGCGACCTTTTGAGTTTTGCCTTTTCTTTGCCAAAACTAAGCCACACCACTTTTACCGTGGAGACTGGATTGCAAAAGCTGACGTTTCTACGCAAACACACCTCGCCGGGTGTCGAGGCCATTCGTCAGGGGGCAAACCAACTAGCAGGAGGTTTAGCGCAGCTTTTCGGCGCTGCTTAGGCCAGGATCAAGTTCCAGCTATGTGGAGTTTTGAAATACAAACGGATTCACAAAGATGGCGGCAGAAATGACCCCTCAATCTACCGCCTAGTATCCATTCTTACTATATTTTCCCAGGTCATGGTATCCATAGTTGCCGATGCCCAAATCTGCTGTCTGGAAAACCGTAACAACATCCATCGACAGTGGTCATGCACAATGGAGTTACTAATCGCACGCGGTAGTTGGACTTCGGCTGCTGACGCTGGAGGTGTTGATGTAATCTACCTGGATTTCCCCAGGGCTTTCGATGGTCTAGACCATCGGATACTAATCTTCAAGCTCCAACATTACGGGATCAGCGACCCTATTTTCAGCTGGATTGCCAATTTTCTACTTAAATGGCTACTATTAGACAGAGTTAGGAAATGTGTACTGGACCACATACAAGTCGAGTGTGGTGTGCCGCATGGCTCTGTTCTAGGTCCACTTTTGTTTTTGGTATTTATTAATGACCTTTCATAGGGAACCGCTTCAAACCTCCTAATGTTTGCCGACGACATCCAGATCTGGCGCAGGATCCAGGCGAATGCCGACCAACATGTGTTTCAGAGTGACCTAGATGCAGTGTATCGATGGGCAAACAAAAATTACTGCACTTCAACATCAATAAATGCAAGGGACTATCCATCCAACATCAGAGTATCTACCCATACCGGCTGGGAACGAATATATTGCAACAATTAGCTATCTAACGTGATTAGTTTTCCTGGTTCAAGCTGACTTGGGTTGCCCCAGGCAATCCAAAAAAGCCTCAAATACTGGAAATCAACACGTCGGACTGATGCGACGAGCGTCTGGACCAGTAAATAGCTCCATATTTCAAAAAATACTTAGTACACAGGTTCGCCCGCACGTCGAATATGCAATTAAAGCCTGGCTTGTAGGGCTGAAACATGACCTTAATGCACTCGGGAATCTAACAACGTAACTGAAATGAGCAATTTTTTATACAAGGAGAGGCTGAAACGATTGGGGTTGTTTAGTGGAAGCTACCGCAGACTACTATGCGACCTGGTTATTGCATACTTGATTCTACAAGACCCACATCATGTGTGTCTTCCGTTAATGCGACTCAACACCAATAAAAATCTGAGGGGCAACTCACAGAATCTCGCTGTACAGTATGGTCGCCTGTACTACCGCAGCAAATCCTTTTCCATTCGTGTCTGTAACCCGTGGAATTCTCTACCAGAGTCGGTCGTCTATGCATCGACACCAGCGGTATATAAAAGACGGTTGGATGATGCACTCATCTTGTTACACCTTATCACTTAGCACTGTCTCCATTCTACACCTGGATTTTCCTATGGAATTATTTGCTGTGAATTAAGGGTGCTTTAAATTTAGGCGGATATTAGGACTAAGGAGGAGCGAACGATAAGTCATTATTTTCATATTATATTACCAACTCTTTTATTATCCTTAATACCGCTATTGATATGTCGATATGCCCACTAACTATCCAACGGAACTTGTAAAGCAACTCTGCTTAACCCGTGTAAATTAATTTTTCATTTTCTTATTCTAATTTGATTATGATTCATTGGATAGTTAACGCTTCCAAACACATTTACTGTCATTCCCTGAAACTGCAGCACGCTGCCACCTTGCCAATCCATTAGTTAAAGTTATCCACACGGTATATTCCGTCACAATTATCATGGGATATGTTTTCTGCTGGTGCAGGCCAGTTATGACACACACTTCCAACTTTCGTTGCATCTTCCCTTATATTGTTTGTATTTTTAAGTTTTCTCAATGAGACACTCATGCATTTAGATTGTGTCCATGAAGGCTCTGCTGATGTAACATAAAAAATAATTTACTCATAAAAGCATCTTAATACACAAACCGATGTCGCCGATTTACACAACAGGGCGGTTCTGTGATTGCGTCCAGTATACAGGCGAAAGGTCTGTCAATGAACAGTAAAAATTAATGTGTGTCAAAATTAGTCGTCTGGTTCACCAGCATATTGATATCGGAGGGTGTACTCTGGGTCAGCCAATGTTTCTTTTCCAACATATTATATAGTGCGAACCCATTTAAGAACCAATATTTTGCCTGTAGCGTCTCTGAACTAAGATGCTGTCTGCCCTTATGGACAAGTTCTCAAAAGGCTAATGTTTATATTATTTTACCAAATATGAAGAATAACCCCAAAGACAGGTCCTCTTCATTATATGTCATATAATTTCACGCGACATAGGTTGGGGTGAAAGTAGATTGTGATATTGTCACCTTTCATCGATTTCCTTACATTAATTATTAACCAAGGTTTTATCTATAGAATCTAATAAGTTTTACTACTACAAAGGTTATGGGAAGGAGATATAGCCTTTTAGTTTGTCAGCGCAGCTTACAACTGTTGAAGACAAGCAGGATATAGCACTTTTCTAAGGGAGTTCTTGTATTGAAGATTAAGATGTTACCGTCTGATTAGACTTCTGCCAGCCTAAGCCTAGTAGAGTACGGATAAAAGTACAAGGCATCATAAATGGAACAATGGTTTATTGCTGTTAAAAAAGAATTGCTTAACAAGTACCTTGGGTTGTAAATTATTGAGAAAAGTGAATTGCATGATAAAGTGAAAAGCGTTTTGGTGGACTCACCATATATTTATGTAGAATAGTAAAGATGCTCGCGCTTCACTGCCAAACATTCACCATCCGCCGCACGTAGAATAAAGTGTCGTGAAGTTTTCTACGAAGGTTCGAATCCATGAATTCAGGATTACGAGGCATATCTGTGAACTTTAAATTCCCGGGATGTTGGTAGGTTACTAATAGTCGTTTGTGATTAAAAATTCTTTAAGTGGCATGTGAATTTGTCTGACTGATTAGTTACTCTCTGCTGCAGCCAACATGAATTTGTACGAACCTATTTGAATTGTAGCACAAAAGAGTAAATTTAATCATTCAAATAGATTAGTACATTTTACGGAAAATACTAAGCAGTTTACTTTGTGTTACACCAGATTCCACTAAAACACGAAATCTTTGAATCACGCACCAAACAAATATTAAAGCAGAGATTGGGTGGAACAGTTAGGCTGA
Source organism: Dicrocoelium dendriticum (assembly GCA_944474145.2). Lineage (NCBI taxonomy): Eukaryota > Metazoa > Platyhelminthes > Trematoda > Plagiorchiida > Dicrocoeliidae > Dicrocoelium > Dicrocoelium dendriticum. The sequence continues at coordinate 63,026,345 of OX104061.1, forward strand.
ATAATCTGTTAGTGACACAGTTTCCTAATGCTTTTACAAAAATCCTTGCAACCAGTAACGGTATTAGACAACATTTGCTTCTTGATTCTGAAAATAACTATTGTGCACACATAAATCTTGACAATTGTTTAAGCAACTTTCATCACAGCAATTTCACCAGCACATTTTTATAACCTACGCAGAAAAACAAAGCCATTGTCTACCATCGCATCCAAGAGAATCAGAAGGATCAGAAGGACTTCGTAATTATGGACCCTACATGTTTTGCAGCACCACATTATCCGCTCCTAACGCTCAAGGAATCCGTTTGGAGTTTGTGGATGTTGACGTGAGTGACGAAACTTATTATATTTCTGTAGCCTCCAGTTAGATCTCATTGACTAATGACAGTTTATTTAGGTGCATATTTTCAAAATAATCAGCTTTTGTGATAGATTGCTGCTGTTGGTGATGCATTCTATAGTACATTAGGATTCACATACCTTATAGCAGAAATTTATTTATGTCATTATGACAAACCTATCTTTTGCGATGGCGCACCAAAAACTAGCCAGCTGTAATTCCCGGCAAGAGCAATTCCATTAAATATCGAAGTAGACAGTGTAACAACTAGCTCTAGTTAAAGAAACCGGCACTGTTTTCAAGTGATTTTGCAAAAATTCATTAGAAAATATCAATTGCAGATAGAGTAGCCAGGTGTTAATTTACAGAAAAGCAATGAAAATTTGTAACATATCGATGTTTATTTAAAAGTAACAGACGTTTACGCACATGAATACGCTGCGCGTCATAATCAAAACCTGTTTTTACATATCCTGTACTATACTGTCAAGCATAATAATTGAACCACCTTGCAGATTGTTCAAAATAATGAAATATTAATTACTATGCAGTAAGAGATAGAGGCGATCTCGTGAGGTAGATATGCGAACAAATAAACAGTATCCGTTTTAAACAAATGTCGACCTTTCTGAGACAACAATAATAAACTTCAACGTTTCCACATATTGGTATGTCGAATTTGTTGCACTGTTTTTGTAATAAAATATTGACATATGTGTTTTCACGAATATATGGGTTTATCCGCATCATCATACACGTTAGCTAGAGATGAGGAAAGCCTCAGCTACTGTGCCACAATACACCGAAAAAGAAAAAGAATGCAACTGGTGAAAGCCGGCTGAGCTACCGGTAAGGGATAGGCATCGTTCTGGTAACCTACCAGACGACTACCCTGCATTAAAAAATTACGGTGCAAAATTATATAAAGCTAAATACCGAGATCGGAGTTGGAGTGGTAGGCTAAGATGGATGGGGGGGACAAAGAAACTCACAGCACGAACGTCACTGAGGTCGGCTCCTAGCCATAACAGCAAGTGTGTCCAACTAAACGTCTTCATCGTCTTTCCGGGCCGCAACCAGGGAGCCGAGACGCTCCAACCGAGGCCAGCTCAGAAGTGAGGGCCTTCATTCCTCTTGACCAAGTCATGGCTTGGCCACCCCTACTCTTCTTCCATCCACACCCCCGGCGCGCATACAACGCACGGCGCGGGAGTGGGTGGGCTTGCACGTGACCGAGCCATCGGAGCCTGGTGCGTGAAATAACGATGCTGAGCGGTTCATTTACTTTTGCTGTGCTGTAAACAAGGCTTGGAATACGCTCGTTGCTCACGCGCTTTTCCCAGTAGTATGTTCAGTTTCTTTAAAGAATAAATCGTTACTTTTGCCAAATTTGCCTTTGTAGTAACAAAGTAGAATGAAGCAACAAGGAAACTTATCAGCACAGTGACAAGAGAGCATGTAGGCCTTCTTGCTTCTTGCATCTGCGAAGTGACTTGACAGCATACTACCTAAGGAACAAGCCTTTCTTCCATGTCTTGGCCTACTAAACGGGACGAGTATTTGTCTTGGGGAAATACCCAAGTTCAGCAGCCAAAAAGGTCTGCTGATTGCGTTCACCAAAAACTGGGTTTTGTCGCTTTAATACTAAAGATCATATCTGAATATATAATAATCAGCGATGCTGGAATTCAAGTCTTGCCGATCACTAGTTAGCAAGAAATAAAAAGCGCGCCATATACCTCGCAGTGTCACAATAAATTCAGCCAAACGAAGAAGCTTCACTCTCTTAGATCATCTCTTGCTTATTCCTACGCTGAAGTCCTCATATTCAGCTTGATCGCGTAGTTAAAATATTCCATAAAGTAGTTGGCGGAAATCTCGTTGCGAATAAGGGCAAGTAAAATGTGAAACCAAACGATCTTATTGGAAAAGTGGTGTTTAACGTAGCTCCCAAATGACATTTACGCTTATGTGTGAAGCCAATTGGAGACAGGTATTTCCCTACCTAATAAAGATAAAGTGCCTTATAAGAGTGCTCATGCAGATATACATTCGCTAAACGCAGATCCTCTAAACGTTGTCATTTATGTACTGAAATGGCTTAGAAATTATGAGAAAACTGGTATCTTAAAGGAGGCATTGGTTTTAATACTACAAGAGTCTTGCTCACCAAGATAAGAACACGTAGTCTATGTTCGTTAGCTCATACTTCGGACTGTTTGGCGCGCATAGCAGCGCCAGCCTCCTTATGAGTGGAGGCAATGTGGTCTACCTTTTTGCTGTCACTGAGAAGACAAAAACGATTTACACTGATCTGGTTCAAGTCTGAGGTACAAATCTTGAGTACGCTAGTTCTACAAACTTTGAATATCAGAACAGTCGCGGTGGTGTCCTGTTTTGCGTCTGATCATCATCGGTCGGAACATTCCTGAGCAGCTACCAAAGTAACTGGGAAAATGTGAAACGAATGTGACGTTTGACCTTAAGTCGATGAGTTTCTAATATGTACATTCTATCGCAAAAATATTTACCAATCTTTTGGCTGGCTAGCACATTTTGAGAGTACAAAACTAGACGCTATTATTTCCCTTACATGATATAATCTGTGCTGAAAAATTCGGTTCTTAAATTCAACTTAATCGCTGACATTGGAAAGTTGAATCCCACTTCGCAGAAATCACCTAAACCAGGTAATGCAGTTCATCTGACAGTTAACTCGCATTCGGCAAGTGTAAGTTCATTGTAACTAACGTTTATCAACCAGGTGCATGCAACAGGTGAAGCATAGTTCCGATCATAGATGCCTAAACAAAAAATGACCACTTTGTACTGTTCGCGTGTACATAAATGTCCCTGTCCTAATCCAGTCGGCTACAGCCTATCTACTGCTGCTTGCAAGCTGAATTATTTGCCTAGTTTTTGGCGGAAAGAAGAAAACTTATACATAAATCTGAGCACTTTTTTAAAGCAAGTCTTTAGTTCGACATGTGGGGTGAATGTCAGTGATCGCTATGTTTGTGCGCATCAAGCATTTGAACGCACGACTACTTTGTCTGGTTTATTTAAAAGCTGGCTGATACATAGCGATTAAACTTTCCTAAGACTTCCTTCGTCTTTAGGCTGGTGATATATACCAATGCATAAGAAGCAACTGGTTGTGATAAGCTTTGATGTCTGAAATCTAGGCTGGCAGCCGCTACTAAATCTCCTAACCACTTGGCCACGACGTAAATGAAACCTCTCCAGGGACTTGCCATGTGAATCCAACAAACATCGCTGCCCCATTATTGATGGCAAACCAATGCTTTGGGGAGACTATTTGTTAGCATTTTGCTGCTATCAAGCATGACCAGAAATTAATACCTTCTATTGAATCAAAAACAAAGAAATGCGAGGTCAAGGATGAGTTTATCCGGACCGTCTGGTTACTTGATCAAGGCCCAAGTTACGCAAAAGGACACAAGAGATTACATGGGTCATTGTCAGTGATATGCACAAATTCTTCAGGGTCTGCAAGAAATTCCACAAAATTATGGCAAATTCCTAACGCAAACCGCTTAAAATTTACAAGCGCCATCCTAAGTGCCGTAGTTGAAACTTCACAACAACGACCTAATACGCTACGCATACATTTTGCTGATTTGTGATGAATTTCACCCATGAAGCCAGAGCTGCTCTGATATCTGTAGATGGTTTTCGGAATGCATTTTACAGATTGTAAGACGGCTGGTAATAATCCGTAGGGAGCAGTATCCTAGTTCCTATTGTAATCGAGTTTGAAGCATCTGATAAGCGTGAGGCAACAACAACTCCGACGTTAGATATTCAGAGGTGATGGTTAGAAAAGTATTAATTCAACTGATATTTGATATACAGGCTACATAGGTAGAAAGATATAAGAAAAAGGACAAATAAAATAATATTTACTTTGAGACGGATGTGAACTATGTTGTTAGAAAATCTTCATCCGCTTCGCAGAAGAAAACCTCTGGGCTTCTGATCAATACAGGGTCCACCAAGCAAGCACACTATCAGAGACATTTAGCCAAATCTCGTCCAGAAAAGTCTTCATATACTAACGCTCAATTAATCCTCGAAATTGGTGGTAACACGACATTCGTCGCAAAGGAAGAAAACAATTTGTGATAACGTAGGAAATTTTTGGATCAAAACGGGCCCATTGGTCACAAATCAAGTAACAATCAGCACCGTTTGCAAAAATAGAGACGAAGCGATTCCTCTTCACAATACTGGAGCGGTGAATGATTCTGTATTTAAAGGTATGCACAAGGCGATACAGATTATGTGCAATTTTTTAGAAAACGGAATTAGTACACAAGCGGTTACTTCTATACTACCCCAGCGACAAGTAGTGTAACTTAGATGATCAGCATTAATAACTGATTATTGGCTTACTTCATTTTTTTATACGATCAGGCCGCAAAGATGCATCCACTTTCACAGTTGCATGAGTCCACATGAGATGAAATTCCCTCTGGTATTCGTATGGCAAAAAGACTTCGACGGAGGTACAATTATTTCCTCCTTCCAATTGCACATATATTTTTGCTCTCTTGGAATTAGGACACTCCCACTGAGCAGTTATAGACCAACATGTATGAATGTATGGCAATTAATCCGCGTTTCAGCTAAGACAGTTAACTTAACATATTCAGAGAGGGACACAACCTAAAATTGCTTGACCAATGTCTTAAAAACCAAGAGCCAGTAATTGTTAAGACAACGTTAGTTAGACTTATAGTGCATAGCGGATATGTCGCTGAATAAGCTATCCTGAATATTTGGATAACGGTGCTACTGATTTTGTTTGGATGGTTTGCCGGTATTTTAAGTAATCCGATCAAACGCAAGTTTGTTATCGTGCCACCTATTTATGTAAGAACACACACTTCACTATTAATCGAACTGGAGAAGGCATGAAAGTAACAAGAGAAAATTGGTTCGCGTATGGAGCTAACACTAGTCTGAAGAACGACAGTAATATGATGTAAAGCCTCATAAAATCGTCGCATTTGTCCGGTAGGACGGTATCCCATGAAGTGGAACAACACAATTGCCTTGCGTTTTTGGATATGCTCATTAGGAGACGGGCTGTAGGTACTTTGCAGTGCAATTTTCACCGCAAATATTAGTGGACTGGACAATACTTTCATTTTTCAAGCTTAGCTTCGATCGCCTACAAACGCGGCTTAGTGAGAACTCCCTTCTACCGGGCTAGACTTATTTGCAGCCCCGGAACTTTACAAGCCCAAAAAGAATTTCTACGCAAGACTTTAATTTCTAATGGATATCCTGAGAAGTTTATTCAGGTACACAGATAACCTCCCGGCGTGAAAACACCGGTTTTGCCGGTTTAGGTAAAGGATGTCTTGCCGTTCAAGGCGGACCATGTGGTAAATGACATCGGACGCAAGCTCCGATCCGCCCTAACGCGAATCTACACGATAGCCCAGTTGCGACTCAGGCATACCACGCGAGCACTTGTTCTTCATAACCGTCAGAGCATCTCGTCAGGTAGTTCGGACTCTCACGTTGTTCATCAATTCACCTGCGGCTGCGATGCCATTTACATAGGCAGAACAAACAGTCAGTTAGCTCAGAGGATAGCTGAACATTTGCCAAAGTGGTTGGGACAGGTGATTACGAAACAACATGGGACGAATCGGAGAATCAATCGGAGCCCGGCATCGTCTGTCACCAAGCACCTCATGAAAACCCGCCATCACGGGAACCCCGAGAAAGCGTTCAAACTGTTAGTACGTAAAAGAAAACCGCTAATGTTGGCAACTAGTGAGGCGTTGTTAATTAAGGTCTCTCAAAATATGCTAGGTGCAAAGAAACACGAGACAATCAATTCGGTTGCCATGGTCTTGAATGTGACATTTTAATTGGTGATGCTTATTTTTTAAAGTATATCATCCCTTGTGTGTTTCTGCTCGTATTGTGTTTGCGACTGAAGGGATCTGCAATCGTTGCCCTCTCAGGGTTCTTCTGGATTAGAAAATATCCTTCCAAATACGCTGCAACTCTCATGTGCTCGGATAGCTGAGTCTTTTTCACGATTTTTCCAAGTATGCTTATATGAGCTGCAGGTACCTAGCATGTGTAACCTGGTTAGAATTTCCTGCTATTTAAAGTGGTGGTCTTTTGGATTCAGCCGACGTTCGATAGGTAATTCTCGTCTCTCTCCTCTCTACACTGCCGCGGATAAAGTCGATCGCACCTGAGGAACTAACGTGTCATCCAGATAGAACAATCATCATAGCAATGCAGCAATACGAATACTTTAGCATCAGTTATTTACCAGTAAGTAACTGTCTTCCTTTGGCTGTTAGATTGAGGCAGCCGATATAAGGATGGGTACGGATGTAATATATCTAGACATTGTAAAGGCTTCGATATCAGAGTAAAAATGTATTAATCTCTAAAAGCCGCAAACCCACAATTGTAGGAACAATGTCCTTAGATGGACGGGAACTGTGTTTTTCTGCGGTGGTTTTACGTACAGGATTGAAACGGCTTGTTGATCTTATCGATGTGGAATGCGGGGTTCCACGAGGATAGGTTTTGGGATCGCGCATATTATTAGACATCATAAACGATATTATGCGTAACATTGCTTCCAATATCCTGCTTTGTGCTAATGACATTAGGGTATGACGGAAGATTGGCATTACGGAAGGTCAAAAAATGCTGCAATGAAAAACGCAGTTACTCTCTTGAGGGGTCAAAAGCTAATCTACTTTCGTTCAAAAAGAGTACTGGCATGCCACAAACTCACAAACGTATTTTGGCGACCACTTCTTAGGAGCGCGACGTTAGTGTGGTGTAGCATGACGAACCCGGCTGTTCGGTATATTTCTTGCATTCACAATTGGGAACAAGTATGGTAGATGCATACGGAGAGCGTTCTTGCGGTTCCACTCTTCAATAATCCCTCGTTTGTTTGATACATATGTGAGGTCACGGTTGGAATACACACGTTCGGGATAGCAACTCTGGTCATAAAGCGATCTGTTTGTAATGGAGGCCTAACAGCTTAGGACAAGTAAAATTGTGAATATATTTGTTCATCTGCCACACCAGTCGCAAGTGAAAGCCCTTAGGAGTGCACAACGGAAGTTACCGCCGCCTGCTTGACGATCCCATTCTGGCATATCAGATCTTTGAAAACCCCGGGCAGGCTTGCTGTCACCTCCTGAAACTTAGCAGGAACACAAAATTGAGAGGTCAACAGCTGAAGCTGGCTAACCAGTGAAGAAGTGGAAAAATTATTCTTTTCCTTGCATATGACATCCTTGGAATGCGCTTTCGACTTTGTGATGTATACGCTCAAGCTTCACATTTTGAACAATGTCTTGACGATGTGTTACGCGTATTCATCGAGGGACGACAAGACTCGAACAAACAATATGCTCACTAACACCAGCGAAATCGGAATAGACAGAATGTCGCGTTCGATAACGTCGACAATAAGACGAGCCTGAAAATGTGCGCTTCACTTTATTATCACAAATGTTTGCTTTCGTAGTTCACCCTATTCATCCAACGGGACTCGTTACGCCTTAGCTGTATTACACGTAGTAGACCAGTGATGGGAGGTATTTTCTGCCGAAATTTATGGCACTGTGTCACTCCTTCGTCTCAGATATCTTTCGTAAGCACGCATTTCCAATTAAAAATAAATCCACTATATCACGCATTACAAAATTAGAATAATACATCGTGGCTACCATCCTACGAAGGTCGACAAAGTTAAAACAAACACGCACTCACAGTTCCAATAAATTTACGCGCAAAACTACAGGTGTAAAGTAGATGACTGGTAACTCCACAAATGCGAACAATACATTGTTAATACTTTTGTGGTTGTTTTACACCGACCATCTAACGGGACTTTTCAAGTCTCAACCATTTTGCTGGTATTGCACTGTTGGTACATTGCACAAAACAGCCGAAATAATTGGAGTTGTACGGGTGTTCGGTTAAGCAGCTTGTAATGTGTCACTTGGCAGTTTATGCTCAACTCAGTAGACTGATGTACTCAAAACACCAAAGATGCAACCAATTTATAACATGGACGGTATGCGCAAATATTACGACAAGCCACTGACATGAGTCGCATGACTGCTAAAGGCAATAGATTTGTGAACTATGTTCCGGTAAAAAGTGAAAGGAAGCAGTACGGCAAATAGTACTTCATATAAGGAAATATCAGTCCGCTTGTTGCTTTTCATATTTTGACGACGTGTCTGAGTCGAACTGTAATGATATTCATGTGACGAAACGTATATGGCCGCATAAAAGTTAATGCTGCTAATGAATGCAGCACATGTGGAATGCTTGGGCGTAGCTTCAGTTATAATGTATTGTTCAGTTAATTCATCCCTGCCACTCTCAAACAGCAAACTTAGACTAGTCTGGAAAGGCACCGGATCTTCTTCGTCTCCTCAAGGGTTAGCCTCCCAGCGGACCCCTGCTGGATTCCGCCCCTTTGACTTATGGGTTAAAGCATCAAGTGCCACTTCGCCATGGGTGACATCCGCCGACCTGCGTGATTTACAGTTGACCATGATACAGCTCGGCTCATCTTAGGCGAGCGGAATCTGGAAGGGGTCCTATGGGAGGCGCACCACTGAGGAGACAAAGATGGTCAAAACGCCGGTGACTGGTGCTTTTCTTTACTGGCCTAAACCTGCTGCTTGAAAGTGGCAATGAAAAATTAGCTTAATTATGCAAACATCCCTACTACTCGTCAGTAATATAGAATGTATTTACCGGCGAATGTACTTTTGCTCGGTTTGGAATGAATATGAATGCCGATGGTTCCTGGCAGGGCCTTCAAATTCGGTCGTTGCTGTTCTCGTTGGATTATTTTACACTACGGACTGCGGATTCTATATTTTATTTTAAACTTTGAAGCAATTTGCTTTTCTGTATAGGTCTCAAGATCTACCGTCAAACATCCGTCAACCATTTGAAAAGTTTACGTGTTACTGCCTTAAGTCCGTGCCTTATGGGATATCGCCATAAAGTCAGGAACACTTGCAAACGTATTACGAATAAATGTCTTGGAACAAAGCGCAAGCATCGTGCTGGCTGACCATCTGACCTCAGTCGTAGTTCTGTCGACAAAGCGCAAGTCCCACTGATACTTTTCAGTAATATACGCTCGCTCCTTGGTAAAATCAGTGATCTCAATACCATTATGCAGCGAAATGAGCATGTTAATACAGGAATCATTCTGTTACAAGAATCCTGGTTGCCTGCTGATGTAAAAATGGGGTACTTCAACTCATTGCTTATTTTCCCACCAGGTCTGTCCACCCCGGGAAATCCCATTTTCGTGGTGGTGTTAATCAATATTGGTGTAACGGAGCAAGCATAATATATACGTACTCAACGATTTCTATAAGCTGCCATTTAGTTGAGTCCAAACCGAAGTACCTAAGTGACTTTCGATCAGTCATTTTTGGAAACGTATAACTGGCTCCTGACACATCTGCATCGGAGTTAAAACATTTGAAGACCAAAATTCTTCAAAGCTACTGCTTAAATTAGATTGTACTATCTGTACTGTTGCCGGTGCCTTCAATAGAAGGTATACAACATTATTGAAGACACTTGGCCTGGTAGTACTAATGACTGTTTCGACCAGACTGGATGCCCAGTTGGACGCTGTCTTCATAAATAAACAACAGTTGTTTGCCATACAAAAGCGGGCTCATTTGAGCAGCTCAGAACATCGTAGTTTAAAAATGTGTCTAGTTATATACAGTGGGTCTAATTTTTTACCGCCGGCTGGATGTTTTGTACAATTTATCAAACGGCTAAATTGCTCCTTGGAAAATATCACGGGGCTCCAAACGATGTTTTCTTTAACTGATTTTTCGATCTTCAACGACGAGGACCTGTCGCTCGAATGTGACCATATTACGGACTACATCAAATATTGCTTTGAAGTGCGTTGCCTAGTTGAAACCATATATTTAAATGCAGAGAGATTTTCATCAACACTACTAAAGCGACTTCAAAGGATGAAAGAATGGGCCTACAAGTGCAAGAATGTTACCCGTGACAAAAGCCTAACCACGGCAATTAAATCCGAGATAAAAAGATTAAACCAATTATAGGTTGAAGCAGTTCTAGGCAAATTTAACTATGGCGATCTATGGGGGCTTCTAAGGCAGCTCTGTGGCAAGAGCTTTTTCAGCCAGGGAGGTGAAGTGGACGTGGATAAACTGAATTCGGACTTTAGTTCCGCCCCCACTAAGCTCATCTTCCTTGCCCTCCTATATTAGGTCAAGCCCAGCCGAGCCCTTCGATCAAAACAACGTTAACAAAGAACTCAAAAAGTTAAAGGCAACAAAAGTTTGTGCTCCGGATGCTGTCCTACCATTAGCTTTGTAGGAGTGCGTTAATTCTCTCACACTGCCTCTAACTAACCTCTTTAACGAATGACTCACTACGGGTGTGATCCCGAAGATTTGGAGAACGGTCAGTGTCACTCCAGTACCAACACTGCATTTTACATTATCGCATAGTTGCATGTACATCTGTGCTCCTAAAGGTTTTCTAAAGACAGTTAATTCCGCGGAACTTTTCAGCCGCTCCTGGTGATGACATCTACCCGTTTGCGGATAAACCCCAGAGCTCCACATTGGATACAGTGGCATATGTTGTTCATTCTATAGCCTCTGCATTAGATCAAAAATGTAAATCCGTACGGCTTCTCTTCCTGGATTATTCGAACGCCTTTGCAAGCCTGTATGAGTCAAGGTTGCTTAACCTGCTATCCGAAAATGGTGTCCAACCTGGTGTGTGTAATCTATTACGTGATCAGTTCACAGATAGTAATCACTTCACCAAATTGAACGGTAAGAAATCCTCTGTCTTCCGGGCAGACTGTGGTGTTCTACAGGGAGCGCTCCTATCACCTTTTCTATTTTTCTTGTATGTTGACCATCTCTCTATACAAAAGACGTTTATATTGTGTAAATATGCTGACGATGTTGTGCTGGGACGTATTTTCCCTTAGAATCCAGGATACTTCATCACTACAAAGTAGGTTGGAAGATATGTTTTTAAGATCTTCACCCAGACCTCTTATGCTTAATGCTTCTAAATGCAGGTACATAATATTTTCTTTTCTAAGTGGCCATAAGTTTTAGTTCCTCATAGATTTCTCCCCCACAGTTGCTGTGAAACAAAGTCCCAATCCTAGCTCTTCCAACGATTCCGGCCGATTGAATTGTTTTTCAAAGTGCTCAACCTAACGCTCCAAGTTGTTTGACAAGCTGTGGACAGGCTGTTCACTCTCGTCACAAATGGTTTCATTAACACCAAGTCTCCTGCTGCCAGCTTCGCTTATCAGACTGAATAAGTTTTGATGCTTACAAAAAGCAGCGGCTACTTCTATCTCTGACGAGCGAAAAGACCACCATGATTCGCTGTCTCTCTTCCGGCTAGTACGGAGTTTTGCCTGGAGCCCCTTGAGAGTTTCATTGTGTTCTGTTCCAACCGGAATATGCCGAGAAACATAGATAAATTCTACGGAACACGAAGAGATCCAATATCTATTTTGGCTATTGGACTTACCGAAAGAGAATTTGCTTGCTGTTAGTAAGATCTGGTGAATATGAGACCAGTGACCTTCAATTGTCTCCAGTGAGCGCTTAATCAACTCGTTTGTCAGCGTACTTTGATAAGCATTCAGAACGGCTGTATTCGTCGGTTGGCTGGTGTCAATGAGCTCACAGATTCTTCGTGGGCTTCCACCAAAACGCATCCGCATGTCAGCACATACAAGTGCATGGTTCGTGTCCACACATCTGTCCTAAATCGAGCGAGAGTACTAGATGCAGCCTCTTCATCGGTAACTGATTGCAATGCAATCGATTTGCGGCCAAGGATTTTTCGAGGCTGGCGGTCACCAAGTCACTCTCCGGTCGGTGCTTTGTCTGTAATTAGTGCTCACAAGAAATAAGCGGGCATCTTCACACAAATGAATTAACCGCTCACCGTAATCATTACGGCAACCTACGCCGCGATGACCGCTCAGATGTATTTCATTAGTGGACAACTTTCCAACTTGAGCATTCAGATCTCCAACCAGCAGAACTATGTCCGTGCTTCTTCTGCGGCGAAGGATCTCGTTCAGTTTACGGTAGAAGTCGTCTGTTACCGGATCATCGCTACAGTTTGTGGGCACGTAGGCAGCGATGATGAACAGACACTTGTTTGTCCCGCGCGACTTCGAAACTTTGAACGAGTCAGACAATCGGACAGTAAACATCCGGCTGCTGACAGGGATCCAATCAACCAGAGCAGCTTCATCCCGTCGACTAAGGGCAATGCCAGCACCAGCTCGGCCGGTGCTCGAAGGTGCATCGTCACCGGATAGGCGCAATGAGGAAATACTGCTTGTGTCACCTGAAGCGGGTTGCATAGTGAACATAGAGCTCGAGCCTTGCCAGCCGGTCTCCCATAAAAAGCAGACATCGATCGAGCGGGTCTCGAATGTTCGGGCAAGTGCTGCCTTTTGATCGATCTTTAGCTATGTGCGTACATTGCGGCATGAATATAGGAAGGAGGATCGAGGGTTCCAAATGGAATCCAGTGAACTGAGCTGGAGCGCCTGGTTGGACATAAGCATGTCGACAGGTCAGGAGTGACGCACCTCCTTTGCATGTGAGTTGAAACTTGATGCGAAACCCTCATCAAGCTTGTTGATTAAGACCAAGGATCTGAGGGTTGAAGACTGGGGCGATTAAAGTGAATTTATGACGGTACCATATGCGAGCAAATGCGTAAGAGGGGAATAAGAAGACGGGAAAGCTTAAAAAGTGTCATCCAATCCCCTATCCACCCTGCTCGATGCAGCAGTTAGAGCACAGTTGAGGATCCTCTGCGGTGGCCAGCGCATCACGTAGTTGTTTGAAGAGAGATTCATTGTATTGCGTGAGCAGGATACTGTCAGGTTGCACAAGCCTAGACAGAAAATGGTCAGGGTTCTCAAACAAAGCCTTTGGATAACCGCCTGGCCGCAAAGCATTTGGGTTTGATAATCTTTTACAAGGAGTCCGTTTTAAAGAATAAGGAGCCATCTTCATTCCAACCCTCAACCTAGAGTAGCAAGAAGCTGTTTGTCTGGCTTCTAACCATTGACCAAGCTGGTATGAGTGGCCATGAATATGCAAAAGCAGCACCCAGCATAGCTCAATGGATCAATGATGAACACAAAGCATCGCACCATGGCAAGGTCCAACCTCCAAGCGATGGCACGAATGCAATGTCGGCGTTATGGTTCAACCAAAACTTTGATAGTTGAGACAAACTGTAAAGGAAAAACAGAATGCAACCCAGCATCTTGGCGTCCTTCTAAGGCGCCCGGACCTTTCAGAGCCTCAGTCTTTCCTAACAGATTAATAGTTAATAGTAATTAGCCAAATAACATCTAAGTCATCATCAGTTTGAAATGTCTATGCAGTACTGCCAGCCGTACTACAAATGAAATGTTTTCTCCCTCAAATTGCCATACCTCTGGAGTTCTATAGCTAAAATGCTATTGATGCCCTCACCATAACACCATTTGTAAAACGTTCTGACGATACCTTGACGCGTTTACACTACATGATATACCTCGTGACCTTCAGACGAGGGCATTAGCGCAGAATAAGTTTGGATAATTGTCAAAATCTTCCTAAACTCCAGGCTGTAACAATCATACATGTGCCACACCCGAAATCTTAGTGAGTTGTGCACTTTGCGCTTGCTATTATCGACACTGATTTTAGCTTGCAATTTTTATCCCAACCACCATACGGGAAACGTCAAGCAGTTGTTCGTGTGCACAGCATTAACCAGTGTTTCGTCGGTAGATTCACAGACTCGCGAGTTACTAAATTATGATTATAAACCAGACGTTGCTGACGCTGGATATCAGCTATTCAAAAACTCTACAGCACAAAGAACACGGCCTACATTTTCCATAAATACGCAGACAAATACCATTGGCAATCTGAAATCAGGCTCCAGGCCTATTCGATTTGACTTAGCTTGCAGCAACTGTAGCATGCACATTTTACCAACAGTCTAATTAGGTGAAACGGAGTTGTAAGGAAGGGAGAATATTGCCAATAGATCAGTGCACATCCCACACTTAAGGGGCACTGCAGTGATGACTGAGCAGTGCGACAAACTGTACGAATACAGAGCGCCATTATCCTGATGACATGGACAAATTAGGATCGGTTACGTCAGCTGCCGAAGCCCAATACATTCAGTTATACTTGGCCAAACTGAACGTAATGTTGCTGGTAAAGAATAAGTTATGTGGGAGCTAGGAGACGCAGGTCGGCTGGAAAATACCACTGTGTTCATATCCCCAGTATTAGGTTAAGTCGTCGGCCATGAAGTGCATCTTCGACACACCCTGCAGCAATTTATGCGGATATATTCGCTTTTACCGAAATCTTGCACACATTCTTAGAGGTTTACTTCTTCTGAACATGTAAAAATATAAAAACGTTCAAATACGCGTCCAAATTCAAATTTGTTGCGTTCAGCCTTAACATTACATTAGCAAATAGAAGGTCGCCCATGTCCACCTCGGAAAGAGAAAGAACACCCCCGGTCGATATTGTGAACGTTGGCAAGCCGCAAAACCGAATAGTATAATCAACTTAAATAAACCTGAGTCAGTGACAATATCCATCGCATAATTTGGTCTTCTGAAACAGTGTGATTTAATGTGCCATTGAATGGGAGTCCATGCTAAACGGGCAAGCTTGGTTCGCAAAGATTGTTCTTTAAACGAAGGTTACTTCTGGTGATATGTCAGCCACGTTATCAAGTAGGATGCTTTATATGGTCAGCTCACCATGTGCACGTATTACTAAGCGATATTTCTAATTTTCCTGACTTTCAAATTTTGCGCTTTGGCATCTGTAGAGAAAACAGGGGCACTACCAGACAAATTCAAGCGAAAATGCATGCTTGTTCATGGTATAGCTGAAATACAACATTCCGACGGGTCACCAGTCAAAGCCAATAACTTGAATTAGTGACGCTATACATATCTGCATAGCCTAAGTCAACGGTTTGTTTTTCAGATGAACGCCGAATTCATACATATTCATACAATTAAAATAGATGATCTAATAATCATAGGAGTTATACTTTATTTATAATGGGTGAACAATTTTGTACAGGTTACGCATTGGAATACCAAAGAATATGCATCTGAATGTGATTGCATCTATGCCACCAATTGTTGAGAAATTATGATACCAGCGAAGGATTTTGACAATCAGTCTACTAGTAATTCTGAATCCGATCACGGTCCTTTCATCTTCCATCCGGAGGTGAAACAGGCACTCCGCTATAAGCTTTTACTGGGGTTCTTAATTGTGAAAGCTATGTGCACCACTTTGAAAGAGCCTAGATTTTATGGTCAGAATTTCACCTAAAATACTACGTTAGAGTCCCTACAAACGTTGACAGTAAATCCTGTGATATATTGTGTGATTAGACAAGACACTGGCATCCACAGGTCGAAATTATTTGCGTGCAAGCACCTAAGCCTCTCGTCAAATTTGCCTAGACTTAATCTAATCAAGCGTAGTGAATGATACATTATAACCATAACCAATACCCGGCTGACCGACGCGATCATCAACGCTGGGATCTCACTGCAAGACATCTACTAACAATGATGGACCCGGCAACCTTCGGTGTATTATTAAGTCCGCTCTGTCCTGTATTAATCACGCCGGCTATATTACTATTCAAGCAGTAAACTAACTACTTTTTCATAATCATAGGAGTCAATGCAGTATGTCTGTGGTGGACATTGTATATGGCACACCAATATCTACTTTATTTAAATATACCATTCAAACATGTGTTTTGCTATTCTCACTCGGTCCGCATTAAAAATAATCCTTTCGCTTATTAGATTTAGCCTGCTATTCAGGGTAAGCAACTCGAGGCTGAGTTATAGTGCTAAACAATATTTTACTGCTGTATAACAAATCTATGGTTCTAAACTTCCACTCACCAAAGTCGAACTGGTGAACGTTATAGTAACGGCAGTAAAATCCAAGGGCTGCATCGATGTTGCACCACTATTGTACTACTAAATTTTGAGCACAGGATATACTGAAAGAAGAATCAAATTTGTGCTGTTCGTTACTAATTATGCAAGTCTTTCTGATCACCTTAGCTCAGCAACTGGTCGTTCAACTTTTATTATCTTTTGGTTTAATATATGTAGTTTTATCGCTTATAAGTTGCCGATAAAAATTAGTTTAGATATGCCGCTTTGTTATTGTAGTTGGAATATAACCACCGATACCTATTCGACTATTTAATAATCTTTGACGGTCCGGATTGTTTGGCACCACGACTTGGAGTTGCGTTTGGCCAAAAACACCAAATGACATTTAGCTCCCAGCAAAACAGAGTGTCATTGTTATTCATCAGCGATTATGAAATGCAGAAAGCCGGTTTTAAGCTCATTTACAGACCAGGTAAGCCAATGTTCTCACTTGTCTCTAAGTATACACCACTCACTTTGCCAGATATACATAGCTAACTTGACGTCACTTACCATTTTAATGCACACAGCAGCTTGACAAAAATGAATACACTTGTATACGTATATATTGTTGCTGTAACATGGCTGTAGTCCAAACCGCTCAACTAGCTACCACCCCCACCGAATTCTAAAAAATGTGGTCCAAGAATCCTAACACTTTTGGTTCAGTCAGAATAAACAGCAATAGACTTTTTGAATTGATGGCGAGGAAACTGGAAATACGTTCCTCTGAACTCCTGTTAGACACTGCCGAAACTGTAAAATGTAGATCTAAAGTATAGAAAATAGAAAACCTACCGGCGATAATACTGAAGTGTTATTGTAGTTGTATGTGAGTAGTGTAAAGTTCGTAGAAAGTAGAAGTCACGATTAAAATTCACACAAAATAATGTGCCTCGGTACCTCAGTGGTAGAGCAGCGGACCGGGGATTCGTGGACCGAATTTCGGTTCCCCGTCGAGGCACGTTATTGTGTGCGAATTTTAATCGTAACTTCTACTCTCTAAGAAAAGAAGTTTCACTTGACTGCTCTTTTATTCAAAGCTGATGTAGGGATAAAGCAGATTGGTACGCACCTTAAGCACATCAAGTTAATGACGAGGTTTAATATCCTATTAAATACTAGTAACGTCTGACCACAAGTGGTTTTGCTTAATAACATACATGACCCCTTACAGCATTGGTGTTCCTCAATGCAGCTAGAAATTTGGCTGTGCGTTTAAACATTCAATAAAGCTTTTCATTAGCTAATCGGAATGAAATTTTCCCATGTTACCCAGTCATAGGATATCATCGGTAGTACTACATTTTTAGGCACAAGCTGGAATGACGACGCTAAAGTTTCTCTACCGGGCATAGTGCTCATCCAAAAGGCGGACTCAAAAGAAGGGGAGACGTAATTCTGTATTATCGAAGCGAATCAGAGTGGAAGGTCTTGGAGTACTCAGACACGTAGCTAGTCGATTTGCTTTGTTACCAAGCGCAGTTAAGTAGCAGAGACACCAGTCTTAGGTATTTTGTGCAGCACCCGTCTAGCTGTACACCAGAAACGGACTGTCCGTTTGTGACTGAATAAGGACACTTCAATTAGAAGATAGACTCACATCATAATTATGGGTGACCTCAAAGTTGGGTGCTTAAAACACATACCAAGCACTGAGATCAATTCAAAGCCGATCTGATGTTCCGCTTTACAATCGTCACTTCTCCATTCGGTTCGGATAAGGTAACAGAGCAAATATGCTGGATTTTGTGCATAAGAACAATACCACAGATGGTCATTTGGGAAGCAGTGATCAATAGGCCATTAGTTTTAAATTTGTCTGCTACGCAAAATATCGGAATAAGACTACTGACACTGTGCGAACAATCACATACTCCAATGGATTATTCCAGCTCGGCGGCGCCACAACCTAGTCATTACATGCAAACGAACCCCTGGAGGTCGCCTGGCTCAAGTTCGTCAGTGTATTAAGTCAGGTGATTAAAGATGTTTTAGATACAAAAGATTGCAGTAAATATATATCACTTTCTTTTTAGAAACAGAGCTTGAAATATAATGGTATTACACAACATAGTATGGCAGGCATTAGGCTTAGCGCAAACGACAAATCGTGGTAAAATTTAATATATATATATATTAAACACAATCAATAGTAGGATTGGCATAGTGCCACAACCTATGAAGCCTGAAATTAACAAACGAATAGAAAGGGAAAAGCTGTGTTCATTGCAGTGGTGAGTTACAACAAATCCGGCCTGGTGCATGGCTTCTTGCATTATTCGAACGATTTTCCATCTTTGCTCTTTCCCGATCCTTCACAAGCCAGATAGGAATCCGAGGGCAACCGACCACGGCTAAATTTGACATTCGCTTATTCAAGCCCCTGGTCCAAGTCATATGTTGGTCATTTAGCTTTGGTTTCTAGCCGACTTTTGAGTAAGCATGCGAACAAAATGCCAAAGCCATTGATGTTTGGGCACAGTAACTATTCTGCTCGGTGGCCGGCTGCGTCTGTCCGATCTGAAAATCCTTCGTCAAACATTTTCAGTGCTACTGTGATGTTACGAACTTGCACCATCAATGTTCCAAAAGCAACGGTGATCGAAAGCAGACAGCTACTCAACACCCTTTAGCCGAACAGTCGAAGACTCGCAGCCATAGTGTGGAACCGCTCTCACTGAGGCATTGTAAACTCGGCTCTTCTGATGTATACTCAGTTCGGCTCGACGCTGGAGATGGCGGAGATTGGAAACAGCAAAACTAGATTTGTAAACGTGCAAACTGAGCTCAATCACTAACCCATTAGCACTAAGGGAGCTTCCGATGTAGACAAACGTGTGTAGCACTTCCGTTGAATAAGCTGAAATGGCAAGTAATGGAGCAATGCTTAGTCAGTCCTGCAGGAATACCTTGCATTTCGATCGTGCGAAGGTAATTCCAAACTGGGAGACATACATCACCAACCTACGCAGGACATTTGGGGGCCTGTGAGTAATCGCAGATAAAGATGTTGTCTCCTGTATTTTTCAAATCCTGAAGTCGCTCGCCCGGAAGAAGCTCGACGCTGCTGGGTTCGAGGTTCACCAATGCACTGTCCAGGATTACATCCATGGTGAAAGTAAACATAAAAAGGGGATGCTGGGCAACCCAAGCTCGCTCTAATAGTAATATTAAACTGCAGGGCAGGTCCACCATACACTTTCATTTGACCCGTGGTTTGAGAAGAGATGGCTTGAAGTGAGGTGACATGCTTTCGGGCACATTACTACTCAGTAGGCAGCTCCAGAGAAAAGCTCTGTCAACTGAGCGAATTGCGGATCGAATGTCTAAGAAGACAAAAATCGTTGGCCGGCCAAATGCTTGACGACGCGTAAGTATTCGGTGAAGTGTGAAGATGGGATCGATGCAAATCTGACCTTAGCAGAACCCACCATTCTCTTTACATATGCTCTGTTTGCTCATCAGCCTGTGCCTTCTCAAAAACAGAGCTGCGAGCACATTGAAAGCAACATAGAGACGAGTAAGCCCTCTATGTTTGGGGCAATCTGTTCAGGTATACGTTTGAAGACGGGCAGGCTTCACTAAGTTGGGATACATTCACTGATCTGGATCGCTTGGAGGAGAGAAGTCAACTCCTGGAAAGGTGATGTAACTCCTTCTTTGAGGAGCCGGAGAAAGTTTATCTTGGTCAAGTGCTTCGTAGGGCTTTATGATGCGAAGCTCATGTGCAACCTCAGCTTCAGAAGGTGGTAAAGCGACTACACACCAGGGAGCGCTCTGGACTTAAGGACGGGAACTCATCTGTGATGCCGGCTAATGAAATTGTTGCTTAAAATGCTTGGCCCACCATAAACGCGTTACAAAGTCATTGCCAATATACTTAATGCAATCAACTTCTCTGAGAAAAGACAGCAGTATTACAACCAGACATAGCATAAACCAACAGCGCAACGCACAAGCTACCACACAAGCCCGTCAATGGCATACGACATGAGAAACAAGGATTTCCATCACTCATAACGACTTGTGACCCAACGAGAGCAGTTATATAAGCGGCTAACGTGTTGTAAATGCAGTTTCTGCCTCCTTTAATATGTTCTCGCTAACAAGTATTATACCAGATCTTTCCGCCTTGCCTAAAGGAATCACCTGCATTATTTGACCGTTGAAGCTACATTGGAGAGGTTGACATCACAACTCAAAGAAGGTAGATAACACTAATCCAGATTAGACGGAAAGCTGCATCAAAACAAATGACAGGATCGCTGACTCAGTTTTACCAGCTCTGCTTTGAAAAATTTGGGCCTTTGCAACTATGTCGGAGCTTGAAATAATAACTACTCACAAAGGCTGAAGCAGAATTATTCCTTCAAAATACAACCCAGTGTCTTCGCTTCTTTTATTGTTCAATGGTAAGGAACAAATTGTTGCGAAATAGCTGGTGTGCTATCTGGAAAGCTACAAGAGTGGAACTGTAGTGCAGCTCAACTTTCGTCGACAGGGATAGTGCACATCGAATTATTAACAGCACTGAGTATTTGGACCGAATTAGCTGACACAGGGGAAGACTGTTATGTGAACTACCTGGAATTTCGAAGGCAGTTGATGGTTTAGTTTATCGGATACTCTGTCCCAGCTCCATTATTTCGTGATCGATGACTCAGTCCCAACTGGATTATCAAGTTTTGCTTTTGACTGAAATAACTGGGCAGAGTTCGGGGCTGTTTATCGGACCCCATACAAGTAGAGTGGGGTGGGTTGCAAGACTCAGATTATGGTCAGGTTACTTTTGGTTTATATTAATGACTTCGCACAGGCAAACGCTTCAACATTTCCAATGTTTGAAAAAGGCATTAAAAGTTAACGCAGGTTTCAAGTAAATGCGGAAAAGTGTCTGCTTCAGAGTGAACTAGACAAAGTACATCACGGAAAAGTCAACAAGTTATTGCTATTAATTGCTCGTAAATGTAAATTAATCTATACGCAGATACACATGAACTATGCATACAGGCCCAGAAAGCATATACTGCAGCAATCTCTCTTCGAACGTGATTCATGTTTTTGGTCTAGGATGACTTGCGATGTACCCGGCAATACGAAAAGCTCCGAAACTATTAACTAACTCATCGGGTGTTGCGACGATTGTTCGGTCAAACTAACACCACTGTTTTCCGAAAAGTGCACAGTCCAGATGTTTACCCCCATGTAGAATATTCGGTTATAATCTAGTTTCGATGGCTGACACACAATCTGTTTGTATTGCAGGAGCCTTAACCTTAGGCATTAAAGGCGCCATTAGAATACCCAATCTACTATGAGTGCGGAGACTGAAATGATTTGGGATATTCAGTGGACGATATGGCAGATTATTTGGCAATTTAGTAATGGTGTACACGCTTCTGCACTACCCGCAGCAGGTGTGTCGCTCTTTACTTTAACTCAGCAGTAGCACAAATCTAAGGGTTAACGCACTGAAATTCGCAGTTAATTGTAGTGGTCTGGGTTACCGCAGGAAATTCTTTTCCACTGGCGTATGGCCTGTTCCCTCGGAAGCGATCATATCTGCACTGGCACTAAAAGTATTTTAAAATACGGCTAGATGAAACATCCATTTAGTTAAAAGCTGTTACTTGCAATATGTCACCATCCTACCTTCGAAATATACGTGGAGGTCGCTTAACTTGCAGAACAAACGACAATCCCTCAACTGACATTTAAATGACTCCAACATTTCTAATTGTTTATTAGCCTACTAGAATATCCACACAAAGTTGTAAAGCAGTGCTGCTTACCCACGTGAAAGAATTGTTTATTTTAACTTTGGCTTACTTTTCTTCGTCTAGTTTATAAGAGACGGGATGAATTGTGAACGTTAATAATGAATACTAAATGCGGTGTTGAAAGCCTACACTAACAATTATTTTGCATCCTGAAGATAGGTGTCAATGTGCGTTTTATTTTATGTTTTCCACAGCAATGTTTATTGTGATAGCTTCAGTAGTTTGATATTCCGAGCTAAAACATTTCAACGCTACTACAAACATAACGTCGTTAATATCTCAGCTGTTAAGAGCAATTGCTTATTCTTCTGCAGACTTGCAAATTGCGTTAAGGTTAAGACAGTGCGGCACTCTTTTGCAATGAGATTTTAATACATTACTGTCGACCGCAGTCTACCAATGCTCTTTAGTTCAACCGCTTGATTGGTAACGCAATTTTCTGTAATCGATCCGCATGGCTATGTTTGCTAATAGAAACTTGGATACCTATCCTACCGTAGTCCAAATAAAATAACTCGTTCACTTTCTGTTACTCTTAACGCATTTTCTAGTATCCAGCTTGTGCCTAGTGATAGCTCACAAGACGGTAATTTCCGTGCTTCTCATATTCACTGATTTTCGACCACGTCCTGCATATTTTATCACCAAAACATTTATATGTTTATGATAAAAGTGCATTTGTTATGACGTCTGTATTCCTCATGGATCATTGTGAATTTAGCTACGCTATTTATTTTCCATTCATTGCTGTGCAAATTGAGCTTGTGGCGGTCAGATGTCGCAGCGCATGTACATTTTCTGCGCACACGAAATTCAACTGACTTGCATTTAAACAGAACGTTTTACGTATTTTTAAATATGTAGTAGATGAATACATTAAGAGGTGGTGTATTTTTTCAAAAGCTGACTGTGCTATGCAGGAAAGTTTTCATTGATTTTGCTTGCTTTGCTACAGGTATTACAAAGAAAATTGGCTTTATCTTTACTATCGTTTTAAGTCACCGACTGCAGTTATGATCCATCACTCCCCAAGCTTGCATTCTAGAGCAACATTTGAAATCCAATTGACAAACTTGATAATCCCAATTACTTTCAGCAGATAACCAGCCCCGCCAGTGCTTGCGTTCGGCTATAATAATTTTATTTGGTTCTTGGTAATTTTGTCAGGCTAATTTTTTCTACCAAGCTGGCTGAGCAACAGAGATTAATGTATCATAACGGTTGAGGTGTGTACGTTTTCGTTTACGCTGCCTATTAATCCGTCGTGATAAATATTACAAGCATATATTAACTTCTCGATAGAAACGCTGCAAGATCAATGGAAAAGGAATAACGAAAGTGAGTTGAGTAACGGCATTTTGTGAAAAAGAATCCCTGAAATTTAATCATATCGCAAAAGTTAGCTGCTAGCTCAAAACACACAGGAATCTGTAGCATATTTGTTAGCTATCACGTTTGTATCACATTAGGAATGCTGTTACTTTTGGGGCAATATGATTCAGTCTGTCAATTTGGTCTTAATTTTTACCTATCTACCGTACCGTAACTGTGAATTTCAGCTTTTAACTATAATCACTCTTGGAATACTTATAACATAGACCTGATTGTAGAAGTAGCATTACGTTGACTTGTCAGCGAATAGTATGCTAGACGCACTTTAATGCACAACAAATTTAAATTCAGGTCGTCATATTTAAATAGATAAAGCTGGGGTCAAGGCCTAAAAGTGGACCAATACGAAGCGGTAAATTAAAATACAACTGAAGACACAAGGACTGTAGTTGTGTGTCTGAACTAGGATAATGCAACCTCCGTTTCCTCGAACTTATTACATCTGACTGTTTTGCTTTGTGATAGTTTTTCTAACTGACAACATTACAGCGCATTCTGCTTCTGTCTATTTCAGTCGAACCTATTTATCAGCACATACTAAGTGAGTTACGCCTCTCACCTAATAAGGTTTTACTCATGCGTGCTATTGTGAGCGTATAATGCTTGTTTATTAACAAAACGCCGG
This sequence comes from Dicrocoelium dendriticum, assembly GCA_944474145.2. Lineage (NCBI taxonomy): Eukaryota > Metazoa > Platyhelminthes > Trematoda > Plagiorchiida > Dicrocoeliidae > Dicrocoelium > Dicrocoelium dendriticum. The sequence goes on from OX104061.1 coordinate 63,050,607, forward strand.
TTGGAATCTAAACGATTGAAACAGCTTGCATTAGCCAGATGTGAAGATTTTGAGTCTCAAAAAACGAATCGATTATATACTTGGTTTGAATAGAGCTGAAAAAAGAGAATGAATTAAAATAAGTCTTAAAGATATGGAGGTTACAATCTGTCGGCTTGAGAAGTGTTCTAGTATGAACTTCGAACTAAAGGCTCTGTCAGGTAACGCGACGTGAGTTTCGGAGTGCAGTTATCAAATATTTTTTGAATTAAAGGAAGTCGTCTGTGGTAAAGTACTTTTAAGCTCCACAAAACCGTTGACGGAACTAACGCTTGCGGGCCCCACGAAACAACTTTGCCTACACTGTATTAATATCTAGTTTTTATGCTGTAAAATAAATTGTTACTACCCGCATTATTATCCGTATTCTTGTTAATAACAGAATTATTAGCATTATTACTAACAGCTTAAAGCGCTGAACACAGATTGGCGCTGTTGTTTTTGATGGGTGTGATTATTTATACATGAATTTTCACATAGGTTATTTTAAATTATACATGCAAATATATTTTTATCTTGCAGGTTTCTCACGATGAAATAGAATTTACACCTTTGCAATGATACGGTATACCTGTAGCACGGGTTGGTAGTTAACGTTTTGCTTGGTTCTTCGAGCTGAGTACTTTAATGACAAACGTTTAACCACTTCCCTCAGTGGCACCTTCAGTGCACTGTTCCATGAAATTTTCCTCTACGGAGCAGTGCACTGAAGATGCCACTGACGGAAGTGGTTAAACGTTTATCATTAAATTACTCAGCTCGGTGAATCAATCAAAACCTTAGGATTGACGCCTGCGAGTACATATTTTATTGATCATCTCATTTAGGTTTACAAATTATTTGTTTTGTTTGCCTTTGCCGCAAGCAGGGATAATTTGTTTTGCTTAGAAATACATATTGTATATTTGAAAGAAAAATAACGGCGCTTATTTAATTATAATAATTATAATTGTTTGCTCGTTTGCTAATGCGGTCAACTGAACAAACTGTTCCCAACATGGCGCCGGGTCAATAAACTAGGCTTTTTGAAATGTAGGCTTTTTAGTTGAAATCCGATTATGCTTCCCAGGTAGAAGTCTGAATTACCAATGACTGGGCTTTAATATCAGGAGTAACAAACCAAACATCCCTGTCATATTCACAAGGAATATAAAATATTTTATTTGCCTGTTGTTTATGATCCTTCTTTTATCGGAAGGCAACTTACGAATACATCATAAGAAGTGAATTATATGGCCAACATAAGCAACGATTTCGTATTTGCATTCTTATTTTCTAAATACTAACGAGCAAAGTAGCTAATAACGTTTACTTGCAATTTCAAGGTAACTGAAGTGGCGACAAAGTATAACTTTACAAGTTTAACGCTTGTTGTAGATAAACAGATAAAAAGCGACCATAAGAGCTGTGAAATATAGGTATTAGTTGACTTTAGATGATTAGTATTTATAAACCTAGGGAAATTAGTATAAGTGATAAAGCACACGAAATGGGCGACAATACCTCAAGCACAATTACACTACGGTTACACTGAAAATATTAGTTGTATGTCAAGTCACTTTGTAATGTTCATTTTAAGTCATAAACCACGGAAATGCTTTTGTAGAAAATTGCGGAGAGGAGTTGAATGAAAGCTCATCCAATATCATTTTCTGGAGAGGAATCCATGAAGCAAACACCTTATGTATCTGGAGAATTACAAATAATTTCGGAGGCACAATTACACTGAAAATTGAAGAACTGAAGGTAAGCTTCAGGCTTGCATGGGACTATGTTTGCCATGTTTGATTAGCGGACACATTAGCACTGATCAAAAAGGAGAGATCGGTGACCACGAATGCTTTAAAACCTTAGAATAAACGATTCACTGAATTAAAAGAACACGAGACCATAGGGGAACAATTGTTTTCGATGATTCTCTTCAGACCAGTACAATCATATTTAAGAGTAAAATAATGAACTGAAATCGACTAACTGGGTCAAGTTACATAGTTAATTAACAGATCATTGAGGGAGGCTAAAAGTTGATCATTGATCTGACTGGTCGATTGCATGTTATCGAGCTTGGTTGGTGGCAATTGACCTCAGTATCGTTCGTTCTAGCTGGCCAGGGAAGCTGTAAGGCATGAAGCAACTACTTTTGCGAGCATAATGAAGGTTGCAAAAACCGAATGCAAATCGATTCAGTTGTTGCGAGCGCATGGAGGCGTAAACCTTTTGATTGATGATGGGGGACCCTCTAAATTATCCTGAAGGCACGCTTTAGATAGACGTGGTGTCCCGTGTCGACAATATGGGCGAAAACGGCGCTGCTAATGGCCCCAGTTCCTCCTTGACGCAATTGGCGCGGGCAGTGCTCCTTCACGCGTTTGAAAAAGTGCCTTGCCGTTCGACCAATATAAGTAGCGTCACAAACGCACTTGAACTGATAAATAACCATAGATGAGGTCAGCATTGGCAGTGTATCCTTATTGCGTGAACAAACTGAATTCATTGGTAAATTTTCTTGTTCCACTCTCAGTCACCAGCCTTTGACAAATATGGAAATGTATTAGACAACGCTGTTTCAATCTTCTGTGTCTCGTCATTGGTGCACATTTCTCCGAAACCTGCCAGGTTGTCACCCCATTTATTCCTGATGCCAGCAGCTTGTTCCACTTAACCATGGAAGACGGCTGCGGACCTGCATGATGGATAAGTGACCATGAGAATTTACCTCTGAATTACATCTGAAGTATAACAAATGACACTGTGATTATATAAGTAACTTTATGTTTCCGGGAACCATCAGTTTCTTATGCTTAATTCATGTTACTTGATATATTCATGTACACTTAGTGGATGCGTAACATGTTTTTGCATTCACTTTAGAATAATTGCTCCATTTAACTCCATAAATGTTCCATTCTAGTAAAAGAACCCAAGAATGTTATTATTGTCTAAAATGTGCACGCGGATTTATGTCTACTTACTTGATTGAGAGGAAAACCAAGTGGACAATACGACATTCTACAACTGATGGGTCTTCTCCATTAATTTTAACAAAAGCATATGCCATTCGTTCCAAAGTTGTCAACTCAGACATTTCACAAAACACACTCGTTTTCCTCCTTCATTTATCAAATCGGGTATACCACGAAGTTGTAGTAATAAACAGTGTGGTATTTAAGAACTTAATGAACGGTGTACACTGCGCTTTGCAACAATCCCATCAATCATGTATTGCTCGGTTAACTTTTGTGTCAAGAGCTTTGATTTAAAATGCAAACAATAGAGTGTAGTAAATCTGACGCATCCTCAGATATACAGCAGACGAGTCTTTTGCCCGGCCGTATGTGAAGTACCAGATATAAAAATAAAATAATAACCTTTTTAAGGAGATCATGCTGAGATTGTAAAAATTCGGTATAGGAAGGGTTTTAAGAAAGCGTTTTAAAGATTTTGTTTTGCCAAAAATGGATACTTCCGTATTTGACGATGTAGGACTTGATATTGTCGTGTTGTTCACAGCCATATTTGCCGTGACATTTAGAGTAGGTCATATTCCATTGCTTTATCCGAAAGGTTTCTACCAAATTCGGGTGCAGCTTGTGTAATTCATTTTAATTAAGATATTATTTCTCTTCAGTAGTAAATGTCAAAATCAATCTGTGAATGAAACAATTGTTGACGAAATCTGTTGTTTTTATTTAGCGTATTTGATTTAACTGTTAAAATCAATCCATAAAGTAGATATTTTACAATTAGTTTTGCTAGGCCAAATTATTTATATGGTCGTAAAATATACTATAGTGTTAGAAGTGGGGAAAATTTTGTTGGGAAAAACTAAACTTAACTTTTGTGTTGCCTTCAACCCCTTCAATTTTTGCACCTAATATTTGATTCAATTGCCTCCACGTCTGTACAAACGTGGTTGCCTATAGCAACATGACAAAATAGATTTTGAATTCCTTTTATCAAAATGGCATTGCATTTTTTGATTTAGTAATATGAAGAACAATTTTGTAGCGGCAAAGCGAACAATATATGCCGACGGAAACAAAGTTCCATTCCAATGAATAATACAGATAGATGCAAAATTCAATGTGACACCCATGTTAATCATATTTATGTCTGATCTTCTTTGCGCCACACAACACCTTAGTTTATAATTGCTGTTCATCTTTCAATATTGTTATTCAGGATAGTCTCTTGGATAGTGCAACCATGCTGCTTCTAACAATATAAGTGGAAAAGTTTGAATCGGTGGCAATACTAACTCACGGGAGCAAGCAGAACGTCGCGCATAATTCCCGGGTGTTGCATGTGAGCCTCAGAGGCGGCCCAGTAGGTAATATTTGTCGTGTAAGAATTACTAATAAAGCAGTAAGATAATAGTGTTTTAGTTATAAATATTCGGTAGACTGAATTTTTAGATGCAAGCATTTTATTATAGCAGTACATCTTTGATTACGACGTTTTGGAATTTTCAGCCCCAGATTGTTATCAAAACCTCAAGTGTCCCATGTAATAGCATAATAAGTATACTTGAATAAGCAACTTCAGCATTCAGCCATTGCATCAGCATGCCTCAGTTGCTTGTTTCTACGGTGACCTCACAGTTACAACGCACAATGAGTTGTGGTTAAAGAAATCATACCACTGTTTCTATTTTCTTATCGTATTGCAAGTCACCTTAGACTAATAGAAAGATTCATCCTTGACCTCGTTGTAAGCTCTTCTAATAAATGTGACTTATTTTACATCATTATATGTGTAAAGACCTATACTTAAAATATAGTCGGTTTCACTAGGCAATGAAGATATTTGAATAAAAACTGTTATATTTACATTTAAAAACGACACCTTCTTGGACAACTTAGTAAAACGGTTTGCCTATGGGCCTTGCAAAAAGCTGGGCATGGGCATTCTAAACTTATATGATTCAGAATCACGACATCCCAATTGTTCCACAATAAGTGGAATTATCGTTATGATTAAAGTCCTCAGTATCACAAACTGTTCGGGATTGCATACAGACGGATAGCTTAATCAAGTTCAGCCATAGATCCTTCTGTATAACAGGATTCGATACAGATTTCTCAAAGCAGTCCCAAAAGCGCAAGCATGTTCTACTCCGATATTTCTCAGCTTATTAGTGCCGGAATTTCCAAACACTAAATCTGTTTCAGATTTGCTTTAAATCTATTTACCAGTTCCAAAACCAGCTGGGCCACAAATCCATCAATCAACCGACCATCACTAAAATTATTTTTATAAAGAACCCGATAGACAGAGAGCCATCTACAACCCCATGTCTCACGCATACCGGCAACGAGGGAAACTGTCCTGATAGATTATCTGAGTACCGCGTGGCTTTATTACTACATGACCCTTGCTAAACTGCCTCGCGTTAAGAGTAAGGGTATATTGTTTTAAATTTTTATAGAATAGGGTAATGTGCTCTACTTGTTTGACATCATGTCAAATGTAGTGTATACGATTGAGCAGATAAAAAGGAAACGGTACCGTGGAACGACATGGGTGTTTTGGTTTTGCAAGTTATGAAGTACTATCCTTGACGCTAGCTCAAACGTACTACAAATAAGTATGAAGGACAAACAGGAGCAGTCGAGCAACTAGTAAGCGCCAAAGTTGCACCTATGATAGAAACAAATTTGCACCTGTGTTTTTAAATGACAAATCTGACTACCCACTCTGATCTAAGAAGCGACCCAGAAGTCCTAAATAAACTACACATCAAGGACTTAATCTCCTGGAGTAAAGCCGTTACATTTGTGAAGCCCATTCGCTAAGGAGTTAGTCGGTAACTATTTGACAAAGATCTTCATGTCAACTAACGAAATTGTGTGTGGCCACAGGCTTTTGGAAAAGGTGTTACAGTGTGAACTGACGACACCAACGCATCTAAATAATTAAACCAAGTTCCTTATCAGGTTGCAAACAGAAAGTCGTCTGAATATAACACGGTCTATTAACAACCCGGTGGAACTTCAATCTGAACAAAAACACATACTGTGGGATCCGACGATGTGACAGAATGAACAGTATTCTTAATTTTCAAAGAGACAAAACTAAAGATGAGTGGTCTCGTGGATGCGGAGCATCTGATTATGGGATATATCCAACATTTCCCTTGAGAGTTTGCAAGCGTTCAGAAAATGTACTAGCTGCCATCCCTAGATCTTTCGGAATAAACTCACTCACTTCATCTATCACATCCACACGATTCTGGTCTGTGGGATCCTCTCCTGCATTTACACAAATACCTAAGGCCGACCTAGCAAATTAGCTGAATAAAGACTGCGACATGCGTCAACATATTGGGTCATCATCGCTATCATGAAAACATGGTTTTGCAGTGAGAAAAATGATGTCCAAATCCGGAATGATCAAGCTAGAGAAGGTGGTGGGGTAGACCTGTACCTTGGTATCAATCTCCAGTGCGAACTCATATGAGATTTGGAAACCAAAGAGCCTGATCTATTTGGTCTATCTTATGGTCAATTGGGAACGACATGGGCCTAGTGACTTTTGTTTACCCTCAAAATCGTCTACAATTAAGATGGACTTCACCTTGTTGGATGCACTGAGACTATTGTAACGGAACTTCAGTCAAGTTCTAGTCACTGATGCTCCCATCCTATGTGCTCTAAAGTCTAAAGATGACACCAGGTGAGTAATTCAAAACCGATCTGCAAGACTGTCTCAAATTGTACGCTTCAAGGTCATGTCAACAGGCTATCCATATTGGACCTAAACATTTAAAAGTCACCCTTTCCTGTAATGTAGACAAAGTTTAAGGTATCCAGGTTTCACACCGAATGAATCACACTTAAATGCTGGCTGACCGAGATCTCCAACTATGCTCTTTCAAAAGATTCCGTGTCTGTAGATCCAGCAAAGACTAGGCTGCTCGAAAGAATTCAGAAATGTATCGAATAATACGATCCCACTTACACATGCCCTTACGTAAAACATGCATTGCAAACATGGAAATCATGGCTGAAGTGGGATCTAACTGCCTTTGAGATTCTTCGAATCCGGGCGACCAAAATTCTGGAGATTACGCCACTTATGCTAGGAAAAACTCCTAACAGTATTAAGTATTCTCAGTGAATTTTATCGGCGTTTTCGATGTGACCCAATAATTATTTACCAGATTCGAAAACAACCTTGGTACTCCGTTTGTTACCTGTTGTAACTGGTACAACAACAGCGTGGGAAACCATTATCTCAAACTGTAGAATAATACAGTTCGCTGACGTGTCGAAGGAACTTACATTCGCTGCCTCTTGGCCACCAATGGAATACCCACACGTTAGCCGTTTTCAAGGCAAGTTTGTACTGTGTATTAGCCGTACTACCCCATGTCACGTACTTCTAACGACCCAAGCTAACAGCAGAATAAAAACCTATCAACCGAACTAGTTTTCCTTGGAAGCTACAGAGGAAGACATTTGATACTGCTTCAGGTTAAGCGTGGACCGCTCAGACGGGGAATACTGTAAACGGAAAGTTGGCAATTTGTGGTTATTCACTATCTCCAGTTGGTATGTTTTGCCTCTATCTTCCTCAGCCCTAACTGGTCATTCGGCGGAATGTGACAAGCTTCGGTGTTTTTCGCACTATACCTACGACTATTGACCGTTGGTCGACCAAAAGTCGTAATTTTATGCCGATAACTTTTAGGATTATTTAATTCCTAATGAACGTACCAGAAATAGTCTAAATATGCCAGTATATTTTCAGTCGTATAGACGATTAAATCTTGTCAGCCGAATTGTTTATCCCTGCAGTGATTGTGTCAGAATCTCTAAACTCCTTTCCGAGGATAAACCAGTACTCATTAATCAAGGTCTATGATTTATCTGACGAAAGACAAGAAGCATTGTTACGCATATGTACACGGTCTTCAGTGAGTTGCAATGTCTGCCTAACACAAGCAATAATTCCTTCAACTTGGGACTATGGATGTACACAATGAATAGAACTGATGGGGCATTATAATCTAAATGAATATTTTTGTTTAAGATTATTGAAATGCGATCTTAACTTGACGCGAAGACTTCATTCGCGGCAAACTTGCATTGTGATCAAAATTTCGAGATTGCGCAATTGCTTATGGCTGAACAAAAGCAATATTATCGAGCTTACAATTCAGAGCGGCTAATGAATACCAAATAACAGCCAATGACATAAGGAGTTCAGCAATTTGAGGCCAAATTCCGTGAACTGAGGATGTTGGGCACAAAAATGCATCAATAAATAAAGACAGATGGAATGAGAGAGAATGTTTAAACTAAGCAACAATTCTTACATAATCAGATAAGAAGTAAAGCAAGCCATTAATGATAAACACTAGCGCCAGCCTCCAATTTCGCCTACTACGCAAGCTGACACATGTACAATGGAAAATGAAAGCTTTTAGTATAGCAAAAATCTTCGGCATTGAGGTGTTGTGACCATATTTTCGATTCCGACAGAATTTTTAATTTAGTTCAAAATAATGTGCAGCAAGTTGTAGCAAGGCCAAATAATTCCGGTAAACCACAAAAATCGACAACCTTATTCCTGCGAATTTATAGCTAAGTTCCCAGCACGGAGTAACCTGGTTAGCAAACCAGCAGCTACAGGCAGATGGCCACGCAAAGAAGCGTTTGTTGTTTCATTGAATCTATCTAGCCACCGCTACTGTTTGGAATGATATTACGCGTTATGAATTTTAAGTGTAGACATTTAGCGATTATTTGACTTCTTTCAATGTGAGGTATTCCCATAACGCTTCATTTGCTTTCACTTTCACGACAGGTCACTCCTTGATTATGAAACATATATACTGCGATAATTTTTGCACACAACTATTAGATGTGCTTTCGCACAAGAAATACTGTTATTTGTTGTTGTCCTGGTTACTTATAGATCCATGCCAATATTGCAATCTTTATTTCTTTGCAAAATTCTATTCCTTGACGCCGATGCCTTGTAAACTGAAGCGAACCATAAACTGGGAGTTCTTTTGGACAATGGGATGCACATAGGCTTAGTTGGGTTTAAATGCAGTCGTACATTAGCTTTGATAGTGGACTATTCGCCTCGTCATCAGTTCTCAATCGGCTGACGGTACTTGCAAACCAGAAATAAGACCGCAAACGTGTGTGCATGTTTACATTAATCCAGTTGACTAAGTAGTAGGTTAAGTGATTAAATGGAACCCAATATATAAATGATTTATGATGTAAGGGATGCGGCTGTACACCTGGGTGATTTGACTTGCCTAAATTAGCACGCATCGGAAATAAGCAGCAAATATCGTGTCTACCGTTCAACCTACTTAATAAATCAGCAAATGGATGCACGGATACTAGGGCTGGGTTAAATCAAACAACATATATATCTTAGTGTTTCGCGGCCAAAAATTCAGAAACAACAGAAGTACTGGCTAACTATATTGGAAAACAGAAAAAAAGCTTTCAAAAAGCATGCTAGATATTTGTCCACCTGTACCAATACATGGAAAAATACAAATCTGTTCTGCAATAAACATATGGCTAATTGTGGCAAAGTCCCACTAGTCAGTCACGGCTAATACACTGCTTCCTTCGCATCGGTGTTTGTGCAGTATGTCAGATAATATTAACAAACTGTCCGCAGTCGAGTAGGTAAGTAGGTGGTTTTCAACAAAAATCTACACGGGTAAATATTAAATAGTTCAAAGCGTTGCTCATAGCGCTCTATTAGCTCGCGAGTAGGTTGTCTGGGACGCAGTCCAAATGAGGGGAATCCCACAAAACACCTGATGGGAATGTTTAAAACTATAAAAAAGAAACATTGTAGAAATTATAATCCGGAGGTTTTAATCTTCCAAATAATACGTTATGAAGACGAGTCTTGCAAGATAATATAACTCCATGCTCTTTGAATGCATGCAAAGGGACAATATATAAAACGAACGCTGAGTAAAAAATCCTCAGTTCGAATGCTGGAGGTAATATGAAGTAGACATGGAATGTCGAAGACCACAACAGAATCAGAAGTGATGAAACACAAAATAAGATCCACAAAATCAACTGCTTTTGTACACAGGGTTTAGGGCGATTACGATAGATTGAAATAGCCTCAGCGTATTTGAGTATTTTAGCGTTTGTAATGCGATAAATTACCATAGTCGCCACCTCCGGGTCAACTTCCTGACCCGTAATGTAGATGTGCCTAGCAATCGATGAGGCTAACAAATCGAAACTTAATCCCTACCCTCGTGTCTGATATTTAGTAATGACAGAGACCTGTTTTGGAATATGGTTTCCCATCCACTTACATAGAGACGAAACTGTTATACCAATATAATTGATTTCCCAGCCATGATGAAATGCATTCGCACATTAACATCAGGATGTAAGCAGTAGAATGCGGATTTTCCATTGGAGTTCCACATGAAAATAATTGCACGCTACAAATTATTTACCTTAAAATACACAAAATGCACTAGCCAGTTAACTAGATTTCGATGCCCATTTGCCGCAGCTTTTCTCTGAAACGATAAACAAATCAATGGAAGATCATACAAATATGTACGGATTGGTTTGTATCTAACAGTTTAAAACTCGTTCTGGATCCCTAAGAATTTTGGACGGACGTGATTGCGGTGCCGAAGTCATTCATATTTTTGTGCAGAACACACCTTCCTTCAACCGAAAACTCCGTGGTTCTTCAAACACGATGACTGTTGTACTCTCAGCACCAGGTGAAGAAGGAAATATATTCAATGCTACATTATCATTCAGTAAGTAGTGGAATTCTACCGCAATAAAGCTTTGTCGGTATATAGTTTATTATCATTTTGTTACTGCTATTTGTTTAATTATTCATTCGTATTCGTCCATATAAGGATAACTAATGGAAGTATAACATATATGGAATATTATACTTTTTAACGCAGAACTGTTTTCTAGTTTTTGATGTAAACATACCCGGTATAAATTTACATATATATGCTCCCAATCAATACATATGCCAATTACAGCAACAGGCTGCCGCAAGTTCTTACATAACTAAAACTAAATGATAACAAATTGCAGGTAAAGTGTAAAAATAGAGTAACGGGAAAAAATTAAGCATACCACTGCAAACATTTGTATGCCTCACAGTTTTCCCTTTGGTTTCAAATGTTACACCAGTGTTGTATATAGGTGAATGCCTTTTCTAATGAACTCATTTAAGATTTAAGCAGCAGTGCTATGTAAGCTGTACAGAAAGAATATGCTGTGGGTGTTTCTAATATACCTACAACATTTTCTGCTGATTTCAGATTTAGTTAATTCTTTACTTTGACCTATGAGACCATTTTGATGAATGTTTTCTAATAATTTGTAAACGCTAACATTAGGAACATTTGCATTGTGTACTGTTGGAAATTTGACTGCCATTCAATATTATTATTTTTTAAATTAATTAAACGTATGTTCAGCTTTTCCACTCCTGTTTAATAGTCACGGAAACTACGTGTTTTGCCTAAGCCACAGCACAGTGGAATGTAATGAGTACATTCCTTTTTTAACAAAATCACATGTACTGACGGAAAACGCAACTTAAATAGTTGCATGAAAGTGTGTGCAACCAAAACATTCGAAGAGCAATCATTAGCACGGTGAATTTCAATTAAACTACGCAAGTTTACCCTGCCTTAAAAGGACTGCGATTGCAATCGGCATTTCCTTGTGTGGACAAAATCAGTTACCTAGCCACAATAATGAAGCTGAGTTTGAGTAATCGGTCAAGGAAAATGTATAGGAATGAAAAAAGATGCTATCGCCCTTCAGCGAGTAGAAATATCCTGATACTCACGGCAGCCGATCGTTTGTAATGGTGTTGAATGCTCTGAGTCAAACTCCTCATTAGGCTTATGTACATTTGCGAGTACATATGTGTAATATTAAATGGAAGCACATATGCCACAAATGTCGTAAGACAATTCGCACGTAGGCGGTCAAATAAATTTCAAAATCCAAAATAATTTTTGGCCCAAAACATGAAGATCAATGCAGTGAAAGCGTGCCACGTCTAATTGGATTGATTCAGCATGCATTCTACCAAAATCTGGTTTACGCAAGAAACATGCTACGTGGATTCCCCATTTATATCGAAATGCTAACGCTGGTGTCGGTTAAAACTTTTCACCTGTAACTCTAAAACTTTTCGACAATATGACTCCCCACATACTATTTCACGATTACCAGAGTAAACAATTTGCGTTGCCGCTGCAAGTGAAATAAAAATCATTTCCTCCTGCGATGTTTTTAAGTGTGACTTCGCAGTTTGCATCTAACTCACACCAAGTTCACTGTGTAATGTCACAATACTCAATAGAATATGCAAGTCTGCTCTTATGGTTTGTAAGTAATAGCATGCATGGTCACATCAAATAATTTGCCGTTGGTGCCCATACCATGAAGCGGTGCAGAGCAAACTCATTTTCATGTTTCATTGACGATAGTAAGGAGGGCCTAATCATGTTATGTAAATAGATGAATGTATCAATAAATATGATTTCAGCCCAGATGTTAGCCGTGATCAAAGCTAGTGGTGACGATGCATTAGCAGTACAACGCAATGTAACGTAATTCAAACGAAACACGCAAATAGCAGAAAAACAAAAAATCAACCCAAGCGGTTTGTGACTGGAAGCTACATAAGATTATCTTGGATAATGCCAGAGGCCAAGTGTAGAACTCTCAGGCGGGGAACATTATAAAAGTAAAGTTGGTAATTTGTGATTATTCATTGTTTCCTGTTGCTAAGTTTGCCTTCATTTGGCTCACCCCTAACTGGTATTCATGTTTTATTGACGAGAGTAAGAAGTGCCTAATCACATTCTATAAATAGATGACTGTCGCATTAAATACGTTTAAACATATTATTAAAAATAGTGAAGATACAGCATAAATTAAAACGGCGTTGAACGATTGGTATACATGAATGGTGAAGGAATTCTGTGGGTAATCAATTGAGCAGATTTATCTGATGATCTTTCCGTGTGGTCAAATGTTCTAGTTATACTATACGGCAACAAAAGCGATTTAGTGCTCGTAGTATCTGAGGCATTACGGTTTACCTAAGCACTTTCTTTCTCATTTGCTAAGAACAATTGGAAAATCAACTATTTTTCTTGGTCACTCACACTCGTCAGATTGCATGCGCTGCAAAATGATGCATCAGCCGTTGCTGCTATCCATGACTGATGTATTTTAAAATCGGGCCACAGTAGGGCGTTGATCATCTGGGTGATTCTGGCTGAGTCGTAGCTAATTCATGAAATTTAAAATAATTCATTTGTTGGTTGGATGTTCTCTAAGGAATCGTCAAAGTAACTTTAGTGGTATCGCACGTAAAAGTCATTTAAAACCAACACACTTTGGTTGTATTTGATAAAAAGGCGCTGTATAATTATTCCCGTGGCCAGTATTGCGCGTGCATTCATAGTGTACTCGCCATATCCTACCCAGGGCAACGTTATAACGGAGCTTCTCCATCTATCTACCATTCAATTACCCAATAGATGACTTAACTCAGTGACACAGTGTCGCATACTTTGGGTGACACAATTAAATGAAGGTCATCAGCATTGAAAAAGCAAATTGCGGATAATTTTACATATCACAAATAAATATGGAAACATTTTTACGTTGTGTCACTGCATGCTGAGCTTTACTTAGTTCGGATATGGTGCTGTAAAGTCACACCTACAGATGTTGCTGCATTAGAATAGCTCCTAATTCACCATACCTAGTAGCACAGATTATGGAGATCTGTATCTTTTGAATGAGAACCAAATGATTCAGAATGTCCAGGGCAATTGCGAATTCTAGGAAAACCTCGGTAAATAACACACCAGCATTCACAACTGCAGCCCAATTGCAGAGGTCAAATATCAAGTACGTTTGTAGAACTAGACCTGGTCAACTCCATACTGATCTGGTGGTAAGATATATAATATATATATCTATTTAAGATATGACGGCCTCTGTTTCGGTGGTCTTATTGAATCCAGAATGCAAAAAACGAGTAATAACTGACCAAAGTTAAATGTAAATAAAAATATGTTTTACGAGGTTGATAAATATATCATATGTACACATCGTCTATATCCATATTTCGTCAAACAGCTGGCAAAACGGACAAAAATATGCGGCTAAATTCAAAGCATTCATATTCGTTTTCATGATGTCATAGACATAACAAACAATTTTTCTCTATTTATTAAACAAGAATTACAATAAAAGCATTTGAACAAATCGCATCCCTGGCCCATGTAGAGCAGAAAATCTGTGAATTTGTACTGGTAACTTATTTTAAACATTTCTAGTAATTGGCATAAATTGTTGTCCGCAGATATTTGCAATTTGCTTTTGAAGTGTAAAGTAAGAACGTTCCTTTAGATATAAAACTAGTATCCGCTCCACCAATTATTATATTTCCAAACAGTTTTACAAACACTTATCCAAGCATCTACCATTATTCAACGTACATTTGTCATCGTACACTTTCATTAGCTACTCTAATTGTCCTGTCAAATTTTGGGCATAGTTCCAATTACAGAATTTCCTAGAGAGTGCAGAACGTAGCAGTTGAATTCCATGTTTCTAGGAAGACAGTAAACCCAGCTAGGACGGAAGGACATCTCTGATTAAGTTTATCATTCAACGCCCACCGAAAGACAATTGCTAATGTTATTCTCGGTTTATTTCCTCCTAGCTACGGAAAAATATACTCTTTATATATTGGCAAAGTCCAAAGCTGTCATCTCGTTTAAGTTTGGAGATGGATTACGGACCCTCCAGTATTTAGTAACCTGGGCCCACGCCTTTGCAAAAAATGTGGCTTAGTCGTTGATTAGACACAAATGTAGAAGCAGACAAGCAAATGCTGCCACTAACAGATGCTGCCGTACTTTTTGCATTCATTGGTCATGTTAAAACTCATGGTGTTTTCTAGCCAATTCTACATCAGACAACAGCTCCGCTGAACGAGTTGCTGATGAAAGACAAAGAATGGCGATGGACAAAGAGTGCCAACAACGTTTGGCACTGATAGAATGCGAGTAGTTCTGATTTAATCGTGGCGTCTACAGCACAAAATTGAGTACTGTTTTTATTTCGGAATCATCCAATTTTGAGATAGGGGTTACCAATTCCTACATATATCCAGAAAGAGAAGAGTAGGCCATTGCCCAAGCAGGACGGTCGCTGGCAGTTGCAAACAAATTTTGCAGCCTGTATCAGAAGGAAGCGCTGACGATGGTTTTTGCAGTGAGTGGGTTTCACAGGGACCTATTTGGTAGATAATTCAAAGTGGTCACCGACTATAAACATATACTCTCGATATTTGGATCATAGAAAATAATTATTGTTTAAACAGCAAGTCCGTAAAGGAGATGAACAACAGAACTGCTGACTTAAAATTTCAGTAAGAAATACGGATCTACGAAACAACGTGGCCAAGGTAACGCTCTATCTCACAACATGAGTACCCACACGAAAAAACGATGACTGCGTGATCGCATCTGTCAAATGGCAGTCGGAAGTTCAGCTGATCCTTGTTAACAGTGTAAGGCAGATTCCGATGCACAGCTAAACTTCGTGTATAGGTGGCTCAAGAAGAAATCTTGAGAAAATTCATAGTGTTTGTGTAGTGGATTTGGCCTAATGGCAGAATTTCAACTAAATTACGACATTTCTTCAATCGACGCAGAAATCTTTCAATCGTCGTGAATTATCTAATGTTTGGCGACAGAGTCTTGGTACCGAGAATTTTGCGGATACGCATCCTACGGCAATTTTATTCAGGATATCCGTAAACAAGTGTAGTGATGACATGACACGAGGTTTAGTTTATTGGTCTCAAATACAGTCAGAATTCAAAAAGCTTTGTGAAAGTGTTGCATTTTATCAGCAAGCGGCAATAGCACCTTCAAAGTTTCCGTGACAAAATTGACCCTAATCGAGGATGCCTCGACAAGGATTCCATAGAATTATGCAGGACCAATCAGCAGTCAATCTTATTTGATTGTAGTTATAACACAAGTGGCTCGATGGGATTCAGATGAAAATGACACCACTCAACCACGTTATAAATGGACTGAACAAACCTTTCCTGAATATTGAAGCTCTTGAGATGTTGGTTGCGGACAACGGAGCACAGTTCACATAAATGCTGCTCTGTGAATTTTACATGCGAAACGGAATTCAACACAAGGTATTGTCGTCGTACGATCCACAATGGAATGGACAGGACGAAAGAATTCTTTATACTTTTAAACGTGCTATTCTTAAAGAGGAAGGAAGCAATTATCATGAGATGCAAGTCAGTAGTTTACTAAAAGGTATCAAAACACGACGAATACAAAATTACCGAAGTGTAGATATCGCGCTAAGTATCAAAACAGAATTAAAATTAGAACGACCTGTGATTGGCTGCTCGTAAAACGTTAGAAAAGCAACAGGCAAACGTGAGAGGTGCAATATAAAATAATTCCAAGTTTTTATATCGGCGATTTTGTGTTACCACGAAATATCCAGACCTCGGGACGATGGTCTAGCAGAACGATTATTTGTACAAGGGTTAAGGTACTCTATGAGATAATGGTCGAAAAATACTAGTACAACCGACAAATAGATCCTTTACGACCGCAGGATTAAAAACCTCAAATTTATCATGAACGAGCAACACAACTTTAGGACGTACTACTACATACATCTAGGTTGGAAAAGGAAACTGATTCACAAAGCGGAACACAGCCGGTTGCACAGGCACAACACGAAATCTCACGAAGGCCAAGTCGAAGAAGAAGGCATACGAGATGGCCACAAGTGGACCCCAGGTAAAACAATAAGCCAACACTTAAGTGCAGAAAAGAGATATGAGAAAAAGTTAAATGGAGTGGTAATAGAGAGTTACGCGGAGACCTTGTTCAGATACCAGGTTGCGCGCTGACGTATTGCGGAGTATTTGAGCTGTCTGCTGTATGGGAAGGTCACAAGCACGAGCACAGAACCACCTTCGAATATTCCGCAAATATGGAAATCGGGTGCGCATTTGGTGGCAAGCAAATACAACCCCTTTTCAAAAGAGTGAACACGTTGCTAAATATGCGGAACCCGTGGGACAGTATTCACTCCATAGGCTGGAAACCAGACGCAGAACAGTGGTTGCCCTTGGTTTCCAATAAATGGAACTGACCTATCCTGTATTATATACCCCATCTACCGATGCTTTGTGTATGGTATTCAAACCAGTGGCTGGGCACGTGTTGGAACTGAGAGTTGGTCGCAGTCTCACATGTGAAACAAGGCAGCCGTACGGCACAGTAATAACCGTGTTTCCGCCGCTTGAAACGTAGCATAGCACACGTTCCATTGACGCACTTGAAAACCCGAAGTTTATTCTGCTTCAGACCAGGAGTATCGTGCTTCTCTCTTGTTTGGCTCGATTACCTTGATTGTTCTAAATTGTAGTGCCCAGCTTCTAATGCTATTTTCATTTGCACAGAATAATGTTCCACGGAGGAGACTTATACGGCCAGCGTTTCGATCCGACAGGACAACAACTCTTTTCATATACAAACTATCATATATTAATGTAGTTACGGTACCTAGTTGAAGTAAGGCCTTCAATTGCACAGCTGTCGAACGGATTGTGGACGTTCTGACAAATAACCTCTTGTTATAATAAATAAATCGTAGTATATTACAACAATGGAAACAACACCGAACAACAACGACGTAACGGAGAAACAAATCCTATCGCGAAGCGACCGGATATTAACTTGGTGCGATGGGTTGCGCATGGGTTAGATTTTGAGTAACGCTGGGTGGCATATTTGAAGTGACATCAGGACTACTCATCACAAGCTTTTTAATGGTTAAGTGTCAGACGAACTTAGACACACAATGCTCTTCGGATTTGGTAGATGTGTGTGATCCTCTTCTATCAAAACAGCCAGGGATGACAACAGGTTATGATATCTCTCACATCTTGATTGGCGTATAGAACGAGTGCCACGCATTGTCTCTGGATGTGAGAATGCACCACAGGTTGCCCAATTATTTGCTACTTCCGGCCTTAAAGCAGGCAGCTCCTCGGCAAATATTTGCAAACCTGCCAACACCATCATGTGGTTGGCCATGATCGTAGGTGTCGAAAAACACATAGAAATTGCCATAGATTCCCAGACGCTGCACTTGACAGTCCCCAAGCCAAATTCATCGGGACATTTCAATCACCCGCTCTAGTCGGAAATGTTCCCCATTTCTTTGTGTAAGGCTGTTGAGCCAACGGTATCCAGTTGTGACATTCAGGTGAGACTCAATATAATTTAGTATGTTGCGAGTCCGACTATTTCGTGCAAGGCTATCGTAAGGCACCTCGAATCGAATCGCAACTCCGAAATGAGCAACCGGAGCGTATCATCTGCCTTCTCGGTGCTGCTGTAAACACTTCTCCTCCACTAATCTTACCACCGTTTTCTTCCCCCGGGTATTTCCTAAGGATACGCCATTCATTCACTTAATATACACGTTGGCTAGAGGTGGGAAACACCTCAGATGTTGTGCCGCAATACCTAATTTAAAAGGGAATATAAATACAATATTTGCATGTCAGATGAGCTGCCAGCAACGGATAGGCATCGTTCCGGTAAGCTACCAGCCGTGTACTAGGTAAAAATATATGTTTTACGCTAAGAATGATATGGTAGGCGGTGGGGAGGCTAAAAGAGATTGGGAGAGACAAAGAAACTCACAGCAAGAACGCTACTGTGTTCGGCTCTCTGCCATGTTGCAAATTGTATCCAGCCAAATGTGTTCACCGTTTTTGGACCCCAACCAGGAAGCCGTGACGCACCAACCGAAGCCAGCACGGAAGTGAGGGCCTTCATTCATTTTGACCAAATCATCGCTTGGCCACCCCTCCTCTTCTTCTATCCACATCCCTCGTGAGCAAACAACGCACGTCGGGGAAGTCAATTGGCGGGCACGCGCAACACGTGACCCAGCCATCGGAGCCTAGTGCGTTAAATGAAGTTGCTGAGCGGTTCAGTTCCTTTGCCTGTGCCATAAACAAGGCGTCGAACATGCTCGTTACTCACGCGGTGTTCCCACGAGATATGAGGCAAACTGCGTAGGCACCGATGGTCGAACGTCACTAACCTCTGCATGTCCGCCGATCTTAGGGGCTAGTTTTCGCAACCGTACAGTAAGGTCGAACGTACCGCTGAATTATACACTCTACTCTTCAGGGCGAGAGTAATGTCGCGCCGCCACCGTAGGTGAGGAAGGCTAGCAAAAGCACTTCTATCTTTTGCTATACGCTTCGTGATCTCGGCTTGGATCCTAAGGGCGCTGATATAGCCGCCCAGGTAGTTGCATTTCCGAACGGCTTCTAGCTGATCCCCCCAAGGGTCAGCGCAGGAGGCGATCCCTGCCGATCTTGGAGGAACGCTTTGCATTTCGATGGTGCAAAGCGAAGCCCGAAGTGGCTGACAGCCAGTGCTAATTTGTCTAGCGCGGTTTGGCACGCCTGGGAGTTGTCGCAGATGTGGGCAATGTCGTCTGCATATTCCAAATCGAGAGGTCCCTCTCCTGGAATAGTTTCAAAGCTTCCAAGTCATGTCCTGTAAATGCAATCTCCATGACTTCGTCAATAGCGAAGTTAAAAAGGGAAAGGTGGCAGCGAGCCTCCTTGTCTCACGTCGCTGGAGATATTGAAGGGTGGCGACAGCTTGCCGTAAGTCCTCAATCTGCCCTTGCTACGTGCGTATAATGTTCGCATAATATTTGCATATTTCTCGACCACACCTTTCTTGAGTAGACCATACCAAAGGTAAGATCGATAAATCAAAGCAAAAGCATATTTGAGGTTGTGGATCACGACAATTGCGGGCCGCTACTATGCGTGACGGTGCGCCAACGACTGACGTAATGTGAAGATGTGGTCGATGCAGCCACGACCCCGACGAAACCCGGCTTGCTCCTCACGAATCTGGCTTTCACGAGCGCCAATCCTTCTGTGAGGGATTGTTGAGTCGAGTAATTTGGAGGTGACGGAGGTCAGACTGCTTCCTCTGTGGTTGCAGCATTCCGATCGGGAGCATCCTTAGAAGTTGGGAACAATAACGGAGCGGCTACAGTCGGTTGGGACAGTCTCCAGCTCCCACAGTTTCATTTGTAATTTATGTAAAGCATCAAATAGAGTAGAACCACCGAATTTGAAGAGGGCTGGAGGAGGCTAACCTAGTCCCGCGGCTTTGTTCAAGTTCCACAGTCTAATTTCACTTTTGACTTCTGAGCGAGAGGGTGGATCCAATGGGACAGCCCACGGAGCAGGGCAGTCACTGGTCAGCGAAGAATCGAAAAATTTAGCCCATTAAATTGCTTTTAAAAGTGCACTGTACAGCGCTCCAATAGTTTTGACAAATTGTCGATAGGCTGTCTTTCTCGTCAAGTATAGTTTTAATAACATCAGGTCTTCTGTTGTCTGTTTCCCGCATCAGACGGAATAGCTTACGATGTTTGCCAAGGGCGGTGGCCACTTCCATCTCTGACGTACGGTGAGACCACCAAGATTCTCAGTCTCTCTTCAGACTAGCAAGAATTCTTGTCCGGAGCTCTTTCCGACTTTCATCGTGTTTGTTTCCAGCAGTGTTATGCCGGCGAGCATCGATAAGTTACAGAGACTGCAAAGAGACCCATTAACCACGTTGGCTAATAGACCTACCACATGAGGCTTTGCCTGTTGCAATTAAGGTCTAGATAACATGTAAGCAGTGACCATCACTTGTTCCCAGTGAGCGCTTACTCACCTCGCATGTCAGCGTACTTAGATACGAATTCAGAACAGCTGGTTCCGCCAGGTGGCTGGTGTCAATGCGCTCACAGCGTCGTCCTGGGCTTCCGCCAAAACGCATCCACATGTCAGCACGTACAAGTGCATGATCAGTGTCCACCCATGTGCTCCCAATCCAGTAACATTTCTGGACGTATGCTATCCAACGGTAACTTTGCGCAATGTGGTCGATCTGCGGATGGTTCGAGACTGGTGGGCGCCAAGTCAATCTCAGGCAGGCGCTGTAAAAATAGGCCACCGAATTCGAGACAGAAGTTAACAAGCAAAGGTACTTATTTTGCGTTGGTTCGTTGAACGTTTAGTTGGCCGTAAATCCAAATATCCACTCCCTTAATATCAGTGTGCTCTGTGCCTCCGAAAAACATGTCAAGATAAGGTGTGCGTGATGCAGCCCCGATTGACTGATTCCGAATCTAATGACAATGAAGCAAATCCCAAGTCTCCTTCCATAGTGTGTCAATGACCCAATATTATTATGGCGTCCTTATCGCCCTCAACCAACATGCTGAAGATAATCGATTCAAATGGATACCAATGAAAATCCGCCTTTGTGATTTCCGACTATAAAAATAGATTGAGGTCATTAAGAACAATCTGAGGACAACATGTCATTGCTTTTGTTCATGCACCCACTGACTGCAGTTTGGAGGGTATGAAGCAAGACCTATAGCGGCAGCAAGAAATATTTATATCGTGATTGATGCTGGTGACATAGATGTCGAAGTGGGGCCTTTCTGACTCTAAACAACACCTGGTAGTCTGCTTCGAGGTAATTGCACGCAGAACAGAAGGCAGAGATCGATTCCTACAATTATGCGCGGACCACAATCGGAATATTGACAGCACTGTTTTCCAGCACTAATCTCCACATCGTGTCACATATGCTCACCAACCCCCACGATGACCTTGTCCCAAATTTACCATGGCGCCATAAACCAGTAATGACGCACCTCAATTCGTCTGTCGGCCAGTTTGAAGTAGTTGTCTGGATTCCGACCATGCTCTAACGTGCACACGCTTAGCACCCACTCTTCCTGCTTCGAAGATGCACCCAATATCTAGGTCTAGCATTTGCAACTGTAACTTGTATGCTGTACTTCGACGGTATCATTACGAACTAGCCGGCCAATGCTCAGTGGTGACTGATATTGTTGAGTTTGATGCCTATTGGCATCGTCTGAAATGTGTCATACAGAATGCTTTCGCAATTGTCAGGAAGTTCGACGTCCATGTTATCCCACATTTCACCTGCTTCTGCATTTACATCTATATATAGGAGTACAATATGATTCCTTATCCTGTACGTAACTGGGGTATCGTGCTTTGCTCTGAAATTCAACAACCCTTAGTTGTTTATCGTATCTCCCTGCACAAAGTCTCTACAGTATATCCGCCGGGAAGTTAACTCCAGGTAGCCTCATATCTTTGCTACCTGATTCTGCGTTGTCCTGCATTTTCATCATTAAATTCCCTAACTTTGCAACGCACGCCGTCTTTGCTCTAGCCGTGGCACATCCATCACTGCTCTGCGCCGTTTTTGCACTCGAAGTTGCCACTACGAACTCTCATATATATACTGCCCTCATAGTGGTTGAGGCTCACAACATTAGCTTGCCACTGCCTCTCCTTTTGAACATGTCTTTATACCCCTGCGTGACGTGTTTGATCGCTGTTTTCCGCGGATACTGCGGATAGGTAATTATACGCTGCAAGTTAACAGTGGTTAGTTTTCTCTATGCACAGTGGCAGGAGGAGGCACATGCATAGGCCATCCGGTGTAGGCTGACGCCAGAATATTAAACACATATGAAGAAGGCTATTACTGTAAGCACTTTATATCTGTGTTAAAAGGCAATCTGATGAATTGTCAACGTTGGATTGAAAGGTTAAACGATCCAAAAAGCAAATGTGGTCGGGCATGTCGAAATTTAATAAGTGTTATTCACATGAGATTCCTCTTGGAATTGGTGGAAGCGGAGCCTACGATAACCTTAGAATGTCTTCGTTTCCGATTGAAAGCGGAGTTTATTGCGGAGGTGAGCGTTAGCATATTAGCTCGGTACCTAGAGGATCGTCTTATATCAATGAAATGCTACATGCTACACCGGAGTGCATGAATACGTTTGAGAAGAAGAATCGAAGGAAATTGTAGGTGTTGCAGCTAATAAACTTGGTAGCTGAAGAGTGGCAAGCAATCTGGATTAATGAAACGAGTTACAATATGTTTTAAGCTCACACGAGGTGGCATTCAGCACGTAGCAGATGTACGCAGTTTACTGTGGCGAGCACTTGTGGACAAAATTGGCACATTATCAGCGCAATGACCGCAGATGGAAATGCAGGATATATCTTCCTAAGGGGAGTTGCAACAAGGAACAGTGTGCACGACGGTTGCGCAGGTGCTTGACGTCAACGACGGCCCTGTTGCTGTTATGCATCAGCTGATATGTGACAACGCACCAGGCCACCCTGATCTGGAAAGTTTGCCCCAAGATGAGCGTTAACAATCAGGGGGACTATTGCGACTCGCGCTATATTCGCCTTCACTGAACCTAATAGAAGGCATCTGGATTGACATCGAGACAAAGGTGAAAAAATCCATGCGGTCCAGATTTTCCTAAATGCTACTAGGAGGTTCAGCTGGTTCGCTGAGTAAAAAGGAATAGAGAATCCAGTTCCTTAAACAGATTGTCTCAGAAACACGAGCCTACGTTACGTAACACCATTGTAAATAAATGGCAGAACATGTCAGCGTGAAGTACGCACGTAATCCTTGTCAGCTTCTCATTTCGTGGACTTGCAAGTAACTTAGATTATGTTTTGCGGCACCCAAAGTAAGTCATTTCGTTGAATAAACACTCATCCTCAGACTTAAGTGAGTATGGCCAACAAATTCCCCTCACTTTGTGCAACAACATCTTGACGAAGCGAGGTTTGTACTCAACTTAGAGGAGGTAAGTAAAATAAAGATATCGCAAAAAGGAAAGGTATGTGCGCACCGTATTCTGCGCGCAACTAGACTACCTACAGATGGAGACATATTCATTCGAGCTCAAATTTTTTTATCCAAATAAGAAGAGAACCATGGACTTGAAATGGAAACGCAGTTTAAACATCACAATAGTAGGACGAGCGATACAATACCATCTTCCAATGCTGATTTCCAGTGTTTTACATTAAATTTGTTCAACGTTGTTTATAAATACTAAACTTATTCTGTAACGCAACCCCGAATGCTAATACGTGGGCACATTGAAGCAGTGAAAGAACTCTTTCGAAGAGGGGTTATAATCACCAAGCCAGACAAAGGGTCCAGAATTGTGGTCATGGATGGCGCAGAGCACGTAAGAAAAATTGATGTGATCCTATCTGATACCTCATGATCCATAGTGAGGAAAAATAGATAAAAGGAGTACACCGAAATTCAGCTAAGAAAATGGCTGAAATCGCTTGTAATTGACACCCACATAACTAAAAAATCTTATGAATAGGTCAGACCTGTGAACGCCATTATTCCCTGACTGCTTGGCCAATCTAAGTTACCGAAATATGACACAACTAAGACGGATCCTGGACATGAGAACGTCGCCATATAATAATATCGCAAGACGGTTGACCTGTTTACCGTAACAAATCAGGTACAAGATAGCCCCGATTCATTTAAGCGACACTTTCCAGTTTGTGGAAAGCATTTGAAACATGAGTAACCTAGACCGTCACAGGTACAGTTTGGATGTTGTCTCAATGTTTACAAACGTTACTTTGCTAGACAGTTAAATTCCTGTGCAATGACATCGACCAACACGGGTTAAACATTAGGAGACCAGTTGGTCAACCGAAAAAATTGCTTATATGTACAGTTAACATCCAGTTGCAATACAAAAACGGGTTGAGCAGGCAATTGGATTGAACGGCGATGGGAATTTCTGTAAGAACATTGTTGGTTGTGTGCAGATGGGAATACCCGAAGATGATCGAACAAAACCGGTTAATACAAAACTCAAGTACTATCATGGTTAAGTAGAAGATATTTCCTGTATGGTAGAACGAGCGAACAACGTACCAAAGCAAGACAAGTTTACCAAACAAGTAATTCCCACAAAAAGCATATATGACAGAAGATAAAATTAAAAACCAAATAAATGTGTGAAATCAAGCTTTCTAGGATGACAAAATGTATTTGTTCTATTAGGACCTCACAGAAAACGGAAGCAAGATACCCCAGTTACGTACAGGATAAGGAATCATATTGTACTCCTATATATAGATGTAAATGCAGAAGCAGGTGAAATGTGGGATAACATGGACGTCGAACTTCCTGACAATTGCGAAAACATTCTGTATGACACATTTCAGACGATGCCAATAGGCATCAAACTCAACAATATCATTCACCACTGAGCATTGGCCGGCTAGTTCGTAATGATACCGTCGAAGTACAGCATACAAGTTACAGTTGTAAATGCTAGACCTAGATATTGGGTGCATCTTCGAAGCAGAAAGAGTGGGTGCTAAGCGTGTGCACATTAGAGCATGGTCGGAATCCAGACAACTACTTCAAACTGGCCGACAGACGAATTGAGGTGCGTCATTACTGGTTTATGGCGTCAGGGTAAATTTGGGACAAGGTCATCGTGGGGGTTGGTGAGCATATGTGACACGATGTGAAGATTAGTGCTGGAAAACAGTGCTGTCAATATTCCGATTGTGGTCCGCGCATAATTGTAGGAATCGATCTCTGCCTTCTGTTCTGCGTGCAATTACCTCGAAGCAGACTACCAGGTGTTGTTTAGAGTCAGAAAGGCCCCACTTCGACATCTATGTCACCAGCATCAATCACGATATAAATATTTCTTGCTGCCGCTATAGGTCTTCCTTCATACCCTCCAAACTGCAGTCAGTGGGTGCATGAACAAAAGCAATGACATGTTGTCCTCAGATTGTTCTTAATGACCTCAATCTATTTTTGTAGTCGGAAAGCACAAAGGCGGATTTTCATTGGTATCCATTTGAATCGATTATCTTCAGCATGTTGGTTGAGGGCGATACGGACGCCATAATAATATTGGGTCATTGACACACTATGGGAGTAGACGTGGGAGTGTAGTCGTGGTCATTAGATCCGAGATCAGTCAATCGATGCTGCATCACGCACACCTTATATTGACAACTTTTTCGTAGGCGCAGTACCCACTAATACCGAGGGAATAGTTAGTGCGATCTTTTTCTAGCTATTTGTCGATCAGATCTCTGGAATAAATGTTAAATGAACCACTGAAATGTAAGGAATTTTGTATTGTTATTTTCCCTTGCTCTTTCTTTGGCGTACCCTTACCAAACACTCGGTAACGAAGAGTGCGGTAAGGTTCCTGGAGAGAAAGACGTAACGACATGTTCGAGATGGAAGATGATACGCTCCGGTTGCTTATTTCGGAATTCGGTTTTCATTCGAGGTACCCCAAGGTTGGCAAATCCCGAAAACTTCTCACAATAGCTTGCCTTAAAGCAGCGGGGTGCATTTCCGACTAGAGAGGGTGATTGAAATATCCCAATGAATTTGGCTTGGGGACTGTCAAGTGCAGCGTCTGGGAATCTATGGCAATTTCTATGTGTTTTTCGACACTTACGATCGTGGCCAACCACATGATGGTGTTGGCAGTCTTGCATATATTTGCAGAGGAGCTGCCTGCTTTAAGGCCGGAAGTAGCAAATAATTGGGCACCCTGTGGTGCACTCTCACATCCAGAGACAATGCGTGGCACTCGTTCTATACGCCAATCAATATGTGAGAGATTTCATAACCTGTTGTCATCCCTGGCTGTTTTGATAGAAGAGGATCACACACATCTACCAAATCCGAAGAGCATTGTGTGTCTAAGTTCGTCTGACACTTAACCGTTAAAAAGCTTGTGATGAGTAGTCCTGATGTCACTTCAAATATGCCACCCAGCGTTACTCAAAATCTAACCCATGCGCAACCCATCGCACCAAGTTAATATCCGGTCGCTTTGCGATAGGATTTGTTTCTCCGTTACGTCGTTGTTGTTCAGTGTTGTTTCCATTGTTGTAATATACTACGATTTATTTATTATAACAAGAGGTTATTTTTCAGAACGTCCACAATCCGTTCGACAGCTGTGCAATTGAAGGCCTTACTTCAACTAGGTACCGTAACTACATTAATATATGATAGTTTGCATATGAAAAGTGTTGTTGTCCTGTCGGATCGAAACGCTGGTCGTATAAGTCTCCTCCGTGGAACATTATTCTGTGCAAATGAAAATAGCATTAGAAGCTGGGAACTACAATTTAGAACAATCAAGGTAATTGAGCCAAACAAGAGAGAAGCACGATACTCCTGGTCTGAAGCAGAATAAACTTCGGGTTTTCAAGTGCGTCAATGGAACGTGTGCTATGCTACGTTTCAAGCGGCGGAAACACGGTTATTACTGTGCCGTACGGCTGCCTTGTTTCACATGTGAGACTGCGACCAACTCTCAGTTCCAACACGTGCCCAGCCACTGGTTTGAATACCATACACAAAGCATCGGTAGATAGGGTATTTTATACAGGATAGGTCAGTTCCATTTATTGGAAACCAAGGGCAACCACTGTTCTGCGTCTGGTTTCCAGCCTATGGAGTGAATACCGTCCCACGGGTTCCGCATATTTAGCAACGTGTTCACTCTTTTGAAAAGGGGTTGTATTTGCTTGCCACCAAATGCGCACCCGATTTCCATATTTGCGGAATATTCGAAGGTGGTTCTGTGCTCGTGCTTGTGACCTTCCCATACAGCAGACAGCTCAAATACTCCGCAATACGTCAGCGCGCAACCTGGTATCTGAACAAGGTCTCCGCGTAACTCTCTATTACCACTCCATTTAACTTTTTCTCATATCTCTTTTCTGC
Organism: Dicrocoelium dendriticum; assembly: GCA_944474145.2. Lineage (NCBI taxonomy): Eukaryota > Metazoa > Platyhelminthes > Trematoda > Plagiorchiida > Dicrocoeliidae > Dicrocoelium > Dicrocoelium dendriticum. The sequence goes on from OX104061.1 coordinate 63,078,454, forward strand.
ACTTAAGTGTTGGCTTATTGTTTTACCTGGGGTCCACTTGTGGCCATCTCGTCTGCCTTCTTCTTCGACGGCCTTCGTGACAGGTCGTGTTGTGCCTGTGCAACCGGCTGTGTTCCGCTTTGTGAATCAGTTTCCTTTTCCAACCTAGATGTATGTAGTAGTACGTCCTAAAGTTGTGTTGTTCGTTCATGATATATTTGAGGTTTTTAATCCTGCGGTCGTAAAGGATCTATTTGTCGGTTGTACTAGTATTTTTCGACCATTATCTCATAGAGTACCTTAAACCTTGTACAAATAATCGTTCTGCTAGACCATCGTCCCGAGGTCTGGATATTTCGTGGTAACACAAAATCGCCGATATAAAAACTTGGAATTATTTTATATTGCACCTCTCACGTTTGCCTGTTGCTTTTCCAACGTTTTACGAGCAGACAATCACAGGTCGTTCTAATTTTAATTCTTTGTTGATACTTAGCACGATAAATACACTTCGGTAATTTTGTATTTGTCGTGTTTTGATACCTTTTAGTAAACTACTGACTTGCATCTCATGATAATTGCTTCCTTCCTCTTTAAGAATAGCACGTTTAAAAGTATAAAGAATTCTTTCGTCCTGTCCATTCCATTGTGGATCGTACGACGACAATACCTTGTGTTGAATTCCGTTTCGCATGTAAAATTCACAGAGCAGCATTGATGTGAACTGTGCTCCGTTGTCCGCAACCAACATCTCAGGAGCTTCAATATTTAGGAACGGTTTGTTCAGTCCATTGATAACGTGGTTGAGTGGCGTCATTTTCATCTGTATCCCGTCGAGCCACTTGTGTTATAACTACAATCAAATAAGATTGACTGCTGATTGGTCCTGCATAATTCTATGGAATCCTTGTCGAGGCATCCTCGATTAGGGTCAATTTTGTCACGGAAACTTTGAAGGTGCTATTGCCGCTTGCTGATAAAATGCAACACTTTCACAAAGCTTTTTGAATTCTGACTGTATTTGAGACCAATAAACTAAACCTCGTGTCATGTCATCACTACACATGTTTACGGATATCCTGAATAAAATTACCGTAGTATGCGCTTCCGCAAATTCCTCGGTACCAAGACTCTGTCGCCAAACATTAGATAATTCACGACGATTGAAAGATTTCTGCGTCGATTGAAGAAATGTCGTAATTTAGTTGAAATTCTGCCATTAGGCCAAATGCACTACACAAACACTATGAATTTTCTCAAGATTTCTTCTTGAGCCACCTATACACGAAGTTTAGCTGTGCATCGGAATCTGCCTTACACTGTTAACAAGGATCAGCTGAACTTCCGACTGCCATTTGACAGATGCGATCACGCAGTCATCGTTTTTTCGTGTGGGTACTCATGTTGTGAGATAGAGCGTTACCTTGGCCACGTTGTTTCGTAGATCCGTATTTCTTACTGAAATTTTAAGTCAGCAGTTCTGTTGTTCATCTCCTTTACGGACTTGCTGTTTAAACAATAATTATTTTCTATGATCCAAATATCGAGAGTATATGTTTATAGTCGGTGACCACTTTGAATTATCTACCAAATAGGTCCCTGTGAAACCCACTCACTGCAAAAACCATCGTCAGCGCTTCCTTCTGATACAGGCTGCAAAATTTGTTTGCAACTGCCAGCGACCGTCCTGCTTGGGCAATGGCCTACTCTTCTCTTTCTGGATATATGTAGGAATTGGTAACCCCTATCTCAAAATTGGATGATTCCGAAATAAAAACAGTACTCAATTTTGTGCTGTAGACGCCACGATTAAATCAGAACTACTCGCATTCTATCAGTGCCAAACGTTGTTGGCACTCTTTGTCCATCGCCATTCTTTGTCTTTCATCAGCAACTCGTTCAGCGGAGCTGTTGTCTGATGTAGAATTGGCTAGAAAACACCATGAGTTTTAACATGACCAATGAATGCAAAAAGTACGGCAGCATCTGTTAGTGGCAGCATTTGCTTGTCTGCTTCTACATTTGTGTCTAATCAACGACTAAGCCACATTTTTTGCAAAGGCGTGGGCCCAGGTTACTAAATACTGGAGGGTCCGTAATCCATCTCCAAACTTAAACGAGATGACAGCTTTGGACTTTGCCAATATATAAAGAGTATATTTTTCCGTAGCTAGGAGGAAATAAACCGAGAATAACATTAGCAATTGTCTTTCGGTGGGCGTTGAATGATAAACTTAATCAGAGATGTTCTTCCGTCCTAGCTGGGTTTACTGTCTTCCTAGAAACATGGAATTCAACTGCTACGTTCTGCACTCTCTAGGAAATTCTGTAATTGGAACTATGCCCAAAATTTGACAGGACAATTAGAGTAGCTAATGAAAGTGTACGATGACAAATGTACGATGAATAATGGTAGATGCTTGGATAAGTGTTTGTAAAACTGTTTGGAAATATAATAAGTGGTGGAGCGGATACTAGTTTTATATCTAAAGGAACGTTCTTACTTTACACTTCAAAAGCAAATTGCAAATATCTGCGGACAACAATTTATGCCAATTACTAGAAATGTTTAAAATAAGTTACCAGTACAAATTCACAGATTTTCTGCTCTACGTGGGCCAGGGATCATGAAGAGTTACTTTGGATGTGTCAACACATGGAACGTTGAGGAAGGATAGTCTGGCATATTATCTGGACTTACCGCAGTTCTCGCAGATTTCAATCTTGGCTGGGCATGCTTGACTACTTGCGCATGTTTCTTATTTCTCAGTGCGGTAACCGTTGCATCGAGATGATGATGCGGTTGCAGATGGTGATGTGTTCAGTGGTTGGTCTCTGTAGACAAAACGAGGGAGAGGAAATTTTTATTTGGTTTGCTAACTTGGACCTCACTAACGATGTTCATGCCAGGTCACACAGGAGCTTGTCAACGTCTCTCATTAGCAGGCGTTCACTGATTCTAAAATCCGACATCTCGGTGGTTAGATGCTGTATTATCAGGGTTTCTTCCAGCTTCTTCTTGGGAACACTGCTGTAGGCATACTTTCGCACGGAATAAGCACGACGGGATATATAGTTGCCCAAATGCTCGACGGGTTAGCCAAGCAAAGTGCTGTTGCAGAAGACTTCGAAAGGCGGTTGAAATCGTGTTGACGTAAGATGTATTCGTCTGCGTGCCAATCGCTGTTACTTCTAAGGGTCGTTTGAAGACCAAAACACAAGTCAACCAGAATAGCTGAAGAAATTGGTTTAAACAAATTATAGACAAATTGGGCCCCAGCACTGTGCCATGGGAAACGCCAGAGGTCAAAGTATTCAATTCGATTAAATGGCTATCTTAAAGTACTGTACACATTCGTCAAGTAAGGAAGTTACGGAACAACTCATACTGTTGACAGCCAAATGCACACATTAACATCTTGCGAAGGAGGACCTTACGGTCTACTTTTCGATAGCCCTGCATAAATCGGTACGGATCAAGTTGACAGTTGTTCAGTGGTTCTCCGCTTCCGACCATTTATGCCTTTTTACGAGGAGTTTAACGATGGATGAACGACCTGTAATAAAATCGTAAAGTATGAGCAGCAATATATCATCTTAGAAAACCGATGTTGCAACGCCTACTTGCAATCTTCTCGTTAAACTTGACAAATAATTCTATCCTACCAATTGACCTGCATTTGCCATTTTTCGGGGATCGATTATAATACTTATCATAACCGCTCGCTTGAACATGAACCCTAGGAGGGTGGTATGTTTAGCAAATCTGGTACAGTCGGTTAGATGCTGGTCAATAAGGGTATTTTTCCAGTGCGTGGATTCCGTCAGGGCAGCTGGAATTTTGCCGTAAAGCACGACAGGTTGCTCACCCACCTATATAATGCCGCAACCAAGTCGACGGAGTTAGATAACGTTTGTGTATGCCGAAGCCAATAAAGACACTTGGTTATTTGTAAATACGGAAGCAAAGTGCATCACAAGCACTGAAGAACACTCATTTACAGGGGTTTAGCGGTTTTCCATCTACTTTTTATTGCTGTTTTTCATTCGTCGGCTTTAGCCGCCGCTTCATCTACGCGAATATTTCGCTGTGGCCATCTTTGCTGCGGTTCCATTGGCTCTTAGAAATGACCGCGATTACTTGTATTTAGATGGTTTCCAAAATTTCACCACTTTTCACCCACTACCATGACCAACCAGCACGAGTGCGGAAATGTGTCTAACTGCACGACTTTCGTAGAGTAACTTAACGATAATACTTATATGGCCAATTTGGCTTGATACATACGACTTCCTGATATCTGTGAGTCATGCAGTTTTTATACAATATGTTAATTCCATTCCTTAGAACCGACCTCCAAGCTACAGCAGATGCAGTTTGGGACAGTTGTTAATTTACATGAGTGGTGTTTTTAGTCAGGCTGTGGAAACCCGCATTCCAGTGTTTGTACAATGGCTGCAGTGCTTGTTATGGTTGCAACCTTGCAAATTATTTGTAGCTTACTGACAAATACGCCAGTATCCAAAATTTCATTTAAATGTGGTACACAACTAAGCGCGATTTTGTTGAGCTCCGTGTTATGCGCGTCCGCTAGTGGGAATATTATTTCGCCATTTTCCAAAACCATATCGTCAAACAATATTTCCGCCTCACAATATCCACTGACGCTTTGAACTTCAGCGCAGCGTTTTCCAGTTAAATTTAAATCACATAATTTAAACTAACTTCTACACATGCAGGCCTAGTGTTTTGGCAGCCAATGGAAACAAATTCTCAGGGAACAGAAATAAAATGCTTCCGACAGTACCTCTCATCCCCTGAATTTGGGGAAGCATTAAAACTGATCACATGGACCATGTTTGAGTTGATTACCATACACAAGTCTCTCACTCAGAGAAGACGGAAGAAATGATGGCCGCCGCCATGCGCGTTTAATTGCCTATCACACCATAAGCAAGAATTGTCGCTAAACCAATCACCTGGTCTATGTGTCTCGTTCTTCAACCACGTCTCCACGAGTTTCATTACATCTAATGGCTCGAAGCCACCAAAACAAAACAACTCGTCCCGTGACGATAACAGCTTCCGTGCCTGCTTGATATATCCGAATTTGAGTTCGTGTTTCAACCACCCAAAATTTAAATTCTTTATGGTGTCTTCTTCCTCATTGTTTCATAGCTTAGGTCGATTATTTTACTAATTAGGCAATCCGGGTGAGTATGCGCCCACTGGAGTGTCACTCAACTGAGGCGAGTCCGTAATAAATTCTAGCTGGCTATATCGGCATAAGTCAATGGCATAGCTCCGATTATCTCGACAGCGATTTTCAGAGGCAGACTACTTAATTCATTAACATCTTCATTCTCAACTATATCGAAGATTTAATCCATTAATACCTGCCAAAACCCTTTAATGAAAATGGCCTGCTTAAAAACAGATTATTGGATTCAAGCGTGTGAAAAAGCAGCATAATTGATAGCGTTTTATCATTCAAATTGCTTTATGCGGAATACGGTATTTTCATGTCTTTCTTTATCAGGTATCATTTATCAGCTTCGGGAAGCTTCAGTTTGTTCAGTGGTTTCTTCCCTTATCAAGTTTCCTCTGGGTCCTCAAGCAGTTCATATTAAGGTGTGTCTTTGCGCCCGCGAACCGAAGGTTCATTGGAGCATTTGCCTCAATGGTGTTGTGTTTCGTGTACTCTTAGGATTGTGAAGCCTTGAGCTGTCAGAGCGCAAATATTGGGAAGGATGTTTGGTTGAAACAAAAGATATTTAGGTCAGTTTTAGTACAACTACAGCTATAGCTGCTCACAGGGAACTAATTTTGTTGATCTGTGTTTGCAGAAATTATACATTCCATGCTTGTTTTAGATTGTGATAATCACTGAAAAAATTGCTTGAAATAATGTTAACTTATTTAGAATATCTGCTCATGCGTATTTAGCTGTTATTACATTCATAGTATTGTCAGTCAGAAACACTTTGATAACATACACTAAGTCCAGGTGGTGACCATTGGTCACAATGCGTTCTGCAATTAACAATCAAGAGTTAGTTTTGCCAACTTGTTCTAATGGGGAGTACGCGTATCAAGTTAGATGTTGTTCAGTTACTGCTTGGGCCAAAAAGCTGTTAGTACTGCAAGTGAACCGACAGAAAACGTGAGAGAGAAACGCGACCGACAGAAATCTCAGATTACAGTAAGGTCTCAGTCAGTTTTTACGAGTGTTCTAGGTGTTCTGCGTAGCGGACTTGTGATTACTGATTACTGATTATCAGGTAGAAGCAGCAAGTAGAGTTTGCTCTGTATAGCTGAACCGATTATTGCTCATAGACAGATACCCGTTAGCTTGGGTTCAGCTTAATTTATTTTGCGTCGGCAAGTTTTTTCAAGGGAGTTCTTCAATTCCGACACTGATATTGCCTCAACTACTTGCTGCGGCCGGCCGTTCCATACATTCACCACTCTGCTTTCAAAAGTGAGTTGATGAGCGACCCACTTTATATCCTGTACGACAAGCTTATAACGATGTCCTTGTGTGCCGCTTTGTGTGCGCAGATGAAGCAGTGGTCACAGCATAGTGTAATGACACGGATGTTATATCCGGTGCAACAAGATGACGTCAACCTTCAGTCGACAATAAACTACAGTGTACAGCTCTAGTTTCTTACACCGGTCTCCTTCTAATTTGGGAATTATCCCGGTGGCTTTACTCTGCACTCACTCAATTTTTTCTAACTAGCCTCAGGTAATAGGACCATACGCGGAAGTGCCATACTCCATCATTGGTCGCATTATTGAGACGAAGAGGCGAGTGTCAGTCTTCGGACCAAGTGCTGAAGCTGCGCCTGAGCGCTCAAAGCATACGAAGACTGTTTTGGTAAATCATATTCGTGTTGCCCGTGGAATTTAGATCGTAGCGTGAAAGTAAACTGAAGTCGCGCATGAAAGGTGGGGGATGCAAAGTGCCGCCGAGGTATGGTCATTTAGTGGTGAACTAATGAACACAAAAAATTATTATCTAATTAATGAATAGGCAACTGGTTCTTAGATGATGTGTTAGCATCTGCATACATTGCGCTAGATATCCATTAGATATTGCGGAAATATGTGAAAACCCTTCTTTTAATTTGTATATTTAAGTGCTACAAGTTTGCTTGTCCCTATAAGAAAGTTTTCTTGTTTTTATTAAAAACTGTGGAAATTGGTGGTGTTAACAGAACATGGTCATCAAACGCCATGTGATCGTATGCATCGGTTCCCTAGACATTATTTTAAACGGCAATGTGCTGTAACTAAATCAGGGCTCTCTAATGTCTTCATATTCCATAAGGAAATAGTCGCTTTCACAAAAGTAGCTATTCGTCCCTTACGAGTGCTATGTACATGACATTCTAATTTTCGGTTCGCTGAGAAAATGGGTGTTCCGAAACTCCCATGACTTTCTGTGACGAAGCTAGCATAAATAATAAACTTATATTGAACTGGGCATACTTGTAACACTCAAATAAAACCCAAACGTAAATTATTTCGTTGCTTGCTAAAACATTTAGTAAATACATGTGGTAATATTGGATGCAGTAGCGGTTTTTTTATGCACCTTTAATCCATCGGACTTTCTGATAGCGGCATTCGTGACTGCAACAATATTTATCGTATATAACAAACAAAGGCATTCAGCAATTTTAATGATGCATTTTCAAGCAATCATCAAGTCTCATTCTTACCAGCTAGATAGAAAACGGTAGATTGGCAAGCCAAATTTTTCCAGTATGATGATAACAAAATCTACGCAAGTCGCTATCTGCTTTATATCTATTATCGAACGTTTAAAGCTTCCGAATACTGTAGCAATTAAAAAATTGCCTGCAGCTTACTTATTTTCACTTTATCTACAGAAGAATAACAGGAAATAAACATTTCCTGCAGTTAAATGATCCCAACTGCTTGAAGGATATTATACAATGCATAATATTCAACCAATGACGATGCGTTTGCTAAATGCCGTGAGACTTTATTACGTCAAGGATGGCACACGAATAGCTAAACTTATTAGGCATTGTAGATTATGCCAAGGATTAAGGGGTTAAAATTGCAGCCGAATTAATTGTTAAACTCCTATATTGTTTGTTTTTTGTTGACTAGTACATCCTCATCTGAGAGACGGATCTGGTACAGGATTTAATCAATTTGTTAACAGCAGATTACAGCAGCAACTGAATTATCAAAAGAAGTATCAAGAATTGCGGTGCACAATGAAGCGTTAACTGGTTAATTTAAATAGTAGACAGCTGAAATTTATTTTCTTTGGTTTATTGATTACTAGGTCGTTGTAATGGATTGTCAGTATATGGTGGTTTACTTAAATTTTACTTTTGATCTGGAGGGTTGAATTGCACCGGTTTATTAAAGTAAGTCTATTCTTTGCCTGTAAATTTTAACCTACGAATGTCTGATATTTTTTTAAATTAACGAGGTTGCCTTGGACACAATTTATAAAGGCCAATACTTTTTGTTACCGTTGGATTATAGGGTTGCAAGATGCCATAACTCACATATTTTATAGTAATTACCTGTAGGGTGCTTCAGTGTTTGTGCGGTTTCGGCTTGAATTGCAACCCTGCTCGCTGCTTCGCAAATGTATTCGTTCTGACTTTAAACAGTAGTGCGAAAGAATCCAAGGTGGTCTATTCCATTAAAGCATTGGTAGAAAATAGCAAGGAATAAAAATATCTTGTAAGTTTTCGTTTCGGTTAAATATATGGATTAACTCAGCTGGTGATTTTAAAAATTTTAGTTAACAATAGCATCTATACTCTGAAAAACGTAAATTAAAAGCCTACCAACTGAGCACATACTCATATGTCTTATCTAATAGACGGATTAAAATCCTTACTTATTTAAGTCTTTTGATTACGAATGCTATTATTTGGACTTTTTGTACTAATCATTAGGCTGTACGCTATCAACAAATTGCTTATTTCAGTTCGTCCAAGTTTAATTTCTTAGCAACGCAAAGCAGCAGATAAAAAATTAGTCAAAGTGCATCGCCGATAATTTTCTTAAAAAGTTTTAGTTCGATATATTAAGATAATAATAATTTCCGACACCAACGAATCCACATGTTACCAGCTTTGAGGTTTCGGGGTCGTATTTACATTCAAAAAGCTGAATTTTGACCGTTAATGTCAGCTTCTAGTTAAAATAGACAGATTAATGTTTCGCCGATGGATTAAAACGAATTACAGCGAGCCTCTCAATACAAAGCTAAACTGACCGGAGCTTCATACAATATTACTTCCGTGGAAAATTAAATATTCACGAACCTCAAATAATAAACACTTCATTATTTCCTAAGCTTTTCCAGAGGAAGATTTTATTATAGTCGTGTACTCGTGATTTGTACCATAGTTCTATAGAATCTTCGATTTCACAGTCATTATTATTTTACAAATACTTTGACAAATCGGATAGATCTGGTACATTTCTATGCACTATTTTAGCTGCATACCTACTTGACCACATATAAATTACAGTCAGAATGACATGGAAATACAGCGTTTAGCAAGTTGTAGATGAAATATTTGTAAGTTGAGGGAATAAAGCAGAGGATTATATTCTCCCTGCTGTTCTTCAGTTCTTGCAAGTAGCTTGTCTCACTTTGCTAGGTTTTCCAAAATGTAAAGTCACAATTCAGAACCATAGCACACTACTATGAACCTAAAGCAACAGTTGGTTCAAAAGCCGGTTAATGTACCACAAGACAAGAGTCTCCTGTTTTACTGTAAGTACCTGTTAGACAACTGCCTGATGTCCTGTATGTTACATTGTATGCGTATTAATCGCGTTGCGTAAGGTGCATAGTGTGTAGCTACCCAGCCTTAAGTATTATGGGTTTATCCACCATATAGACGAAAATAATGGACCATTAGGATGCAAAACTCTATTTCCAAATCTACAGCCATCTAATATGATCATAAGCTGACTTTAGTAATTACAGTTTCATTTGAGTGCAATTGTGGAAAACAGCTGTATCGGAGTGACTGCTGATTATCACCCCTGGCATATGGTCTTAGGTTCAAAAATCACAGGAGGAAAGTGGAATAATCACTAATGACGAGCATCGTAGGCATAGCTCGCTCGTCCGGTAGAGCTTCGTATGTACTGCGGATATCTGAATGGGTGCAGCTAGAAAATATACACGGAAATTTGAGTAGTAATTCAATTCGGTTTAAATGCATCCTTAGTACCATCGTTGCAGACATGTTATGCGGCGAACCTACAGAAAACCTAAAATGGGAGGAGCCATCAAACAATTGACCAAAGATGGATTCAAGCTGCATAACGGAGTGGAAGGAAAATGCTTTACACGTCTCATATGTTAAGCAAGGAACAATGTCAACTTTTATTTAGAAATCATTTATTAATCATTTTGTGCGCTTTTATAAACATGTAAATATTCACATGATAACATGCATAAACCAAGCTAATCAAGTAATGTTGCAGAAATCGGTACTTATATATATATAATATAGATTGCTTTCTGCAACAACAATGGATTTGCTAGGTTTACGTATTAGTGGGCAGTACTAGGGAATATAAAACATTTCCGCAATTGACTTAGCGAAATGCTCTGCCAACGGAGGATGAAAATCAAAGTTTCGGGATCGCACTACAAGCCTTTCTTCTGCAGTGCAGCTTTTCATAGGGTCCATTGATAACGCTTGCCAACAATGTTGCAGGTGGCCTCTTAAAATCCGGATTTTCGTCGGTAATCTCAGTCTATATATATATGTATATATATGTGTATATGGTGTTGGTAACTGCCAATCAATTCCACTCAACAGCGGATTTTGGATTGCCGTATCATGAACACGTGTGTTTTGTTGATTCCAGTAATTTTTCTTGCATTTTACTCGTATCCAGGCACATCGAGTATCACGTTAAAATGGCGATACGCACTCCATGAATTTGTTGCTCTGAAGTAGTTTATCGTCTTTAAAACATTGCAAACATGCTGTATGATGTTACGTTTCAGTTGTGTGCATTGGTCTATTAGTTGAACAATTTTGAACTATTCGAGAGATTTTGGCACACCATATTTTGTCATGTTCAGGGTCCGACTAAGCCAAAAGCATCCTATATGACTAGTAGCTGGATATCTAGATAGATGCGCCATAAAAATCCCAGCCTCGTATGTTCTACATCATCAAATAAAAGCAAGCAAATTTTACGTCAGCTATTTTAATCACAGTGCAAGGTATAAGCAATCGGGATATATTTGCTTCGTTAATAGCATTTTCCCGACGGGAACTAAAGCTCTGGAAAAACGTTAACAAAGTTGTGACAACTAATTAAATATGCAAGGAAGCTTACCAGCTTTATACTACAATCACGACGTTCAGGTTCAAAAAAGTTTTAGGATTGGCTCTGTGACGTGGCTGAGGGCGGGATGAAATTGAAACAAATCGCCAGTTTCGACAAATTACTGAGGGCAAATTTCAATCTTCAATGATGAATTTTATTGAATAAGCAGCCAGAAGATGGTATTATCCCACCTCTGTAGAAGGGAAGGATTTAAATCCACTTGCGTGCTTACGTTGGCCGAAGGGACAGGTGCGAATTCATATATATATAATATTTGAATTAAAACGGCACACAGATGAAAAATAAACAGGACGCCTACTAGGAATTCTTTGGGTAGTTATATGGATTCCTCCACCAGTCCGGATCAACATGTTGCGACTGTATGTTGCGCACCTGCTATTTATATTGGGGCATGGGTGTAGCGCTTGACAACGTGAATAACTACGAAGTTCTGCGACCTTTCGATAGCTAGACGTATTATTCCTTAGTTTACCAAGGATATAGTCTGAACTAACCGAACAAGAATTAGAAATAAGCGGCTACTCATGCTTCCACTAGATTGGACAACCAAATGCCGGCTTTGACACTCATTTACACATAGGCTATTCCCTGGATGGACGATCTGTAAACTTCTACCAAAAGACAGATCGTCTGTGTAATAGTTATGATTTTCGATTTACCTAGGTGGCGGTGAGCTGCTCGAAGGTGTAGTCTCTCGCATTCCACTGAGCCGTTGTTTAAATGTTGCTTTGTCTGCTTTCATTCAAAGAAGTTGTGTGTGGTTTGTTCCAACGGAGGAAATTACCATTATTCGATTAAATTGGTCTTATGTCGAGCTTCTCCAAAAACTTTATGAAGTCTATAAAATTGCGGGGCTAATATTTTTGGAACTGGCGCACAGAACACATCAACTCTCCGATAATGATAACCGCAAGCTCGACCCCATGTTGTTTATACTTGCCATTGAGTAGCTGTGAGCAATGTTTGCGTGACATTCATATCCTAGATCTTCTGTGATTGCCTGACCACTTAATACATAGCTAGAGCTGGTATTGCCATATTCATCTACGCTTGAGCCCACATTCAAATATGGGTAGGCAGAGTCTAATGGCCTAAATCGAGTCGTTAACCAGAAGTAGTGGTCATTAGAAAGACATGCATTTGTTAACTTTTGTAAGTAGATAATAAAGTGGGACTGAATCGGTTTTCTGCTTGGTTTTTACTCTAAAGGTATCATATATATAGAGAAGCCACATTGTTTAATCAGGTAAAATGATAAACGGACTAGGCAGCGATGCAGATTATGTGAGAAATTCATGTTAGCGGGCACTTTCGAAGACCATGAAGCGCACAAATAGAGGGAACCATCCGGAGCAAAGTAAAAACGTAGTATTAGGTGGCTGAAACGAAAAAGGGTGGTGATACGGTTTTAAGACGTGAAGTGGGCTTCTAGTCGTCAGCATGTTTTATCCTATATAAATTTACTGACGCGCGTGGTGTAAAATAAAAAGGGATTAAAAAGCGCCCACTTATGACGGCTGAGGCGATTGCTATCCGGCAAATGTAACCGGAGCAGTGTTACCAGATGATGCGTACACAAGCGGTACATTTGCATTGGCCTTAATCTCCCCATGAGCGACGTTTGATTCGATGTAAGGCAGTGACCCCATGACATTATGCGCGTTATTCTCTTCATAGATCAGAAAAGCTCATCAACAGATAATGCAGCATTTTAGACTGAATTAAACCTAGCTCAGCTACCTAATGCTGACTCAATTTTAACCTTTTTATACCTATATTACCATGAAGAGAAACCTTAATAATAATTTTCCTGGCTGACTTGCATGGCGTTTGGATCGAAGCTGTTTATTTATTAAAGTATTTTGCAGCCGCCGCGGCAGAATGGGTCACAAATTATCCTGTTGCTTGGCAAGTGTTCCTAATTTGACGAGGAAGAAGCGCAACAGTTTCGTAATGTTTGCCCGACTCAATGTGATTAAATTAGTCGCAGCGGTTTTCAGGCTTTGTGGCGTCCAAAGGCGTAAGCAGCGAGTAGTGAATATCCACGGCATGCTAATCAAATACAGTTTTATACCAATTCAGATTTCTCTCTGCTCTCTAACGAAACGTCGCCAGGCTGTGGTGTCCAACTTTGGTAATAACGGTCCATACGGCACAGAATGTTTCAAGTGGCACTTTAAAATTTCTGGAACCAACAAATACAAAAAAGTGCTTTGTGACAGACCGACGGGGTTAGTTTTTCAGGGACTTGACTGTATGGAGCAGTTAAAATTGTTTGATCAGCGATTAAACAGTATATGCCAGCCACCGCATTTTGACCAAAGGTCGCAGCAATAGATGTCAAACTCGACGTTACAAAATCAGAGTATGAAAATTAAAAGATGTCAAAATACCATGCTTTAACCTGGTCTCGGATACTGCGGAAGGGCTAATGCTTTCTAAAACAAGCAACATGCTAAACTGCTATTCAGACTACGGTGCCCTGTGCCAAATGCTGATAACGAAAAGCATTTCACTTTAATTTGGAAGCAAATCGAACCGACAGGGCCCGTGATTACAAAATTGTTGGCACAGCATACGCACGAGACTACTGTGGACCGAGGTAATGGTCGACAGTAACACTGATCGACAGAAATGCTAGAGTCATATTCGAGTTAATGATAGAACGGCAAGACACAAGTTCTACCAGAACCGCCATCCTACCGCGGGGCGTCCTGCTAAACATCTTTTGTACGGAAGCCTCATTTGAAATGCTACATGGATCAAAAGAGAATCTGCAAACACCGGATAACACACAACGTAGGAGGACCTGAAAAAGGAGTCGACCACAATGACGTTAATTTGACCCCAAAGTGAAATGCGTGTGAACGAAATAGAGTTCAGACGGTACGCTTACAGATTCTATTTGAAAGTGGAGGTATTGGCGGCCAAAACGAGAGCTCCGTGACACCATTTCCATACGTGAATTGGGCTTGCAGCAAGTCACTAAATAACATGATGAGATTATTGTATCATCATGGGTTGTTACGCGACCGACGTGGGCGCAAGTTCAGGTGGCCAGTAGAGATGGACAACAGTTTCTGCTCTGTCTAGACAAATGAAGTATGTCTGCCCAGAAAGCGTAACCGGTGGTGAGGGCATGGGACCAATTCAATTAACCGTCTTCTGTTCCTAATAAAATCGATCAATCAGGTTGCGGTCATTTTTATCTTTCCTCAGCTCTTTCCGGTGCAGATAGCAGGGGCAAGGGCAGTTTTGCAACCTACAAAAACCAAAACTTTACTGAGGTACTTGTATTCAGTGGAAACCTTGCGCCATAGAAGAGTTTACTCTTTGTGAAGCGTGCTTCGACTTTTAGGCTAAGGGCCAATGTTGAACACCTCAGTTAAACAGCACATATCGTAGGGCACAGATGGTACGTCCGCAATGTTGGTGCACTTAGTTTACTTATTAGAAAATGGACAGGTGTCCTTCAGAGCTTAAAGATATTGTCCCTACCTGAACTAGTCATCCTGGATTGCAGCATCGAGGACTTACGCAAAACGCTGCTTCAATTACAGAGTCCCGGACTTCTGGGCTTTTTGTTATCAATTTGCATTTTCCCGTATGTAACGGAACTGTTGTTAACAGCAAGGTGAAATGCTCGGTCTTATGGCTACCAAATACGCGTGCTGAAGAAAGCGGCGTGTACTGCTGCCGGCTGTTCTGCTAAACCAATGTTTTCCTAAGCAGTTTTGAATATCGTTAAGGAAAGTATGCTACGGCTTCTGTATACAAACCATCAATTCATGACGGCACATCTTGTTTGCTTGAGGAGTCTCTAATACAGCATCAACCTGCAGTAACGCTGCAATTAGAGGGAAGGTTCATCAAGGTTTTTACCTTGAGTTCAGTGAGGCATATGGCAAGGTGAACTTTGAGGTCTTCTTTCACAGGCTGAAGATGTGCGGAGTTAGTGCCTCGCTCCTCCTTTAGATCAAGTAATGCTTGCCTGAATGTGGCGTGTCAAGATCGAAAACCAACTGTCCGACTGATATTTCTTGAAAATTAGCATGCTTCAAGTCAGGTTATTGGGCTAATTTTCTTTCTGTTCAACATAAGTGATACGCCTCGATTTACCGCCAATCTTTTGCGTAGTTTGCGGACAACATGAAGAGGTGGAGAGCAATCAGTGTGCCCGATAACTGTGTCGTACTTCAGCCTGAACTTGGTAGCTTATGCTTGCCATAAACTCGATGTGTTGTCACAGATGAGTCAGGATAAGGAGGGAATTGGTCGAACTTACTAAGCTGCCAGTCAATCGCGGATTCCCAAAACTTCCGTGAAAGACCTTGTGCACCCACACACTGCGACCTAAGGTCCGTGGACTACTAGACAAACTACACCGAAAGGGATTTATTCTTATCTGGGTGCTCAAAAGCGGCCTCTGCAATTGGTCCGCTTTAATCATACAAATATTTTTGGTTTACGGATGTTCCGCAAGCCTCCCTATCACGAAGGGCCAGATGCAAATTACTGAGTTGGTATGCCTTATTTGCACCAGTCTCATCCCTACTTCACGACGTGTGTCTAGCGAAAACCACACAAGCGATTAGAAATTTGCATCTTACCATATCGTTTACTGTGGTTTGAGCTCATCATGACACATCGGTGATTACATGTTTGAGATAAACACACGTTGAAGCCGCTGCACCATTTATGCATACCATGCAACGCAAAATGAGAAGGGTGGTAGTGCGTCGTACAGGAAATGAAAAGAGTCGTACGCCACAAATACGACGAATTAATTCTGAAACTAAGTTTTTAACTAAGAGAATTGACTACCAAGAAAACCGTGCTACCGCAAGTAATCAAAAATTACGGTGTCAAACTCACTTAAATTCCTGGATACAAACTTTGCTGATTTAACATATCGGAGCTGCTAGTCAACATAATAGATCATTGTGCCTGATGGACTTCAGATATCACTTCAAAGATTTGGTCATAATGTTGCTACGGTAACTTATGCATTGCTTGTTTCGTCAACCGGCTTTGGCAATGCATGATCAGATTTAAAGGAATTATTTATGCTCATTTGTCATGACGTTACAGTTTGTAGCTAGTCAATGAATGTCTACGTGAATGCCGGTTGCAATACTATGGATTGCGTCATTTGCGTTTTTCTACAACTTCTGTACTAACCGTGCTTTAAAAATATTGGGAACCAAAACACACTATTTTCACATGTTTGTGGTAGGTAACAATCGAAAAATATGTGGCGAATTCTCATGGTTGCTGCTTAATTTTACTAACCTCACCTACCGCCATAAGATGAAGGCAGGTCATCCCCGAAAACTGTGTGAGAATGATGGCAATAAACTGTAGTTTGTGCTGCTACTAGAATAAAGTTGATATCTTACCACAAAGAGTCTATTCGGTGGATTAGAGTTCTTGATGCAGACCAGCTGCACGTTCAGATATACACCGTATGGTGGTCGCAGTCCGATAGTCATTCAAAGGTTCGATTTGTGTTTCGCGTCCAGCGTTGCAATCGGGGTCCTATACGTTCTTTTTTGTAAGCTGTTGACATAAATTTACAGTAACTGGGGTAGGCCTGATGAAATTGGCTTGACAAAGGAAATCGGGCTCTGGTACAAGGACTATTGGGGTTAATTTTTTGCGTTGTATCCAGAAGTATTTAGGAATTTCGAAATGAGGTTTGGCCTTGGAAGCTACTATCGTTACGCTTATTGCTGCATTTTAATTTGGATAACGATTGTGCTTGATTTGCTTTGTTCAAGTATTTATACGGCAGGATGATTCGGCAAACCTAGTGATAACCTTGTCAAGGCTAATGTTGTTCGGACCTCTTAAGTGGAGGACTCAATTAGTTATGCTATTACGTGACAATGTTTTATTGCAGAAATAAAATGATGACCCAAACGCCGAGATTAAAACATGTTTCCATTGAGAAATTTGGAGTCATGTATCCGAAATGTATAATGGTGTTTAGTTACAATTTGTAAACTTTATGTCTATTTGAAAGAGCAAAACACTTTGAGATCTTTGGTCATTAAAATAACCATTGCTAGTGTGACCGAGATGGATCAAGTCACATTATATTCGTGAGGTATCAGCTATATGCAAACGAATGGTTGGGTTCGAGGCTAACGCCAATAAGACAAAATATGGTATAAGCAGTCCGTAAGCAGACACTCCTATGTACTACTTAAGTCTCGATAAAGGTAGTAAAGAAATAAAAGACGCACTTAAAAATAACTAGCGTACATATATTAGCACATTTTTATATTAAGTCAATTTAAATTAATGAACTTTGATTGTATCAAGAAGCCTTACCTCGGTTTTTATGCATTGTCTCTCCCTTGTTATTCTCCCTTAGCTTAACATCTATCTATGGACTCGGTTCCGCTGTTCTCAGGATGGCTTGCGGATGTGCAACCAAATCCGCATATGTACTCGCAATCTTCACTTACAATACTTGCAAACGATCAAACTATTGTTTTCCCAACCATGCACTTTCGCAGTCCAACATAATTTTATCTGTTTTATATCAAATATAAAGGAACAAAATGGAATTGACATTGTTAAACTGCTCTGGTATGCGATATGAGGAGGTAGATGTAGGTGTTACTAAGATTTACCCGAGTTTAACCAAAATAAAAATACAGATTAACTTACCTCATCGTAACAAATATTGTTAAGACTGCCAGGTTATAAGCGTTGCACTTTTAAGGAACACATTATTAGTAAACACTGAAAGTGCTCTAAAATTAGGTTATAGCCGCTAAAACTATTTCAGAGCTAAAGCATATTAGTATCTGCAAATTACAGAACGTGCATCATGGTTACCTGGCTAAATTAAGTCGACATTTCAAACGCTGATAGGAAATAGAAATACGCTATATTTCAAGGCATACATAAATAGGCAAATAAAATGGAAGCTATTTTAAATACAATTTTAGTTGCTTAAGGTGGATAACTGCTATTATAATCAAGAGGCATTGTTCGCTATATACTGAAATGCTGACGCAACTAAACTATAACGTGTAGTATAAACTTAACTGAAACTTCTTTTAGGGCTAAATAAATGTAGCCTATTTAAAGCACTGAGTTCCCTTTATCATTCTAAATAAGAAAATAAGAAGACTGGTATTGCGAGATGGTACCATTTCGTGTTATCTGTTCACTCGCAAACTAACAACAGATGGATGAATCACGTGACAGAAAAAATCGAAGATTTGCAACTGGTCACAAGGGAAAAATTACGTAGACACAACAATGACAGATTAGCATCCTGATCTTAGGGTCATGAGCCCCAAGGAAGCTTCAGGGAGACTTTTAATTGTTTTTGCACGCGTAGGATAGGGCGATGCCGGTTAAGTGCCACGGATTCGGCAAACCTCAACATTTTGGGGTTGTCATTACGATAGATAACTGTAAATGTTGACCTGGGGTCAACCTGATGGCCTGATTCCAGTAGGTGTTTGGCGATCGATGAGGCCGGCATCTTAGATACCTTTTCTCGTTCGCCTGCTTCTTGCGTCGACAGTTTGGCCATCCATTTTGGGATATGCTCTCCAATGCGCTTACTCAACGATCGATCTGTTCTGCCAATGTAACTACTACCGCAGTTACAAACGAATTGGTAAATGCAATGAGTTGTGGCGGAGATTTATCTTTCCTCAACGTGCTTGATAACACACATCCAAACGCCCGTTTAACCTGCGAACTGGAGGATAACAATTGCCTTCCGTTTTTGGATGTGTTGTTGACCAGACGAGAAGATGGCTCCATTAAGCGTTCTGTACACAGGAAAGCTACATGGACAGGATTGTATGAACATTTCAACAGCTTCGCCCCTATACCATACAAGCGGTGCTTAGTCAAGACGCTGTTTAATCGAGCCCGCAGAATATACACTGACAACTGTTTGGAATCGGAATTGCTGTTTATCACACAGACGCTACGAGCCAACGGATATCCAGAAGCGTTTATTCGATTCCACGGTCAACTGAATGAAAACAGGCCGACGGTACCCACTGTGCTCAAATTGTCTGTCTACCTTCAATTACCTTTCAAAGGTGATATCGTGGCCGCCCAACTTGAAAGTCGTGGGCGTACAGCGATTCGGCGGGCATTCAACGCAGCCAAGTTCTGCCCTATTTGGGAGACCAGGAAGATACCTATGCCTCCAGTGAAGCCTACTCAACCGATCTCCGCCACAACTCATTGCATTTAACAATTCGTTTGTAACTGCGGTAATAGTTACATTGGCAGAACAGATCGATCGTTGGGTAAGCGCATTGGAGAGCATATCCCAAAATGGATGGCCAAACTGTCGACGCAAGAAGCAGGCGAACGAGAAAAGGTATCTAAGATGCCGGCCTCATCGATCGCCAAACACCTACTGGAATCAGGCCATCAGGTTGACCCCAGGTCAACATTTACAGTTATCTATCGTAATGACAACCCCAAAATGTTGAGGTTTGCCGAAGCCGTGGCACTTAACCGGCATTGCCCTATCCTATGCGTGCAAAAACAATTAAAAGTCTCCCTGAAGCTTCCTTGGGGCTCATGACCCTAAGATCAGGATGCCAATCTGTCATTGTTGTGTCTACGTAATTTTTCCCTTGTGACCAGTTGCAAATCTTCGATTTTTTCCGTCAAGTGATTCATCTATCTGTTGTTAGTTTGCGATTGAACAGAAAACACGGAATGGTACCATCTCGCAATACCAGTCTTCTTAATGTCTTATTTAAAATGTAGCCTAGATGTTCACCCAGTACATAAATCATTGTCATGGTGTATGGACGCCGACATGCACAGGATTCAAATCCAATAGAAGAAATAATAAACCGCAACCTTTCATATTCATTGTTGCCCTGTGTTTAACGCAGAACGACATTGGCCAACACTAGTTTCACTTGCTTCAAATGAGAATTTGTTTATCTAGAAATGGATGTCATACGGTTGCTGATGACGAACATGCAGTGAAACGCAAGGAAGCCAAAATATAACATAGAAGTATAAAAAACAACAAGATTTAATCCCAGAGGGGTGTAAGTTATACAAGTGTCTCTGTTTTATTCGCCTCTGCAGAAGGTACCCCTTTGCCCTTAAATATTTCGGAGTCAGCATTTCTGGCGAAAAGGTAATACCGAATACCAACTGCATAGTAACACAAGAGCGAAGTTCTATAATCACGTACGTCTATCCAATTGCAGTTAAAAAGTCTTTGACCACATCTTTCTCCAGGCTGTGGAATGAAACCAACAATTCATTCAATAATGCCTGGTCTTAGTTGTTCGGTCTTGCAACTTAAAATAGTAGGTCCAGTGATTTTAACTAGGATGTTGAAATCGAAGGCATTTGCACACTTTCAGTCTTTACGCTTTGTCCTAGCCAGATAGAGAAACTTAATTTTGCCTGGTACTTCATAGCTTGTACATCTAAGATAATGCGTTTAGAAATAAATAAGCGTGTACATTTGCCGACAAGCGGCGCGCAGCCTATTAATCGGGAGCTAACATCTAACTGAATAGTGAATACTGAATACCGGTTGGAAGCAGTGAGAAGAACTATCTCTGTGTAGCTGCATCATTCGTCTCTGTTGGACATATACATTTTATGTTCCGTTCCGCTCTCTATATTTTGCCTCTGCAGAGTGTTTGTCAAGGAGGTTCTTAAATTCCCACACCGAGTTTGCCTCTACTGTGCGCCGCGGCAGGTCGTTCCATACATTCACCCATCTGCTTTCAAAACTGAATTGGTGAGCGATCCGCTTTTATATCCGGTACGATAAGTTTATACCGGTATTCTCGCATGCAGCTTGGTGTGCGCAGATGAAGCAGTTGTCTCAACATGGGGTAACAACCCAACTGTAATGTTTGGTGCGTCCTGATGATGTCAACCCTCAGTCGACGATAAGCTAGGGTGTACAGCCCTAGTTTCTTACATCAGTCTTAATATAGCGTACCCCGTAATTTGGGAATTAGCTTGGTGGCTACATGCTGCACATGCTCAAGCTTTTCTACCACGCCCCGGGTGATGGGACAATACGCGGGAGAGCCGTACTCTAGCATTGGTCGTATTATGGAGAAAAAGTGGCAAGTGGCCATCTCTTTGGACCAAGTGCTGAAGCTGCGCCTGAAGGCAAAAAGCATCCGAAGGCTGTTTTGGTAAATCAGATTCGGGCTGTCCATGTACTTTAGGTCGCAGCGTGAGAGTACACCGAGGTCGCGCACGAAAGGCGAGGGATGCAACGGTTGCCAAGCCACCGTCTAGGTTCGGCTGTGTTCAAACTTACCTAGTCTCATGAACTGTGACTTGGCAGGGTTGATCGGTAGGTTAACCTCTGCAGACCATTTTGAGAGGCGGTCGAGTTCCTGCTGAAGAAAATCACAAGCATCGAGTGTGCGGATTACTCTCCACACCTTCAAGTCATCTGCGAAGAACGTACAAGGTGATTGGAGCAGCTGAGGCACATCTTTTACATGGATCGGAAACAAAATCTGCTTCCGTATAGTGCCTTGGGGCACGCTGCTGCTTGATGGATACCAGTCGGTTAGATCGTTGTCCACCTGGACCCTCCACTTCCGATCAACAAGGAAACTGCTGATCTATTTGTGCAGCGAACCACCAACACCGCACTTCCTCAACCTGGCAAGGAGCACTGCATGGTTAACCTTGTCAAAAGCCTTACTGAAGTCAATGTAAATGACGTGGACCAACTGACCTTCGTTCAGTGCATGTAACCATTCGTGCTTCGTCAAAAGTAGGTTGGTGATACACGAACGACCTTTCATGATACCTTGCTGTGCGGCGGTCTACAGGTTTTTCGAGTCGAGAAGCTGCAGAATGCTCTTCTTCACGATATTCTCGAGCGTCTTTGCTAAAATAGCGCTTAGGCAGATCGGCCGGTAGTTAACATGTTTCAAATTATACGAGACGTAAGTTGATAAAAATAAGGCGAATTTAAATAATAACATTTCGCATCTGGAATTTTCCCCGGAATCCTAGTCTCGATCGCTTAATATAAAAAGCTACCAATATTTGTTACATCTTTTTCGTGTTTATGGAGCTCCGGATTATATAATAATAGGTAGGAGATTATAAATTTCGTAGACACAAGGTTGGTTTTATGGGTTTTTAAATTTAGCAGGCAAACTGATTGTAAGCAACTAGCTGTTCATTCGTTATTTATACCAGGTTGTCAACGATTCTAGATAATCTTGTGGGCCTTTGATCGTCAACACATTTGTTATAGTGAGTAAAGTCTGTAGGTAATTTCTAAAAGTGACCTTGCTTGCACACACGCGGTTCTGTAAGGGTAGTTTGTTCCACATACCCACTTATCTCTCTAAGGATAAATTCGAGCGATTTTGTGCGTTGCATGCAATGACGTTAACAAGTAGCCACCACAGCGTTTGGGTGGATTACAGTCTTCCACAGCTCTATTGCGGTGGTGCCTGCGCAAATTTGCTAGTTACCAATGTTGAAGATGTAAGGCACGTGGTTCCTTAAGCGTCGAAGATACAAGGAATTCAGTTGCAGTTGTCGACAGCGTCCGTTATAACTCCGGCTTGAACAGGGCCCAATGGCGATTGTAGATGATCGTTAGATAATTTTCATAGCTGTACTGCTTTTCTTACTTCTTTGGCTGCGAACGATTGCACACTATTCAATTTTCCCTCGTACGATTATTCTGAATGACTCAACTTGTTTTTCAGGCCTGAATATAGTACTGGTGATGATTTCATACAGCTGCTTTATTTTGTAACCTGATACAGCGTATGTTCAGGGAAAGAAATGGGCTTTAATACCCTATTATAAATATCGAACTGCACCACTTATTTGGAAAACAGTTTTGTGAAGTGGGATAGAGCCTACTGGAATGCACACCAGTACCCAAATACCTGGGATGTAACTGCAGTGTACTTCATTAACCAACATTTACTAGCTTTATACTTGCGGTTGCACTTTCACAGTTCCTTCCTACGTTTATTTTTAATTAGTCTGGATGAAATAAGTTGACAAGTTTGTCCCCGCCTGCAAACAGAGATTGGCATCAGTGTTTGCTCGGGTCGCAAATGTAGTTTATTTAGAAGAGAAAAAGTAGTGATCCGAGGGTACTTCCATGAAAGACGCCGCTGGTTATTTTGTATGGCGTAGATTATTGTTGACAGATCCTAAGTACCTGTTCTTGACTGTTTAATAATGAGGCAAACCAGTCTAGCAGAGGTCTTCCAATGACATATCACTCTAGAACGTGCAGCACGAGATTATGCGACACAGGTTGGGCAGGTTGATATTTTTATGGATGCCGTTGCACTTTGCTCCTCTCTCAACGCCACACCAATATTAGGGACATAACTAGTTTGTTTTATTCGGATGTGAAGGATAAATCAGCCGAGTACTAGGAAAAAAGCGGGAAGCAAAATTGCATTTGATGTGCTAGTGCAGGAGACGTCGCGCGTTAACGAACCATCGTCCACGGCCAAAGTTTCACCATAATGATGAAGTTTAAAGTTACATCCTTTGAGGGCTGGTATCAATGTTTAACCTAATTAAACGCTTACAAGTACCTAAATTTCTTGCGTAAACATGTCTTTTGTTTTGGAGGTCTCAGCTGTAGCAGAACGTTATGTGTTTGCAGCAATGTTTTGAAGTTCACTCTCTTTCTATATAATGAGTTATGTTTGAACAGTTTGATAGTAGCGTTCTTAAAAGCCTGAGTTCATTACGGAATATTTGTAGCACTTTCTGTGGATTGGACACAATTAATGGCATCATTGATAATAACCTTATGAATAGCCACAGTAGGATTTTAAGTTATGAGCTGTTCCTGTTAATGTTACTATTAAGTTCAAGTAATGAGTTCCAGCCCACTCAGTGTAGGTTGCGAGTGTATGTTGCTGTTGTACTTGATGGTGTAGGTTATTCAATAGTCATATCACAAGCTTCGTGTAGTGATTCAAAACCGATATTGAATTATCCTAGACAGGCGGAATTTTTCCCCAAAGTTGGCACACAATATAAGACATTGACACTTCTAATTGACTCCCTAACTTTCTGGGTCCAGCTACTGAAGTGGATACATCCGATTATATCCTCCATGCCTGCAGTGGTCCCTAGGGAGGAAGAATCCGCTTAACATGTAACAGATTGGAATCGCTACAACATATATATAAATATAAATAAATAAATAAATATAGAATATAACTACAGAAAACATTTATTATATGTATTCTCATGAATGCTTTTGCAAGCGATGATAAGCCCACTGCGCCAGAGATCCAACATTTTGCCTAAAATCCCAAAATATTTTTGTACAAGACAGCCAATATATTTTACGATATATGCGTCAAGGTATAAAGGGAATTTCGATTGCAAATATCAAAGTAACTTTAAATATCCAGCTACTAAGCAAAGAGAAATTCTTCTTCCATAAACTTTGCTAAAGTAATAAGTTTATGGGTGATGTGATAAATATGATTTAGATATACAAGCAAAACCTAAAGTGAAATGTCTTGATGATAGAGCATTAGATCCCATTGCGCGGCGAAATCATCATGGAAAGTTAGAAAGCAGGTGCGAATGGTTAGACTACGTAACTAACGTACGTGTAGCATAATTAATATAAAAGAAAACTGTACGAGTTGTATCCATAGTGACATTTATACAACCGCATTAAAAATGGGCTCGAAGTGTTACCACAAACACAAGTTATACGACCACAGTTGCGACAAAACCTCAAGGTTTCGGTGAATATGAAACGGTCATTGGCAAACGCCTGGGTTCCACAAACGTTTGATCATTTAAAGTGAGGAAGCAAGTGAAAACTAAAGGAAAATTGGGGTTTGCAATTATAAGGCACTTAGAACGCTCCAAGTATTTTCAGCTTATCTACCTGTTATTTTGTTGCACCTCTTTGGTTTTACACTTTTCCTCCTGGTTTGACAGTCTTGCTACTGGGACTACTTTCAGTAGAATAACTCTGGTCTAGGCGATTCCAAAGAATTTAAACTTTTGAGCGAATTTTTATCCAAAATCACTAGTGACATTACGCGCAGTTTCAAGTGCAACGTTAGTATCATCAGCTTTAATTCTACATCTCACCGTGGCAATAAACTCGTTAGTTGTTTTTAGTTTCTTCAGCGTTTCCTTGATCTGGTTGACTAGTTTTGAATTTGTAGGTTGATCGAGCGGATGACAAGTATTTGTGCATGATAGCAGTTGTTAGTTTATTATTATGCTGTTGTTTGTCCATTATTACTCTCACGCTCCCTTTGTCAGCTGATAGGACCACAACCTTTTCTTCTTACTGTGAACTTCTGAGGGAGTAATCTTCCTCCTTGGATTATGTCTTGGTTAATTTATTTCGAGTTAGCACTAGGGCAACTGTTTGTTGTATTCGTTTTCGGGACTCCTCCGACAGTCCAGTTGATTTAAATGCATGTTCTAACTAGGCCAAGTAATCTTGGTGACCAGCATCATTGAGGTTTAAGTTGAGCCCACTATTCAAGATTTTCTCTCCAGTTGCGTTGAGGTGTCGGCGAGAACAGCTTTTGATTCATCTTTCACTATCAGGGCAGCCACTTCTCTTACGCGGTTTGCCGAACTTTTTGTTCGGTGCAAACTTGCGTCGGTTCTCGTGCTTTTAATTCATAGTTCTATTGGGGTTCTAGTGCTGTTCGTATCTGGGAGAAAATGGCATTGAAGTAATTGGTTCTATTGCCAAGTATGTTATTATATTTGCAGGAGCGGTTTTGGGCATCCTCATCCTCAGTTTGAGCATTCCTCTCCTGTCTGGTCTTACTAAGTTCCAAGCGGCTGGATGGTTTAATAACGGTCTGTGGTTTGTACTCGCTGGCAACACAATCCTTCTCAGGCATTCACGAAGAAAGCAGAGCTGCTCACGTGTGCAGACTTGTTGTCCGGCAAAGGATTCCCAACAACAATCATGTTGTAGAGTTGAACATCAGAAATGTTTGGCTATAGAATTGAATTAAATTGAATTTGACTTGTAGCTCATGCTGTTCAGATGGTAGTTGAACTTTTTAGTTGAGCTTTGCAATTTGGTTGCAAACGTTTTGTCACCAATCTTGGTGATATCATCAGTGCGTGGTTGTATGGCGTGCAATAGCATTGAGAAGGATAGTGGAGCATCGATAAGAGTGCGAGGAGCAGTGTGCGTGCGTTCATATGCCAATAATGTTGGCCTTGGAGGCGGGCAATCCTATTAGTTTGAACTTCAATCCGCTTTCAGCTGATAATACTAACACTGCACTCTTAAATTGATTACAAAAAGTGAACAAAGCTGTTGTCTCGCCACGAAGAATTGTTTCACTTCCCTGAACCCCGACATATAAACTAGTAAATATTTGTGAAGTTTAGAAAATTTCATTGCTGGATCGGAACAGAGCATCAACAATGTTGTAGGATTCCTCAACTGGATGCGAAATGTCAAAATAGAAGAAGACTGGATTCTGCGTTTCTTTGAAAGTATCGCACTGGTTACTTCTATCGCTCGGGGATTAGCTAAAGAAAGATTATGGAAGTATTTCGGTACTAACCACGCTCAAAGACAACCATACGACTTGAAAATTTGTGGGAACTCCTTAACCTCTGCGTGGCCACATAGTTCGCTTTGACGGACACGCTTAGAGGCAAAGGAGAGGAAGGTTCATGGGATCCGAAATTTCGGGGCTCATTGCAGTAGCCGTATTGAAGCCATTGGAGCGCATGACACTGCCATCTATCAGCACATAACACTGGATGTGATACGTGGACTACACATTAGTCATGGCAAAACAGAACAAAGTACAGGTCACGTAAGGTTTTCTCAACTGGACATTAGAGGAAATGAAAACCAACATTTAATTAGCAAAGGAGAATTAGGTACAAGTTTTGGTTATACCGCTCATTAGTAACACCCACGGATCTAAGCAAACGGGTGTATATATGAAGAAATGGCGTGCGGACAATATATTAAACTACCACAGCAACCATCCAAAGAACCAAAAAGGGCTACATTCAAACCCTGTTAAACTGAGCGAAAACGCACTCCAACGCAGGCGAATAGCGGAACCAGGAAGATATCACTTAGCTCGATTGTTTTGAAACAACGGTTGTGCAAGAAAGTTTATTAGAAAAAAGCTTAATGTAACGCGCATTTGGCGTCAGCGACAGCCCTGTGAGAATGCAAACAAACGAGTAGTACTACTTTTATCAAGTGCATCTTCAAATTTACAGGAAGATTGCTGCAGTCACATGGCATCTCCGTAGGTAACAAACCACGGGCCACCAACAGAAATGATCTCGCAACCCGAAGCAAAATGGCAATCAAGTCGATCAGTGCAAGGTCATCTAGCAGATCAAATGGATCGGCTGTGATAAATGCTACATCAGATAACTGGAAGAAAGCGTCTTACACGGAGCTTGGAACAGAAAGAGGCCGTCAGAAGAGATGCTTCGCGCTCATTGGTTCCTGCGTGTGCGCAAGAAATAGGGCGCCAATTTGATCTGGGGCATGTAAATCTCATGAGGAATGAAGTATAAAACATGCGAGGGAGTTCTGGAAGCATGATGCTCTACAACAAATACAACAAATTGGTGCATTGAACAAGAGACACTGTATGAAAACTACTGACTAAGGACCGCCAACTCGATCGACTGCATCCGGCGGAAGGTGGGGCTTGAGAACCAGCCTTGAAGACAAACTCACTCAGCAGATCAAGCAAACAAAGGTCACGTCATGCAACTCGGAGGACTCAAGGACAAAGGTCAACGGTAAATCAAACAAGCTGAATATGAATTGAAGGCACAGCCAAAATGATTACTTGTCTCCACGGACAATCACGACGGTATAAAAGTGCACGCACACCAGGCTCAACGCACTCTCACAGAGGCTTCACTCACCTACTCTACGCTATCTGCAATTTTTCTACACAAACGTTTAAAGCTTAGACACCAAAGATTAAGTGCATTTAGGCTAAATGTGCGAGATTTTGTCCATATTTTATTTTGTACAACATAGTCACAGTGAGACCTTACTTGTTTAAATACAGCATATCTGTTCCCAATTTGTTTTGACGATATCAATAAACTTGTTATTGTGGCGGAGAGTTGACAGAAGGAAGAAAGAGATTGTTGAAAAATAGACAAGTGTGGTAATTCGGATTTGAATGGAACCGTCTTCAGGGGGACCTACTTCCAAGCCCGGTTGAATCTCGTAATTGCTCATCCGAAATTCCTAGCTACAGCCAGCTTCGTACCAGGGTGGCATAAGATCAAGTGCGTCGTCACAGTATTAGCTCAAGTTGTTTGCAGTTCTGTTGGCATGGAGACGGTTTGCATAGTGAAATGAGCTCACTTAGATTCTTTAGCTTTTATTTCCTTCAGCCTTGTTTCAAATCAGCAATTTAAAGCCTAACCAAATTCATTTAAGTATAGTTTAATTAAAATTGTTGCTTCGAATACTTCATACGTTACACGCGTCACAGTGAGATAGGTTTATTCTTGGCCAACACTGAAAAGGAAAATAAGGAAATTTAGAGAAATAGGAACGGTTATTGCAATGGCGGCATAAATATAAGAGGCACCGCTTCAGTACCAATAGGGTTAGAGAAAATGTTAAAAACAAGACTATATAACAAATTTTGAGAAGAATATAATGACTCAAAAATGGACTGTCAGAAAATTTCCTGTCGAATAAGTTTGCGAAGTTCGGAGAAATGCTAGGGGTGCCTGAGAGGTTTCTCAACGGAAGAAGAAAACAAATCCAACGGTACAAACACTTAAAATATTGTTTTGACCAATTGGATCCTTTCTAAGTTTGAGCAATCAATCGTTCTCCTCACACGCATTGTATTCGCGGCACGCGAATTCTCATTTGCTTCTCATGGTGGCGACCAAAGGTGAGGCACTAGATAATTGCGCCTCCCCAGACACAATAATATGGTTGCGCTACATCTTCCACACATGCATACACTCAACGCATTTACTGTATACACCCTAAAGCATAAGACCGGGAGACATGTAGATGGTAGTCAAGCTTCGCTAAATGTGCTAGTCTTCATACTTTCGACAAATAGAGCTGATGGATTTAAGCTTTTATAGGAAACCATGCTTACTGGATGTCAAAAAATTATTGGTTTTGCCTCGGCCCGCTCTGCAAAACATGTATCGAATTCAGAGTATTTTAGCTGCCGCGAATAAATATGCTGTAGGAAGCGGTATCCCTCATTTGAGGCACAGGAGCATACACTTTCATCAACTGCAACCCTACCGGATGCATCGAATATAAAGCACAGAGTGCGCAATAAGAAAACCTGCATATGTTGTGTTATGTGTAATAAAAATAAAGGAGAGATGCCAAATAAAAATGTGTGGTTATTTTACATCAATCTAATTGTGGTCTTAGATTGCCACCAGTCCATTTGTGTGCACACAAATCCAACGAGAACAATATAAATTACAAACCAAGAGCAATAAACATGCAACATTTTGCAGAACCTAAGCAGAGCTGGGCAAATGAAACGCAAGTAAACCATCGGGCGTCACACGCCTTGCATGTGCGTTACAAGCACATGACTATCATTCCTAGATTCAAGAATGAAGTGCATGACCACTGCAGGTAAATGACCGAATGCAAGCCCAAACTGCTGTGGCGTGCAATGTTCACAGCAATAACACGTAAGAAGCAGTAGGTCAGGAAGGAACCCAGGGTGATCGAGTATAGTGGGCGTCTCACGTGTGCACTGACTCCGTGCTCAGGATGTCCCAGTTTTCACCACAAAAACTAAGGATATGTAAAGCAAAGCAACTCCGTCATATTTGTTTGAATGGTATTAGGACAAACACCTAGTAAGTGAGAGTGTTCGTTGGAAAACTTTGTTCAACGGTGCATTAAAGGTGAAAAAATGGGCCACAGTTTGAGTAAACAACAATAGCGATCTAAACCGAAAAGAGTGATTTCTTATTTTCCGAGTGCGATACGGTGGTTTTTGAAAACAACTACATGGCGAACTATAGGCAACTCAGTAAGGCGGTGACTTACATACACACCTTCAGGCAGGTGGTAAGGGTTCTCTTTCTATAAAGCCAACAGTGTTCGTTTAACGAAACCGCGAAGTGGCGGACGTGGATCAAAGATAATTAAGTTCACTGTCTCTGCACCTTCCGGAGGATCCCTACTTCAAGAAAGTCAGCCGGTTCAAAACATTTCGTTGATCATTTCATACGATGGCGAACGCAGCAAACTCACGAGTTCAGTCACACTTCAAAACTCCAGCCACCCTGTCAACTAACACATACACTTACATAAATCTCCACACACAAATGCATTAGGTTAATGTTTAACTTGTCATATTTTTTACTACGTCGGCCCATACCTGTTTGTACTATACAATGATCAGTAACTCACCCAGCAAGCATCCACAAAAAACAGTGGTAAAACTTTAGGAAATCGTAAGGTGCTAAAGATTGGGATTTATATCTATGTGTCAGGTTTACGTTAAAATTATGTCGCATTTTAAAAAGGAGGTTAAAAATAGTTATAATTAGTTGTATATATCTATTACTACGCATATCTTTACCAATGAACGTAGCGCGCTAGAGCAACTGCATTTCATCTTTTAAGTTTTGCGAAGATTTGACTACAAAATCACCGGATGGTTTTGAAGCCATTTGTCCTGATTATTACCCTCTGGTCATTTTCATGGTAAGTTGGCTACGCATTTCTGATAGATTTACATGTGTAATTTTTTTCGTCTTATGTGTGCTGGGCAAACATGTGGTGCTTGATCCTATATTTCACCAAGTAAGCGAACTTGGAAAATATTTTCGTAGCGACAGTGGCGCCTTAGAGTAGTCTTCCTTTTGCCTCGGGGTTTCTATGATGCTGCCACAATACATCGCCCATTTTACCTACGTCTAAAAGTTAACGACGATTCATCAGATGGTTTACCTTCAGCTACTTTGGTGCAGATGGGCGGTTGCTAAAAACCCATCCGCGTAATGAGCGCCAAACCTCCTCCTCGGGTGTGTTGCACGACAAAACGGTGTTCATGTGCAAGACAATCTCCCCTGTTAATGCGTTGTATAAAACTAAACATAATATATATTTATACATATAAATATATTACGTGTAAACTGCTTATTTATTGGGAAATCATGTTAAAATTATGTGATACTAAGGCCGACAATATGGATTCATGATCAATATCAACATGAAGCACGTTATCTGCAAATAAACTGAACAATAAACGGTTGTCATTTTTTGATGTAGGTAAAATTGAGTGGTATTTTTGAGAGCATGGACAAAATACTTAGTCCCAACTAACTCTAACCTACGGCGCAACAGCCGTTGCCAGAATTTTTATAAACTTCGCTTAATTTGTAACAAATTCGAGAAAGGATGGAATATTTTTCGAGCTCACCTAACATTAAAAACAATGCACATGTAAATCTACCAGGAATGCACAGCAAACTTACTACGCAAACGTCTGAATTTTTGCATTTGGGCCATACCTAACGAAGACTAGCATGCCTAAGTGTTGTCAAATTTTCGCCACAATTTAATATGTTGAATAAAGATGCTTTATAATGATATCAGACATATTAAATATATAGTTAAATAAAGAGATAAACGTTTCCTTCCAACTGAATTTGCTATATTTTTACAAACGCTGTCATATTATTAAAAGAAGATGGAGGTATAATGCCATAACCAAATCGTGAGGACCTTATGATTTCTGCAGGATTTGCCACGGTTTTTCATACATTTTTGTGTGATGTAAATTAGACAAGTCTCATTGATAGTGTTTCTAAATGGCTTTAAGGAAAAAATGAAATAGAAAAATGTTATATTCCACCTCGATGCGAGGTGCACTCAAACTATGTGGCCTGATCAAGGTGTACACTAGGATCGCTAAAAATATTCAATTTGTTCGCGCTGCATACAGTGGATCCAAAACGGGTATTTATTAATTGGCAGGTTTAAAGTATTAAAGAAATCAAATAGCCAGGAACCGGAGCAATTGCTGTTTTAAACAAATATCCAAGTAAAGCAATACTGCCACTCGAGGAAACGTCCCCACTGGACCTTCTTCCACGCAAGGTATTCCCCACTCACCAAAGGTTTCGCCCGTCACTTCCATGCTCTGCCTGGCCGCGTACCGGTGTAGCACAGTAGCAGAATACCCATCAACTGTTTATCATACCTGGAATCCTTCTTAGGGCTGAAATTTTACACGTATTATGGGCAATGAAGCCTCAGCCCATTCCGTTATGTATATCATTTTATTATGGCAATTGTATGCGTCACTCAATTGGTGGCAATGTGCCTCGCATAGGTTAAGTCTTTTATAATCTGTAAGCTATAATCCGTTACCACTGGAGATCAGCCCAATCATGGCCAGCAGTGAAATAAGGAAGAATGTAGAAGAAGAAGAATTGTGTGAAAGTAATACAATATCGCTAGCGTAAAAAGATAAGCGGGTACGTTTTTACACTAGCGCAAAAATGGATCGAGTCGATCATACAATCAAATTTTGCAGCGGGACAACCGGAGACAAATAACTGTACGATTTGAACGCAGGCAAATAGTAAAATCTTGAATCTGTTATTGCTACCACTGAATTACAGTATATGCTTCTTGACTGTTAACACCAGAAAAGATGGGGAAATGCTTAGCATTTTAGCACAAATGTAGCGAATGGAATCGCAGAACAATATTCCGAATTTGTTAGTTTTGGGGTGAATTACAAACATAGTTCCTTGCCCCACGATAGTAAATAAGTTTGCTCACGGTTTTAGGCAGATTACAGTTGGTAGGAATTAAGTTTGAAAGGAGTAAAACCGCATAGGAGTTAGCATTTTCGAATAGCTTAAGTAGCGGTTGTGACAGCTCATCCTATGTGATCATGTTTGCTCTGGTGCATTGTTTTGGATATAGTTCCAGTCGATGTTTTCCGGTTTCATACATAACCACGCCCTTCTTCATAAATCTTTTCTGCATCAGGTAGAATGGTTAATATTCATTTCACTCTGTTAGTTGACAGATAAAAGTTTATCATTTTTTAGAACATGCAAAAATACTCAATACATCTAATCTCATATGGCAGCTTATTCAGTTGGGAGCAATATATAAGAATGTATAAATTTCCCTTTAGGCTCGTTTTTGAATTATGGAAAAGAGAATATACATTTACTATCTGGCAGTTCATAAAGGGTAATATCTAGAAATTGCATTTGTGAACTTCCCACATATGCTTTGCGCTACGCGGGGTTGTGGAGGAAGCACGGAGTTAATTGTATTTTTCGTAACCACAGAGGTTTGTTAGTGTCCTAGTAGGTTACTACTCGACTAGTTGACGGATTGAAAATAAGTATAAGTATTGAGGCGTGTTCGTTGTGTATCAGTAGAGTAAAGATATAAAAAGGAGAGGCCGACCCTAAGAATACAATGTACGAAACAGAATTTAATAGTGTCCCTCAAAAATAAAGTAATGATAAAGTGGTGACTTATCTCAGAGCACAAATTCTTTTCGTGGGAAATCGCAGGTCGCGGCCAGTCCGGTAGTGTGATGATTGTCTTGTCGTCGTGGGCGTAGCGCTTTCCATGAAGGTTGTCGAAGCAGTAGTCGGAACGGTTGTGTGGCGTTCATTGTACGTGAGTAACACTTTAGTTGGTAGGGAGTTGTTGTCGATGTACTATACTGTTTATACAATGTTTCCTTCGGGCTTTCAAACATGTGGGCCGTAAGTGGTACGATGTGTGAATGTAGGTCAAGAAGAATTTAATTACACAATGTGAGAATGTGATATGCAAGACAATCTCGATAAGACTAAAACAGTTTCGTTATGTTGACGTCGTAGTTAATTACACGTGCACATGTTGATAAAAACTTCGTTCCGAAGATAGTGCAACGGACTAAAAGTGCATGTGGAATGCGATCTCACAAGTGCAACGAAATAAAACTTCATATGGGATGTGATCTCACTGTACCCTCCACCTTGAAAACTGCAGAAACTAACGAAAAACGGCATGCATCGGAGCCTGAGTTGTGTCAGTCTGCAACAAAACGGTCAGGCTAATGTACCTGTCTTCCAGAGCGCGTGTCGCGTTCTTGATTTCGTCCTGGAATTGTGGGTGGTCGTGTATTGTTGATCGTCGGCGTCTTGGCCTTGTCAGTGAGTGTTGGATCTTTGTTTGTGTGGTATGTCTCCACTGAATCTGTATACGCCGGTTTCAAACGATCTATGCTGATAGAATCAGGCTTTCCCCGGCAATAG
Organism: Dicrocoelium dendriticum; assembly: GCA_944474145.2. NCBI lineage: Eukaryota > Metazoa > Platyhelminthes > Trematoda > Plagiorchiida > Dicrocoeliidae > Dicrocoelium > Dicrocoelium dendriticum. The sequence goes on from OX104061.1 coordinate 63,113,123, forward strand.
AATGGTGAAGTATTTCTCTTGGCGTGAAAATACCGTAAATAGGCCCTCGGAAGGAGGTTGTAAAGGTTGTTTTACCCTGTCAGTGCGAGTGAAAACATGGATACAGGTCAAAAGTTCTGGAGGCATGTGTGGTAGATCTGTTGTGAAAGTGGATGCGCAGTATTTTAGTTTGATCCTGTGCTTTTCCAGACGAGCCACATACGTTGGAGTTTTACTGAGTACTGCTGTTTCGGGTGTGAAAAATTGGCGGGTGTACGTACCGTTGTGGCAAAGCACAACTCAGCCGCTGAACAGATCAGTGTTGTACGAAACATCATGCGCATGTAAAGTAGGATGAGTGGGAGTTCTTCTGTCTGTCTAGCTGAATCGCCGTTTGCTTTGAGAGCGGTTTTTAAGTGTCATTGAAAACGTTCAACAAAACCGTTCGCTTGTGGGTGATAAGCCGTTGTATGTATACGTTTGCAACCGAGTAGTTCGGTCAGTTTCTGAAAAGATGTGACTCGAATGGCGAACCTCGCTCAGTGGTTATGTAGGAATGGACATCGAAAATGGAAATTCATCTGGTAATCGGTGGGCGAGCTATAGTTTCTGTCGATGTGTCCGCAATAGGAATGGCTGCAGGCCATCGAGTGAAACGGTTTATACAAGCCCGAATGTATGAATTTCCGTTTGAATGGTGTAATTGACCAACCAAATCAATATGAATATGGTGGAATCTGCGAAAAGGTTGTGCGAAAGGACCATTAACAGAGTGCGTATGACGAACGACATTAGAACGTTGAGACGGTATTCAACGTTTAGAACATTTGCGCATGTCCACGTTCATATTCGGCCAAACAAAACTTTGCGCTACTAAACTTAGGGTCGCGCGAATTCCAGGGTGAGGAACGTTATGAAGAGCGTTAAATATATCCCTAATGCATAGGTTGGGGTACCCATGGTCTGGGGTTATTTGTCGCCATATCACAGTCAACTTTGCCTGGTGAAATAGGTATCGGAATTGGTTGTATCTTCAATGATGAGGATTGGCTCTCCGTATGCGTCGGTAGTGGCATAGCTTTCTGCAGTTGTGCCATGCGTTGGAAATCGATGTAGGATATACCGGTGCTCTCGTCGACAGCCGGTAGGGACAATTTATCCGCTACAATATTACTAGCACCGGTTGTGTCTAATGTCGCGGGTCAAATGTGAGATGTAATCGAGATGACGAATCCTACTAGGCGAATAGCGGTCGGGCTTGGAGAGAAAGGCGGATATCAACGGCTTATGGTCAGTAAAAACACAAAAATCACGGCCTTCGCGGAGATGTCGAAAGTGCTTAATAGCTAGATAAATAACTAAAAGTTCGCGGCCAAATGTGCTATAGTGTGTTTCCGTCGTCGTCAATCATCTGAGAAGTAGCCAATGCGTTTCAGTTAATTATTAACGTATTGATACAGGACTGCTCCTTTGGCTGTATTAGAAGCGTCCGTTTGAAGAGAAATGTTTCGTCCGGACAGATATGAAATAGATTCAATTGATATTTAAGAGCGGTTTTTATTTGCGTGAAAGCTTGCGAAGCGGCATCGGACATTTAAAAATGTTTCTGAGGTCTAACCAAGAAATTTGTTAGAGGTGCTAAAATCTCGTGTGCATGTGGGATGAAATGTTGGTAATAATTATTCATTCCCAGAAACCTCTTGAGTTGGCGGTAGGATGTCGGGGGAGGATACGTTGTGAGCCATTTCTCAAAGGCTTTCAAGTCGCTTTGGACATTGTTACGTTTAGAGGCATGCTGAGAACCTGAGAACGTGTAAATCACTTTTAAAGCAACCGTAAACAAATAAGGCTTCCAAAATTAAATAACAGAAATAAGGTCATCTATATACAATAGGAAGAGTAACGGACCTAAGACCCTGCCCTGTAGCCCTCCACTGGTGACCAGACGAGGTGCAGAAATGCAACCCTTGATATGCACAACTTGCGACCGTCCTAGTAGGGATGACTGGATGCAAGAATGAAGCGGATTCGTAACACCATACTTACTTAATTTATCTAGCAGCTTCTTGTTTGGGACTCTGTCAAACGCTTTTCGCATGCCGTGGAAGATGACAGTGCACCGAAGACCTGAGTCAATTGCTTCAGTTAGATGGTTAAGGAAGTCAATTTGACAAGTAACACAGGAGCCAGAATTGCAGAAAGCCATTCTGTGAAGGTGAGAGAAGTTTGTGCGATAATAGGAAAGAAACTAAATGTTCTATAACAATTCTATAGTATGGTTGAGAGAATGGCTATGTGACTAGTGGCGCGGTAGTTCCGGATGTCAGTTTATTCCCGGATTTATGTCTCGGTACACCCGTAATCTATTTCCAACTTTTGGGATGTGGACCAGACTGGAAATACAAGAAGATGATAATAAGTAATATGGGGGGATATTATGTCCACCGTGTTTAACTAAAGCAGAAGAGATCCCATCAGGGCCAGGGGTGTAGGATGGTCATAGACAAGTAATCGTATATTTTATCGTATCAACACCAAGTGCCATCGCTGAGAATTGGTCAGAGAAGTTTAACTAGGTTGCCAAATCCAGAGTATCTTTTCCAAGCTTAAAAGATTTGACAAAGTATGAGATAAAGTATTCTGCCATAGCAGTTGAGGAATCAATGCATTTGCGTTCAAGTATGACGATGTGAGAGGGTAGGTCAGATTTGCTGCCTCTCCTTTTTCTCGATAATGCAGTAAACAGTTGACTTGTATGACTACTATTTACAGGCCGTTGATCTTTCTATATGAGACCTGTGTGGTGTTTCTTGTCCCTCTTAAGTATAAGGCGTTGAAGGCGTGAGTACCTTCCTATGTTAGAATTTGCACACATATTTTCCGCTCGTCCTTTGAGTTGTTAGCGTACTTAGAATAGGCTCTCGTATTATCAAAGGAGACAAGTATGCTTAAGCACGTAGTCACATTGTCACAGAAGACGTCAGCGGCTCACTTAATATCAAAAGAAAAATAAATGCTCAGAATTTTGGACCCTAAGCAGAGCAGTGAATGCTACCCAATTAACCTTTTGCAGGAAGTGTGGAACCTCCGCTGACCTCACATGCAACGACTCAGCTATAAATTTTCATCCGACTAGTTTGTGATCAAATCCAGGGAGACCGTCAATTAGATCAGTAGCTATCGGGGAGGTGCCTGAGAGAAAGAGTATGTCTATTTTATTTTGACTCATGGTAGCCACGAAAACATGTTGCTCTAAACACCAGTAATGAGGGAGTTTATGAACTCATCAAGTTTCGCGTTTGTTATTAAGTTAGAGCAACAGATATATGGCAGGTTAAAATCCCCATCGAAGAACAGCGTTCAGCTATGAAATTGAAGATGTCATCCAACTGGTTCTCATCACTGTAGTTGGCTACGTGTACATTCTACGTGCACATACTACAAGAGTCCGCTTAGTAACGGAGGGCAAGGGTAACCAAGCGGAATCAATGGTGGGGCATATAAGTGGAAGTATGAATTCAGACACAACGAAGTAATGTGAGTAGTAAATTATGCAACTATCTCCTCTGTCTTGTTTTCGATCACTTCTAATAAGCTTGTAACCTTCGATAGGAAGCAGCTGGCTGGGCATAGAATCATGACACCAGGTTTCAGTGAGTAAAATCATACCAGGTTTATTCATACATATGAAGGTGCGGAGTAAATGAAGTTAGCTCAACAGTAAACGGATGTTAATTACCGTCAGTCATAAAAAAATCCAAGGGCTGTTCATCATTCCACCCAGTTTTTACTCCTAAAGTTAAATTAATTCTAGAGCCTTTCGCAGTAATTCCGTTACCGTGAGATTCGCCAGTCCTATCGGGATTAGACGGGGTGGGCTAGTGGGTGAAGGAATGCAAAAAGAATGCTGTGGTAATTTTGGAAGATTGACTTTACGTGGATTGTGTGTTATTGCCGAAGGGATCGCATAATGCATTATTTTCTTTACTAGTTTTATACCTGTGAATAACCGAAAGCGCGCCCAACTGGGACAGCTCTCCATCCAATTGTGCCGACAAGTCTGTTGACAAATGCCGAAAGTTTAAATTCATTGGGTGCACTGAATCGATTGACTCGGATGGCGTAATTAATGCGAATTGAAACACAAAGTACGCATGATCTGTGGCGACTCGGTTAATGGGATGGAGCGTCCACTAGATGCACTTGGATATTAAAATAAAGCTTTTCCCATCTCCTTATTAACTACGATCTTGCCAACGCGACTTTCTTTTCTGTAATTTCACTCGCCATTTATAGTATTCGGTTTCAAATACCTTCCTAATGCTTTACCTTCGATTTCAGTTCATATACCTTGCTTAATTAATTTGTCTGGCACAGTAGTTACTGTTAGTGTAAGAAATGTGGGCATTAGTTATTTGAACAGGTTGTGATTAGAGTGCTTTTTTAAAATCAGTCAAGAGCCCGGGGCTGCTTTTGAACTACTGGCCCATGGATCCGTTTAAGCGAGATCAATCACGGGATCATGTTGTCGTGCCAGTTTCACCTTCTTGAGAGCTTGAATTGGGCCGCGATTGAAAGTAAGTAGCTTTTCACTGATTCATCGGCATAATGCACCTACAAATCTGAATGCACAAATACTTCATGTACAGACACCCTGATTGTCGGAAATATGTGTTTCATTGCCGTTCGTAATTACTAAATTATTCCCACATTCAGTCACGTAACACAGAGGGTGGTATCGACTACCGACCACTGAAAACAGCAAAGTAAAAATTCTAAGCCCGTATATCAAAAAATTGAACAACAATGTAAAACATCTACATTAGTGCAGCGAAACCCTGAAGTAATAACGTATCGCAAGGAGCATTAACACATATCTAATATTTTACCTGTCAAATCGGCGTCTTTATTTTGAGATTTAAAATGCATAGTTTAAACTAACATTGAAGCTTTCGCTTATCTCCTCCTTAATAATTCTTACGCAAACGACGACAGATCACCAGAGTCCATCAAAAACGAAGCTCCACAGCAGTTGTTCCCACATATTTCGGAATAAAATAAACCAATATCAAACTTTAAATCTGAGGCTATATTCATTTTAGAATTACGCTGGGAATCGAAATCGCCATGAAGCTCTATCTTTATGGCTGTTGCATGCAACAATGAGTCGGCCATCAAAAGCAGAGTATAACTAATCGGTCAATTAAGAGTGAAAATTTGGATTCCAGCGAACTGCGATCTGTCAAAGCTTATCGTAAACTAATTTGCCTTGCAAAGATTATAAAAAGCATGAATACGAGGAATTTTGTTGCTCTGGTCGCGCAAATAATTGGCATATTACACAAGAAGGGGCCCGTACCTGACACCTTTTTGGAAATCTTTATTAATTTAATAGCTAAGCTTTGATGCAGCTGCAACTGTATAACATGTATCTGATGATTTATGGATGGCGGTATCCGGTTCAGAATATGTCTATCACTGCGGCCACAAATTCTCAAGTAGCTATCTAGCCGGATTGGACTTGAACGAACGAGCCAGTTAAATTGGTGAACTGAGATTTATCCGCAATCTAAAAGTTCTTGTTAATCACAGACCACATAGCCAATCCTGAGGAGTCTTATACAGTCTGAATGCGCACTTAGCTGGCCCACATAGGATTTTAAATGTTATCAAGAACGTTCACGTCTGTAGATTAAAAACAAGTAACTATGGCTCCAGTGGCGTAGAAAATACACTGGCCACTGGGACGGTGATAACATTTTCGGGAACACGAAAGTTTGAAGAAAATAAAAGGTTAAGGGAATGCAAAGGCTCCTCTATCACATAAGTAGTAAAAAAACAGGAAATTTTCTTGAATAGGCAGTGCGCCTCACAGCGTACAAAATTACATTATACGTTGTTAGCTAGGCGTAGAATTTTGTACGATGAACAATGAACAGTACTTTAACACAGAAAAAATGCATGTGTTTGACAAGTCCCGTAAGGTGGTTGAAGTAAAAATTAAAATTTATAGAATCATGGATTAAGTAAATCGTAATTTCAAGGGTCCACCGAGTTAAATGCGCTACTGTATAACGATAGTCTGAAGTGGAAATGGGGTGGGCACACATAAAATGGGATAGAGATCAGTTATACTTCAGTAAATGCGTGAGAAATAAAAACGAAACAACAACGCTCACTCGTTTGTCACTTCATTTGTCACATGTGATATGTTAATCCACTCTAGCTACAGCCAGGCTAATCACATGGACAATTCTGCATGTATCCTCATCGCCACGTTGCGAAGAGGGCTGTTAAAAACATGGTTAGGTTTGCGTTATTTCGTCACCCAAGTCGAACGAACTATGTCAAGTAATGCAATTTTGGAAGCGCTTCATCAAGGCGTCTTTGAAAAGCGTTAATGTAGGGGCAAGTTTGATGTCAGTCGGATGGGCATTCCAGGCACGGGACACACGGAGGGAGAAAATGTTCCGTCGCCAATTGAGTTAACTGTAGTTCGCAGCCAGTTGGAGCTGAGAGCCTCTCAGGTTAGTATTTTGGCTCAAATGCAAAGATTGCAACATGGGTGATATGGGTTCGTTATTACTAAGTAAACCACGATTAGCTCTCTTCACTAACCTCAATATTCACCATCGCACAATCTCAGGGACGGCAGTCTGCGTTGGTAAGAGAGATAAAGCAATCCTCTAAGGAGTTTGGTCGCTCTACGTTGTTGCGCTTCAAGTGAATTGATGATCCGCTTTCGTCTGGGAAGCCTAGCCTGGATCGCATATTCCACATGAGGGCTTAATTAGACGTGCATCATTTGCGGAAGGATTGATGGCTCAAAATTGCCGAAAGTGCTATGTAAGAGTCCAAGAATTTGGCTAGCTCTTTTGATGCTAATTCAGCTTGTCTCGAGCAACCAAGACCGTCCTGTACAATCACCCAAGTTCGTTATTTTGGGAACCACGTTGTAATTGCTCGTCCCTATGTCGACATTTATGGATAAGCTGATGGCGTCTGCTTACTACTTTACACTTGGTCACGTTGAACTGGAGCCGGTTGTCGGATGATCAAGCATAAGCTTTGTCGAGATCGCTCTGCAAATCCATGTGATCATCCAATGACTTAATAGCGTGCCAAATTTTGACATCATATGCAAATAGTAAGAACTTCGACTACAGTACACTAGCTACATAGTTAATGTATATTTGTAATAAACGTGGCCCCAGTAACGATCCCTGGTGCATTCCACATGGGACGTCAATTGGGTAGGAAATGGAGCTGGGGAACTTCACATTCAGCTACCCTTGAGCCAGAAAGTTACCGATGTAACTGATTCCATGGCTTCGAATATCGTGATGGAAATTGTGGTGGTCCAAACGATTGAACGCTTTCGTGAATTCCAGGTAGACAACATTGACTCCCAATCTGGCATGGGCCGACTCTGTCCAGCTTGCTCGGGTAGCAACCAGTTTGTAATGCAGGATCGATTTCGGCTGTATCCGTGTTGCTGTGACACTAAGATGTTGTTACTCTCAAGATATCCCATAAGCGCCTATGCAGTCATACGTTCAATACTTTGGATAAAACTGGGAGGAGAGTGATTGGACGGTAGTTCAAGTGCTCCAAACGTTTACCACTAATATAACTAGGAGTGGCTAGTCCATGTGTTAACTTGTGGGAAACTGCATTTCGTCGAGACGACGTTGAAAGCATCTAGCTAATGGTTCGGCTAGGTTCATGGCCGCTGTCTACAAGGCCTTCGGTTTGATGTCGTCCACGCCAGGTGAGCTGTGCACGCGCAATGACTTTAGCGTTTTCATCACATTTGCTGCCGTGGAGAATACGTGCTTTAGCTCTGGTGGCGATGGAAGCTGTATTAAAAGCGGATGAAATGATGATTCGGTCCGGAAAATATGGATGAAGTTTTGGCGAAACACATTGGCTGCATCTTGTGCGGTTTGCGCAAGACCATCTGCTGCATGTAAAACCAGGATCACGTGCTGCACTCTGCGGAGCTTTTTGACCAGTGTACACAGTAAATTGGCATTTGTAATAACTTTCGCCGCTATGTTCTGTTGGTTTTGCTGTTTGTCTTCGCGGATCAACTTGACGAAGTTGTTTGTTGAGCTGTGTCATCACCCCAGGTCAGGTAACTTGGATAGACTTGTAAGCGCACCAAGCTGAATCCCTTAAGCCATGCATTTTCTAGTACAGCTCCTCAGGAAAAAATTTATTTGCTTCGGACGAAGGACCTTGCTTTCTGACACATTTGTCACTAGCTCAGTGAAATGGGTGACGAACAACATCCAGGCAACATCGGTCGGCTTCCCCACCAAGAAGGACCGGTCGGTTACATGAACGGTTGAACAGTATGTCGAAATGTGTAACGACGTAGTTTACCACGTTATTCTTAGTGATGTACTCCGAGTAGCAAGTTTAACAAAAGAGCAACTTCACTTGATCGTTACGGCCAGGTGGTGCGTCTATGGTCAATGTGCCGACCATTGCTTTCTCATTGGTGAGCACGAGGTCCAAAACAAACGGTGTGACACCTCTTCGGAATCGCGTGGATAGGTGTCGTTGTTGTAAAGAGGTACAACGGCGAGCACCACTTGCAAATCCGCCTTGAAATGTTTGATGTGCATTGCTGCAAATTCGATTGACTGCAAGTTGAAGTCCCTCATCAGAAGGAGCTGACTGTATGGTCGTGCCAGGTCTGGTTTCATCGCAGACGCTAGGCATTGATCCATTTTCAAGGCGGACATTGGAGGGCGGTAAGCTATTGCAACTAAACACACATCACCACGTATTAGTTGCATACGACCCAAAAGAGATATGACGACTTGCGTTTCTGCTTCCGCAATAACATCAATATGCAGGTGGGATCGATAATACAGGAGCACTTCTTTACTTTGCCAGGTTGATCGATGAAAGTCATGCCGAGTAGTGCAATCGCAGCATCAGTGAATTCCGTGTTCAGCCATTTTCCGTTGACCTTAACTTGGTCCAAAGACGTGGAGACCAGACAACTACGAATTTGCTTACCTATCTGAGAAGACCTTGTGTATTTGTATAAATCAAGTGAGAGCATCAGTGGTCAGAAGCATGTTAGTGAAAGCTGGATTCTGGTGAGAGTCTACGATGACACTTGCGGGTGGCTGCCGGCCGCTTTTTTGGAGGACCGATGACGCAGACTCTATTGCCTGTCCAGGTAGTTGTGTAGAGCTCTCAGCGCAAATAAGAGGGTGAAATGCTGTACTCCTTCAGCTGTCGGTGTGTTATGGCATTGTTTTCGTTCGTAGCTACACGGTGGCAGAATTTTATTGGTAAGTTGTTTGCTCAGTGTTATATTGTCGATCTTTGGCCCGGTGCCTGTCGCCTTTATGCGTATGTCGAATACAGCATTTTACGCTTTTTGTGACACATTTTTGTTCTGCAATCAGTTTTGAGTGCAACGTTACTTTCAACACTCATGGCCTACACAATTTGTACTCAGGTGATAGCGGTAACCTTGATGTCGAATTTGTGAAAACATTTTCCAGTGAGAGTACTTCTTGAATAAAACGTCATTCATCCCAGTCATGCCAGTTGACCTCTAGCTCATTTGGTGTCTGCAGCTCAGGGACACCGTGAACAAGGATAGATTTTACGTCTTGTTACTTACGGAAGTCATCCAAATTTTGTCTGAATTTCTGGCGTTCGCTTCATAGAACTTCGGGAAAAATTCGTACAGCGCACTTATATGTACGGAGGAGGGTGGCTGACAAGAGAACTGCCTGTGCATCATTACCTGACTGAACTGCCGCGGTTACGTGCAGTAACCGCGGTTCATCGCGGTGTATGAAGTTCGTGTGACGAACGGGACGCACCATATTGACTCCTTTAGTTTGAAACCCCCATAAGTTCACACAGGGAGACCCAATGAGTTTGTCGCCAATTATTTATCTTTAATAAAATTCGCCTCTGATTCAGACAAATTAGAGCGTATAACGGTTAAGGAATGTGGTAGGGTTTCGTGTTCTCCTTTTTGGAGGGACCAGTAGTTGATTTCATCGATTGGATAAATGATGGGGTCTTGAGTTACGTGGTGTTATTACCCGTATTATTTCGTTTGGCAGCGGGCGGAATTGCGCTGGCAGGTGCCTCGGTCATATGGGTAGCAACAACGGACGTGTAAGTTGTCCGGTCTATAATATTTTCAGTGTGGCAGGTAATTACGTTGAAGTATGTGTAGCAGACGCGTCGCTATGAGATGTCTCCATTGAAGGGGTGGCTAACTCTGAATAATTACTATTACACTGTTCTTAATTGGAGCTTGTTTTTGAGCATCGAGTTCAAGGCACTGATTTCTCTGTTTCATGTGGGACAGGTTTCACTGCTGCTGCCTGTTCTATACTTTTGTTAGCCTATCGCAAGTCTGCGTCAACACAGTTATATATCTGACGAAATGGATAGATGTACATTCAGTGCAGAACCAGAGAGAATCGGTCGCACTACCAAATTTTTTGCGTGCTGAGACTAAAGCGAACACAACAATAATTGCCTTATTTTTGGCAGTTTCCACATTCTATTCCAAATCGCATTAGTTTCACACAGCTGTCTACTCCACAATTAACGTTCATTTCGGAAACTTTATGCTTAGCTCTCTGTGCGCAACCAGCATGTGCCATTGTGAATGTCAGCTGTGCGGAAGCCGTTCGTTACAACATCTGCACTGCTATGCGGAATCCAAACGTAGTCGGTCAAGGTGGTGGTGTGGCAGACACCTGTTCGATTGCTGTAGAACAAACCCAAAATTGCGGACACCTACGGCAGTTGGGCCAATCAGTGAGATCTCCTACAATAGCCGAAGAATATCCATCAAATTCGCACAGATCAAAAAATATATCAAAACCAAAATACTGGTACAAACTGCACACAGAGAAAACATATATTTTAAAAGCCAAAGTAGAATCCAGCACGGTAAAGTGAAGATCCGTGGCGTCCTTGGGTACGGCTTCAGAATTTTGTGTTGTTGTAGATCTAACAGGAATAGCATAACTGCGCTGGGTTAGCTGTTGGTAGGCGTTCCTATCACCTAGTAGAGGCAGAATCAAAGGATGTGAATCATCCAGTGCATCAAGCAGCTCTTAGCAAAGTAAACAAACATGCTCATACCATTGTCGAAGTATGTATCCTTTTACCGACGTACTACTAGCCATCGAATTGTGTAGGTTACATAAGGGAAAGTTTTGAGAAGTGTAGCTTGAAGTTGTGTAAGCTCATTGTTAACTATGTATGCGGGGTTTTGCAGCTGATGCAGTGAGTAGCGCGTTGGTGTTCCTTAGCTTGCCTAAACCAAGAATTTTCGCGAGAAGATTGCAATATTTATTAATGCCTTGCTTACTGTTGCAGAGTAATGCAATGAACTGTGAAGTACGACGTTATAAGAAGATTAGACTACTGCGAATGAGAATTCTATGGTCGCTGATAGCCAGCTTTACAAATATACTGTACAGAGTGCAAAGCAGTAAGGTCGCTTGGTTGTGGATGACATCTGATAGACGTTTAACGACCCGTTAACAGTTTTTATTAACTCTTCTCTTAGGTATTATTAGACAAACGTCTAAGCGCTATCCTCTCTACTTATGGCCCATGTACTTTGTAACTATAAGTGTTGTTTTACAAAAAGTCAATATGTGTTGTAGCAGGTCTGTGGGACAAGTTTAAAAATTCCATTTGTTTTCATCAACTTATCTCTTAGATTATACAAGTTGGTATCAAGGTCAAGCTGCAGCCAACTTTCAAGTTGTATGTACATTCTCTCATGTGTGCGATGGGTAAGAAGTACTTCGAACGTTGTAGGGAAAATATTAAATTTTCATTGTTTTACTAATCACCAGAATGAATATAGTATTGTGATATACTTAGCTATATTTCATTGTTCCGCACTATATCTAGTCGTAAGATAAAAGTAGACCATTTGCGGAGAATTTACTTTAAACTTTTACATTTTACCTTATCTGCCTCCGGGTTTTATACTGGGATAAAACTAACGAGTTACTTACTACGACAATACAGTGTTCTAGCATTAAAAGAGCGAAAATACCAGCTGTTTTATTTCGTATTTAGAGAAAAATGACTAATCTATAAAAATTTGAAAACATGAGCACTTCTGTCAGACAGCTTTTTGAACACCGTTGGAAATGACCAACAACCGCCGTTTCGATAATTGTTGATACAGATGGCATATGATATAACGGTTACTCGCCAATGAGTTGAAACAAGCTGTCCCTGATCGTGTTCTGTTAATTATCGGTGTTATTGGCTTGTTTTGCATCAAACCAAAAGAGAACATTATTAAGCAACTAAACAGCTTGTCTAAACGCATGTGCGTTCAATTAGTGATATTTGCCTAAATAGTAAACTTCGTACTAAACGGTGGCTCAAGGTTTTGCTTAGTATTCTTATATACAAAACATAATAACAAAAATGTGGAAATATTTATGCGGAACCAAAACAAAACCAATCTAAACAACAGTCAGGAACAACCTTGTGTTTGATGGGTTTTTTACGCTGTACACTAAAAGTAATGGGTAGAAAGTGAGCGGAGAAAATCAGGCAATGTTAATCTAGAAAGTTCTAGGAACCACACTCGATTGGCAAGGAGTCGCTTAATAAAACGGGGGAAACGATTGCTGTCTGTCCCTAAGACTCAGAATTGTGTGTGAATAAGCGTTTCCTCCAGCATTTCTTCCTAACATTTCTCACATCATAATGAACTATGTTAGGGAACATGCCAGTGACATGCCCTTCGCTCCTTCTGAACCAAAAACCAAACATTATTTTAGCAGCGTTGCATATTTGCTGATAAATTCCTCTGAAACCTACTCTCGGTTCTGAATCGAACTGTACTTTGCCGTTCGTTCAAAGTGTGCTTGCGATGATTATTCGTGCACTTAACCATTTCCACAAAAGGTTGGATAATATGATTGCCATTTTACCTTCCCATGTACTTGCCCTAGTAATTGTTCAATTCTCTGTAAACTTACAACATTGTTCAGTGGTACTCACTAGCTTCTCATTTGCGACAATTGAACTTATTTTAATTTGTGTTCAATATGAATAGATGCCTCGTACATTAGATAACATTTCACTAGCACCAAAGCGTTTTAATATGATTGTTAGTTTCGCTGAGCGATGCACGGTCATAAAAGTGGACCACCTGGAAAATTTTATGTGTACCCTACGTTATTCTTACCCTTCCGCACACTTGCGTTGGACTATCAGCAATTGGTCAGTGTCTTATATAATACTTTTACACCTCTATGTATCTTCAGCAGTCCGCTAGCTTTCCTGTTTAAACAACACTTTTCTCCCAGAATTTTCATGGTAACTTTATGTTGACGGTAATACATGTGCATAACGAACCAGTAAGGTTGGTTTAATTAGTATAAGCGTTTCACTTAGACAATACCTTAGCTTTCGCCATCCAATGTTATTTTGTTTTCTGGATTATAGCCTGTGTTACCCTTGTTATTTTCATAACCTATAACTATATTACCTGATGTTGTTCTCTCTTTAATCCTGTTTCTTGTGGGTTTTATGCCTGTTTATTACAAACGAAATAATTCTATTTTCGCGACCTTTTGTTTCTTATGGCTGTGTCTGATACATTTCCTAATTTGAAGCCGTCAAAAGAAAAAATTGAATATAAGCTGCAGCCCATCCGCCGACTACATTTATATCGGATTTCGTTTTACCGTAGCTAAAGCTATCAACGCCATTAATTCTAGTTACTGTGTACCGATTCATGGTGAGATCGATTTACACCAACGTAACCTGTAAACTGTTCATGAATGGCCAACGAGGAACCCACACCAATTCAGCACAGCTAAGTGCAAGTAGATCCACCTACCTAATCAACCGTGAGCTTTTACAAGTATGGAGAACTACCTAGCAGATTAATTCTTGAAAGCGTAAAATTAGGATATTTATACAGGTAATCAGTATAGCTGCCTTCAACTCACAGCGTTCGGTCTGTTTGCGCCTTTAATCTATCAACGACTATAAACGAGTTAAATTTCCGGTTTAAACTTCTAAGAAAACAATGTCATTTGGTGAGGGATTGATTTCAATGATTTAACTCCCTATATGGAGGAAGGTGGATTTACGCAATTAAAGTTACAAAGACGTATACAATTGTTTGATTTTGTTTTATACAGTTTTCCCTTAGTCATTTTACCCTTGTGTCGTCCACGTCTGCTCACCAGCCAAACGGCATTGCCTGAAATAGCTTCCTTTGGGATCATTCAAATGAGCAGAATAAGCTAATGGGAATTGCTCCGAACATGGTATGTGTACAGAGACCTCGACTTATCTATTGTTTTGGAGCAATGTGTGCACTATTCAAAACGCTGTCTCAGATCTACCCGATGTCACATGAAGACGAAATGAGCCAGAATTAAACTGCCATTGATTCCGGCGCCATCTTGACGCAGCCGACGTAGGTATGGCTGTTTCATGTGTTTTGCAATGAATCTCATCCGTCTGGCACTTCAACCCATTTCCACTACGCCACAAATCCCCTCATACTCATAAATAGCTGTGCTAGGATTCAGCATTTGCAACTCTGCTTCGTTAACGGATGGATTGTTCCGTTGAAAACGCGCAATTATTTGCATCGGTGGGAAGCCTGATTCTAAAGTGGCCGGAAGACTTCTAGCAAAAATTCGACAGATAGGTACCAATTCAACCACGTCGCTTGGATAGCTAATAATTTTCAGCTGTTAACGCACATTGTTTACGTTTTCTTGCGAACATCGTGTAATAAAGCCTTTGTGGTATTCATTGTGGAAACGTATTCTGTTTGGGAGGCAGCTCGGCAGCTAGGTTGCCCCTGGGCAGATTCAAAATCTGCCAGAGGTAACTGAGTGAATAAGGTCTCGTTCATACCAATGAAGCATAAAAAGTTGGAGTTTGAACCATTAAGTTCCCTGTATTAACTTGAATGGCACAAGAAGAAGACGAATATTGCAAGATGGTAACAAGCCTTGCCCTGTTCAATTGCAATCGGGCAACGTAGCAAATGTCTAGGAGACAAAAATGAAAGCACTAATTTGGACGTGTGAGTTCACACACAAGCAAAGTAAATGTGTTTGCTACAAGTTGTGAAGGAGGTATGAACTCCAAGGGAGGTTGAGCGTAACCAACAGTTTCTTCTAGAAGCACAATGCTGGCAAATAATGTTCTGGCCACTACCTCGTGCGTGTTTCACGATGTATAACACCAAACTCCGATTTGGGATCTACTTGATGACACGTTCCCTTCAGGCATTTTGCCATCGAAAAGGTAGGTCTGTTGTTCCTCGACACAGGTCACCTTTGCAGCTGCCTTGTCAAAGTAACCATACGCTTCGTAATTTTTCCCTTATATGCGCATACGAGCAACGGTCAGTATTGCCGATATAACTGCTTGCAGTTACAAACAAATCGATAGATAAATGGCGTTAAAGCGGAGACCGGCTTAGTAGGTTAGACTCGGGGCAGTGGTAGATTTTTGGTTGTTCAGAAAACAAGGAATTTAGCGGCCCCAATACACGCAGTATTGCAACTGCTGTGCATCGTACTACCTGCCGAGGCAGGACATCCCCTTTGAAGGATAGTAACAAACAAACAAGTATTTTTGGTATGGTGAGAACGATCGACTATTCACTTCTCGCGGGGCGATATGAAACCTAATAATGGCTTCTGGGTAGCCATTTGCCCCTAGGGTCTACGTGATGAATGGCAAATCAACCTCGAAGCATTCCGGACTGCATATCCTGCGGGCCCGATGGAACAACGTTTTAACATGTGCCCGTTTTTAGCGAACCGGTAGAAAACTGCTAAAGTGTTCATAAAAACCAGTCCATGTAGCTTCCCAGTAAACGGTGCGCTTCTGGTGCCATCTTTTCACCTCATCATTAGCATATCCAGAAAATGCAGGCGGATATCATCCTCAACTTCACAGGTGGAGCGGACACTTGGGTGTGCAACATTCAAAACACCGAGAAGGGGCTGAGCCACCCATAAGGATGGCACGATCACAAATGTTTCGTCCATATCCCTTTTGTAAAAGCCCATTCGTCCGTGGTCTGGTTCACAGCGTGACTCGACATCGCCTTGAAGATATCCGCCAGCAAAGGGCCATGAGACTCCCCATAGCCACGTCATCAACCTGTGGATTTGCCTGTCCATCGAACATAACTGATACGTTTTCCGTGCAGAATATCAACAACTCCCTGAGATACTCTACAGGAATCAGCAGAACTACTTTCTCTTCAGCAAAAGGGTCACATAAGAAAACCACTGTTTTTATTAGAGAAATGTTGGTAAAAAAACTGCACATCCATGGCACACATCACGCTTTCTGAACTATTGATTTCGCATGGCACATACTGTACTGAAACGGCCGCACTCGGGGAAACTAAGCGACCCAGACGAACTGTCTCCGCTTGCCCTTAAGGTGTGTGCTGTTTTTCATGGCACAACCTCTGGCTACTTTAATTCGCATTTTCAGAAATGTTGTGAAGGAAGCACAGAACGTTTCCGGGAGTGGGCTACATGTCTAACTGAGTCCAGATGTGATGGATTTCCTCCTATACCATTCAAATACCTCTACAACTCGCCCGTAATCAATACGCAGAGCAAAATGCTCATAATGACATAAGGTAATTTTCCGCCTTAGTTTGATAAGTTCATCGTTTCGTGAGTGTGCTACCCATTTCCTGCACGGTATTAACGTGTAATTAAGTTGCTATAGGGTGGCGATCAATTACATATATTAAATTTGTCCCGATGGTCTTATAAGTTCCCCGTAGCTCGTTGGTAACAGATGAGTAGCGCGCACGAGTACTGCAAGAGGCAGATGGAATGCATACTGCTGAAGATTCCCGTAAGATTGAAAGAGCCGTACGGTGCCTTTCCGTGGGTGTGTTTTCTTTATGACTGAATTTGAGTGTGGTGAATCGCTTCTTTCACCTCATATCTATTGCATACTTAACAAACTAAAATTACTGTCTACTAAATAGGTGTCAATATCCCACCGATGCTAAGAAAGTGCCTAAACAAATATTGAGCAGTTACTTGTAACAGTAAACTTAAATATGTTTGAGAAGTCATTGCTCAGCGAATGCTGACAAAAACTCGGTCAAATTATCCTCTATAATTTGATTATCACAATATTAGTTCAGTACGGTACGTAGCAGCTTGTCTTGTTTATTAACTTTTACCGTTTCCTATAATCATTTTTTGGGTTAGGCAACACATTCGGCTACGTAGAACATGATTTGCTATGGAAAGCTTTACTCGACGCTGGAATGCATAATTAAATTACCTTTTGACTGTGGGATTGTTTTGGCGCTCGTACATAGTCTATCTAACAGGGAGGTAATCGCTTCTCGCCCATTTTCACAACCCCGGGGTTTTTCACGGGTTATCAATTATCATTTTTATTTCACTTATGTCCGCTCAATAACTGCAACTAAAGTGGCGACTCTACTGACTTATGCAGACAATATTTTCTGGGGCGTCAGTCAGTTGACCACTGCCTGCTCTGTCATATCACATATATTCTTATCGATTTCGTGGTTTGCTCGAAAATGCGCGAAATGTCACTTAACTTGTCGAAGTTTACTGACATAACTTATCACTACACAGAAGAAATAGTATCAGTAGGTTCTCCAGCAGTGCCAGGAACATCGCACCAGTAAATTAATTCGGGGTTGCTGCTTGCCATGACTTATCTTGTTAATGCCATATAAACGAGACTTTTACAATAATCAGTAGGTTATGGTTCTTCGCCTCAGATCTGCATGCTTCCCCCGTCCCATGGATTCAACATATTTTTATTCAATGCCTGTGTTCTTTCACGCCGGACATCCTGCTCTTCGTGACTTCTTATTGGTCTAGCGCTCAAGCATTTCAGTTTAACCTCAAGATCGTTAAAACAGTAGTTGCTCTGTAACGGTTTACCAGCTGACATATTTGATAGACCTGTGGCCGTTCATGCTACATGCAACAACAATACTTTTGGGCGAAAATCACTCCCTTCATTATGTATTGTTAGAATGTGTGCTAATCTCGCCAACCATACAGCAGTACTAGTTTATGTATGTATCGATAGGAGCCTACGGTACGAAATGTTTTTACTTTGCGCGATTTTCGCTGGAACACAAAAAGTATTCCCGGAACTAATTAGTGCAATTGGCTATGATGGTTTTGTGTATTTCTATATATTAACAAGCTCCGTTCGCTACCGCTTTGCTGGTCGGAATTTTTGCGTGGCTCATGACTTTTCAAGTGTTCAGATTCAAATTTTTGCACATCGGCTTGGGTACACTCATTCAAACGGGCTCAATCAGACCTTCTCATTGCTCAAAATTTCCCGAGAGTACTATTAACGTCTCAACGTCTAACGTGGGTTTTCCATCTTGGCTGTGTTTAAGCGCAGTTGTTCGCGTACGAGTGTATCACTTTTAAATTTTCCTCCATGTTTTTGCAATTATCGGAAAGCTTATTGTTAGGTCTACTTCAACAGAACAAAACCAACCGTATAAGCCGCTAGAAGGAATTACATCTTCGTTCAATGCCTACGTTGAGCAGGAGCACTCACACCGCATTGCGAATCGCGTTCTGTCGAACGCATACAAATCTCTTTGTCTGGCAGGATTTGTGTACATGCGCTTGTTGCAACTTGCGGCGTAACATGACGCGTCACGCCGCGGAGTTAACCTCAGGGCTACCAGTGCAGGGAGCGATCAATTATGAAGGGAAATGTATCCTTAGCGGAATTCGGACAAATGAGCGCTCTTTAATCCGGTTGGTTTGTATCAATCGTTGCATCTGGAACAGTTGCCTGATTATACGCATGTGATTCTCGTGCTCCCTAGATAGATCGTATAAGCCCTTCGGGAAAATAGAGTACCTAATGTAAAACAAAAACCAGCTTATCGTTGGCACAAAGTTTATTGTGTACAAATCTATGGTGCTGTCCGTTTTTCTCTACGGCAGTGAAACGTGGACGATATACCGGCGGGATATGCAATAACTCCAGCGATTCCATCAACAGTGTCTGAGACGGAGTTTGAGCATCGTTTGGGGCGACAGAGTTGCGGACACGCAGGCATTGCGCCGAAGTGAAATTTATGCAATGGACTGCTTACTTTTGCTGATACACCTGAGGTAGCTCGGTCCGGTGAGTTGTATGGATTCGACGCAGATACCAAAAGAACTATTATTTGGTCAGCGGAGTATTTGGAAGCGGCATGAGGAGAAACAAAATTTACGTTACAGGAGATAATCAAAGTTAGCCTATCACCTTTTTATTTTGATTGCAGGTCATGGGAATCAAAGCTGGTTTATCACCGTACATGGCATAATCTGAGCACAAAGACTGTTGCCGAAGTGCGGGTGAAAGTCGTCATTACATGCACAGACGAAGCGACCGCAGGTTCTGCAGAGAACGTATGTAGAATCGGCGCAGAATTTGTAGGTCCGCTGCATTAGATTAACTAACCGCGTGCTTGTATGCTAAGTCTCTTTACTTAAGCTGGTGGGTTTGCAATTTTATCCTAATGCTTTTCTTTCTCATATTCATGTTCAACGGAAGTATCCTTTATAAACTTGCACATGTCGCTGCAGCTAATTGTAGTTATCTTCGATAACATTTTCTTTGATGAAACGTGGCTTTCATCCACATGCATCTCAACCAAATTCCTTCGTGTTTTCACTGGATATGGGCTGCGTGGTTGGAGATATGGGTATGCAGGGCAAGCCAACAAAAGGTCTTCTTGTTTGGCGCAAGCGTCTTGTGGCTGGCCACAGTGACAGGCAAATCTGAAACCGAATGTTGCTAACCATAAGTCCTAAAATACAAGTCGGTTTCCTCTGAGAATTACCGATATCTTTTTACTATTTCTCGATCACTGTCACTGTAAATTTAAATGAAACAATGAAATTTGTTTTCCATTGTCTAATTCTCCTTCACATAAAATTGATTTCAAAAGCCCTAAAACCGAATGACTAACAAAGACAAATGCTCGTTACCACAGACAAAACAAGCAACTCATGGAAAAGAGAGGAATTCACTAGAAGTCTGGAAAATCCTCCTGCTTATACCCCATACCTCAGTACGAAACAAATAAAAGGCTCATCAGAAAAGCACGGTTAGAAGACAAAAAATGGTAGATGCATGCATTTCGTATTGTCTCCTCAGTACCATTAACAATAACCGGTATGCAACTATATACTTAAATATGTGTGTGACCGAATAAGCATGAGGTAAAAAATGAATGACGGAAGTTCCACACCTATGTCCACGACAGTCTTAAGCTGATAAATAATTGTTTTTGAACACACAGGGCCGGCTTCATCCGGCTTATCGCAACGGCCTCGGCGAAACGGAGGAAGCGGGAGTAGGGTGAAGTAATACAAGTGTGAACGCTGATCCGAGCTTTATCCGGTGACGCGTAGTCAGTAGGTGTTTACCTATTGAGGATGCTGGCAGCTTGCGCAAGCACGGAACTTCAGTAGGATAGGGATTCTGGTCAATTTCACGTTGAACCCACCTTGGCACGTGTTCCTTTATTCGGGAAGTCAAAGACCGATTGGTTCTGCCTATGTAACTGTCACCGCAGTCGCATACGAATTTGTATATGCAGTGTGAGTTGGCCCCTATCGGTTGAGCTTCCTTCGTTGGAGGCACTGGCAAGTTACAGGTTCTATTGATGACCACAACCTGAGCAGCACAGTAACTTCTATGCGTAGCAGAGATTAAACGTTTCGTGGTTTTCAATACAGTAAAGTCACCCTTGAATGGCAACTAGATATAGATCTTTTTCTTGGCTGCTGTATGCACCAAGTCTTTCGGGCCTCGCTGTTGGCTATGTCTCTCTATAAATCTACGTGGATAACCATTTGCAACGAGTGTTGTTGTACTTAACTCTAGCTCGTCGGCTAGACAATCAGCGGAGCAAATGCGTCTAGCACGAATAAGTAAAGTTTTCACAAGGATCCGCTTGTACCGCACTGGTGTGAAGCTGGTGAAGTGCAGGTATTGGCCGGACCAGGTTGCTTTTCTGTAGATAGATCTTCTAATGAGCCCGTCATCTCTGCGACTGATGAGAATGTCTAAGAATGGCAGACAGTTGTTCCGTTCCACTTCGTATGTGACCCGCAAGTTGGTATGTGCGCCGTTGAGTTGCTGCAACAACTGAACAATCTACTGCTCTGATGAACAAAAGGCTAATATGTCATCAACATAACGCTTATAGTATAGCAATTGGGCTATTTCTGTGGATATGCCTCTTTCTATCATCAGAATGAAGAAATCGGCAAGTACAGGGCCAAGTGGACTACCCATTGCCACACTGGATAGGTAGTACGGAATGCACGCTTCTACCAGTTTTCTCTTCTTACCTTGCTTTTCAAATGCTCATCATCTAAGATACGATAAAGTCTAAATCGTAGGTAAGAGTAAGAAACTAACTTACTGTTAGTTCTCTTAATATTTCCCTGATAGTACTTAGAGCAAGTAATGCAATATCTCTCTCTAAATACATTCAATCCTTTTGCTTTGCTTGAACTACAGCTGAGGGACTTTAAGGAAAGGGCTGAATATCTGAACAAAGTCCTAGCAAATTTAAACCCGCTTAATTATCCTTTCAACTCCCCAGTAACATCAAAAAATG
Source organism: Dicrocoelium dendriticum (assembly GCA_944474145.2). Lineage (NCBI taxonomy): Eukaryota > Metazoa > Platyhelminthes > Trematoda > Plagiorchiida > Dicrocoeliidae > Dicrocoelium > Dicrocoelium dendriticum. Next base: position 63,134,799 of record OX104061.1, read on the forward strand.
AAGCACCTTCCGTCCGTTTAGAATTTTATACAATATTTTGCATTTGAGGTTCATGAGCACATTAAACGCTCCAAAATGTAATAGCTTTTAATTTACCAGAAAACGTATCTCTCAATTTTGTCTACTCTGCAGTGCTCAACGATAGGTCTATTTAAAGTATGCAGTTTTCTTGCGTGAGGCTGCGAAATAAGTCTTCGAAGCAGGTCTGTCCAATACGTTTTAAATTTTCAAACAATCCCTTGCTGAAATATTCCTTTGCAGTCGGAGCGCATTAACCCTTAGGAATGATTACAAATGCATGATACTTAAACCAGCTTTAACAGTAGTAGAAACGGAGTGCAAAAATGTCTAGTTCCGATAAACATCTTGTGAGAAGTTTGTTCCCCTCCCGACAAAAATGCAGGAACTTTCCACCTGGTCGACCTAGATTACAGTTTGACCATACGTGAATCAACTCTAGGTTGAAAGCAAATAACGCCGGTCGTAAAAATGTCGATTCTTTCTCCACACAGTTTCACATTAGTCCAGCATAACTGCAAAACTTGTCTCTGAAAATACAAGAGAGTTCCATTGCGTAAACGACTATTTCTACACTATTTGTCGTTCACCAACCAGGTAGATAAAATCTCTGGTACGAAATCGAAAACCTCTCCAAAAAGCTGTGCACCTCTAATAGATAAAACATTGCGTAGCAGCTTTGTGGTAAAGAACACTGGTAGGAAAACCTTTCGTGGCTTCGATACGAGTGCTCTTAAACACAATAAAACACACACAGCTGTCAACACTGGAACCCTGCAGACAATCGACATATCACCAACCACGCAGCATTTTAATAGGCAACTGTGCGCTTCATAACATGTTAGTTACTTGATAGTGCAATTCAAGTAGCTGAGAGAAATTGGCACAACCAAAATTCTCGCAAACTTCTTTAACATGTAACTAACGTTAACAGGCAGGAAGGTTATATGCAACGGCCAGCAAAAATTTACCTCACAGTGGGGCGAAATTTTCCCAGTATTTTTCATTTCGATCTTTTCTGGGGGTCCAGGGAAGTTTTACCCGTCATATCTCTAACTGACACTAACTCCACAATTTATATGTTCTCCGTATACAACACCACCAATCACTCTCTCCAAATTCCATTTCGTTGGAGCCCTGATTTCAGATTCCTGTAGACAAGCCAAAGGATAACAAGACACTACACTTACTGGTAATTAATTATTATTCTTTTTTAAATAAAATGCACTTCTGCGTGATATGCTTCACCTTCTTTCTCAAAAGATAGCACTAGTAACAGAAACATGGTGTTCAGTGGAGATTCCAGACACAAGGTTTTGAATATTAAATTACAGCCTCTTTCGTAATAACCGCCTTTATGGTAGCGATGGTGGTTTCATAATGTATGTCAAAGACAAATACTTGATTCTTCCTCTAAATGAACCACTCCTACGGAAACTTTCTCCTTCGATGTGGATTGCCATTTCTAGTAATTCAACTAATGTTTTAGTAGGTTGCATTTACAGACCCCTTCTTCTGCACTCATCATAACCGATGACTTGATGGACACATTTGCTTTTATTGCTGACTTTTCACACACAAATAAAATAATAGCTAGGGATTTTAATATGCTCCGCATCCCGTGGTCCCTTAACAATAAACCACAAACACACAATACTTTAATGTGTACGCTTGGTCGACTGGGATGAGTACAGCACTTCAAAAAGCCTATTCCGTTTGGCAACACACTTAATCTAATGTTTACTATATTTACTATAATATTTACTACTAATATTTACTATTTTTACTACATCAGTGACAGATTGCCGGGTAGTGATCATAACATATTTGGTTGTTATTTCCAACTCGTTTCCAAACCGATAGAATCATCGATCAATTATCACCCACAATTTCCTGCGAATTGGTCGATTTTCTCACATCTTATAATGTCTTCAATTTAGAATCCCTTTTTCTTAGCAACGAATGTTCAAATTGCTGTTGCACAGTTCTACCACCGTATTTACTTATGTGTGGAATTTTTGGCTCCAGAACCTACTAAGAAATCGTAAAACACTGTTGCACCTGCAGGCATCTCGATAAAGGTAGCCACTAAGATTCATAAAATAAATAAAAAGCTTAGGAAAGCAAAATTTTTTAATGTGCTGATGCTCTACACGTGATGGTTTACAGCATTATACCAAGACCACCACAAAATTCTATGCTCTGAGTAAGTAATGGCACTGAGGCGCGCCAACATGTTATGCTGCATCTTAAAAGTTTTGGACTGAGACCGAATGGAAAATCAAGTTGTATACTCTGGATTTTATACTCTGATGGAACTGCCATAACCGATCGCGTAATCGCATGTTTTATCTTCATTGAAAACTTTATGTAAAATTCAAGCACTAATGCGAATGAAGATCCTCAACTCACGCTGATGAACAGAGGCAGTATTACACTCCAAACTGTTGAATTCACACTTAGTAACATATGTCGCCAACTCAGATTAGCTCGGCAATCATGCTCACCGTGCCCTGACAACATCCCGCCAATTCTAGTCAAGCACGGAGGTGCAGACTTCCCCTATTCTCGCATTATGTATTTACAATTTGCATGATCAGTGGGGTGTATCCCTTGCACCGGAAGCAAGCTACTATAATACCACGATACAAAAGCGGATCTATGCAAGAAGGAAAAGTTACCGCCCAATCCACCACACATCTGTTATCTCCAGAAGCATGGAGATGTTAGTTAAAGAACGCATAGTAGAATACTTGAGTTCTATGAGCCTTCTCAGTAAACATCAGCACGGTATTTAAATGCTAGGTCATGCACTACCTGTCAGTTAGATTATCTTGATTATGTGACTAGAGAAATGGACGCCGGAAGCGTAATCATTGAAATATTGCTTGACATACAAAAGGCATTTTACCGTGCCACGCTCAACTTATTGTTGCGGAAGCTTGTGTCCCATAGCATCACAAATTCGCTTCTTGATTAGTTGTCTTCCCACCTTGCGGGTAGCAAGCAACTAGTTTAAAATTGTTAACTATATATCTGAAGCCACCTCACTGTGGGTACTTTGAACCTATGCAGATTGTAGTACTACGGAGGAGCAAACAATAACTCCTTATTTTCACCTTTAAAGCAATAACGGTTTTACTATCATTGTTATCATTATTAGTATGCCAATATCTCCACTCAGAGAAATTTACTGTTCATTCTTCATTGTCCAAACCCCAGTGGATTGATTCAAGGTAGAGTACTAGGCCCGCTTTTATTTAATCTATTTCAATAATCTTCTTGATGAAATCTCGTACAGGAACCATTCCTCTTCTCTGATGATTTTAAAATTGTTCAATGTTCTGCATCTGGGCAAACTTTTCTTAATCTAACACATATTCTATCCGACTTGTCCGCATTAGGACACTGGAGTAACTCCTGGAAGTTGTACTTTGCCACTGACAAGTGTAATCACTTGGATCACGGCTGTAGCCTTTCTGCGAACACGCTAATATTAAACGATACCCCTATTCCTGTGCGTGGCGCATTCCAAGGTTTTCGTTTAAGATACATTGCTTCAGTTACTTGTTTTAGAGCAAGTTATATTCGTGCAAGCTTCTAACAGAAAAGCGATTACCTAGATAATTCGAACTCATCTTGGGGGATTCCAAACTTCAAGCCTCTAATTTTACGTTAGGCCGAAGCTTCAGTACTGTAGGATAGTCTACGGTAATCTGAGAAAAGTGAAAATCCTAGCACAAACACATTCAGTGATCTTTTACAAAATAGTTTTTGGACACGCCTAATACTATGACATACCGTATTCTTTGCGAGGCTTAAAACTGAAGCTGCAATGGCTACGCCCTCTATTTGCTTACTATTTGAATGGAGCCTCATTGCTCAGTCACAACTCGAGTTCCAGATTCGTATGCACTCCGAACGGACAAACAGCGAGCGCGCATTGCAAATACAAATGTTTCGCACCAAGCTCCGCTCAAATTGTCCCCGTAAATTATATTTTAACATGGAACAAACTTCCATCGAGTATTAAAAACTGCACTGCTTATCCGCCATTCACACACATAAATAATATTTGCTTGACTGTTTCAAATATTTGGATAAAACTTAGCCAAACGATGACTCTAAATTATTTGCATGAGAAAGGTCCTCAATGCATTTGAAAGAAGCCATATCCCCTATTTGTCTCCATATTATAATGTTACGTACATTAGCTATATTCGTTTGTATGTATCTATAAAGGACCGTACTCCTATCACTCCGTCTAAACAATTATGTTTGCCCCTTTGACGCACTGGTTCGAAGATGCACTACGCCTTACAAGCTGATGTCTCTGTACCAACTTCTTCGCTCGCCAAGATTTTCCATCAAATTGTGATTGGCCTATTGGCAACCAATGGTAATCAATATTATGTTTCTTTTATTCCGCATTCTCTGTATACTTCTCTCTTTAATTTTTAGCCATGACTAGGCTGATCTCCTGTGGTGACGGATTACAGCTTCCAAATAAAAATCTTAGTCACATGCAAATCATATTGCTAATGAATCGTTGGCTAAAAACAATAAAGGTACATGATTGATGGATGCAAATGACGAAAAGAGCTGAGGCTTCGCCTATAATGTTTGAATAAAACATCCATTATGAAAACAAAAAACATTTGATTCCCAGCTGATGGCTTATTTACCACTTTGCTAAACCGGTATAGAACGTTGGATGGAATACCTTGCATGGAAACAAGTTCCCTGGGGACAATTCCATGGTTGACCGTATTTCTTTGCTTGAAATTTTCGTGCAACCTACATTTTTACTTTTTCCAGATTCGATTTCTCTCTAATACGCTAACACTGCTCATCTCTTCAAAAAATACATATGAGAACATCACGCAGCTATTTCCCTTCAGAAATTGACCCCTTTTCAATTGCATTCCTTTACTCTTCCCACGAATTGTCTGTAAGCTGCTGAATAAGAAGACACGAAATAATCTGAATTCAGGTTATCTTCCATAAATGCTGTTCGTTCTTGCTCTCTTAAAATGACATATGGGAGCTATTGTACAACGTAAGTAAAGTTAACTATGTTATGCGATCACAATGTACAGGTTGATCAGACCAATCAATAGGTCTGCTATTCGCAATATCAAGCAATAAACCATTTAGTTATTATTTATTAATTTATTGCTTCATTGTAAATATTCTTTAAAAGAAGCCGAATCCATGAAAGCGTGTTTGTTTTGGCAGAAGAGTTACCTGTGCTAAATGTATAAATCATTTGACTTAGGTGGTATATTTTGTGTTGTAGACCCGTATTTGCATCACTAGATGTTATAAACCAATTCATATGCATATGGCTCTTGAATTACAGGAAAACAACTGCATGTGTTGAAGATTTACTGTGCTTGATGAGTTGCTCCGCACCGAAATTAAATGTTATATTGTTGTTCTATTGAAAGATTATTTTCGAAGACGTACTCAGTGTACCAAGTTTTGAGAAACTTCTTCCCTATTAGCCACAAAGTTTATATTCTTCAAATGAATGATTTGTTTTATTTTTATTCAACACACCGTGTCCCTTAAAATTCCTAGTTTTGAAGTATGCGGACACGTAATATTTTGCTTTCATCAAGCAACCACAAATTCCACTGTTAGATTGCAAACCCTTCCGCACAATTTCATACCACAGTACAAAGATCGCTGCCTATCCTTGAACAATACAAAATGCCCTGCTTTTCTTATTTCAGCATTTAAAGAAACTCGCCTCAAGCAACTCTGCACGTAATGCCCACAACTTTGCAAATATGTTGAAATTAGTTGATCTTCCAGTCAGTGATCTAACTTGAAGTGAAGCTGGGCAATGCTTTTACGCGAACTTTCCAAATGCACAAAATATTCACTAAAGTCAGGAGGCCCTCGATATGTAACTGGTCAGAGGAATTCCGTTATATCCAGCTGTCTAATTATAGATTTGATTACGGTGTTTATCATCACACTCGATCAAATGCTCGTCAGTTTTGTTTTTGAGTCCCTTGAGCAATCACCTCAGAATGATTGCTAAGTAACTGCGACACACATCTCTATGTAGCGTCATTTCAAGGCCGGAAATAGCTAAAATTATTTTATACAATATCGGCATCCCCTGCAGCAAGGATGTAGCTTAAATCATAAAATAATAGTAATTCCTCTCTCCACAGGGTAGATTTCAAATAAATATTTAACGCCACAAACATACACCAACCTATGATGAATCTGTTGTCATTTAATGAATAATTCACATAATTGTTAATAATTTAGTCAAGCAAGTGCTAGGGAGCAAATTCTTTTAGTGGATTTGCTCTCACAGCGACTTTTAAAGTATTGTTGTCTTACATCTTTTCGTTCCGTAATATTCATATTTCTTTGGTTACCCCTGATTAGGATATGTGTGTTCCAGCTGAATACTCACCCTATGTTTATGGACAAAGCACATTCTGGTTATGGCTTGAATTGATCATTATGTGTCTCCAAAAATTACGGGACCACATAGTTGCATTAGCTATTAATGTACACTGAGGATGAACTAAGCGTTGTTTTAGAGAGACTTACCAAAAAACCAACTTCAACATGATTGGGTTTTTAGGAAGCTGTGCTTGGAAAAACTACCACTCTTTTAATGCTAATCTAAACATTTCTACTCAGTTAGATGATAGATGAAAATAACGACACCATACCAGCCTATATTTGAAGGGGCCGCGACAGAGAAAAACCATATGACTAATCCTCTGACAACAATCGTTTGACAGTAGGTGTAACACATTCTTCAAGGTTTACCGAATATTGAACCTACTTTAAATATTTCTCGTTCATGTCTACTGAGCGTCATACTCCCAAACTCCGTTCCATCAGTGCAGCTTAACTGGATTGACCGCCTTGACTGTTGAGGTAGAAGTGACAGACGGATCCGGGCGGAACTGTGTGGGCATGATTGATCGCACTGGACCTTTGCGTGAATTCCCGACATACTCTACGTACAAAAGTAAAAGTCAGTTTTTTGATAAGCACGACTGTAAAAATCTGTGACTATGTTGTCAACTTGTGTAGCAAGTGTGTTAATATGAAGCCTTTTTAGTATATAGTTTTAGAGAACAGAAATGCGATCCTTTGCACATTGAGTGCAATGTATGTAACTAGTTTTGGGCCATTTTCAGCAAAACGACCTAAATGAGATGGTTTTGTGTATTAGACACCCAAGCTTATGGTGGTGTTAAATCTGAGTGCGAAACTCTAGGCCAGGATAGAATAGTGCACTGAGTGATTGACCAACTGCTTCAGTGATGTTACTGAATATTTACTTTCCTGATGTGATAACACACATTATTGACTTGGTTTGATTTGATTTGAAAGAATGAAAATGTTTTGAGCATCAATCAGAAACATCAAGCGCGCATACAAATAGGGGTGCAGTTGTTCTTGTGATAGCTAACAAGCAATGACTAGCAGTTTACTCCGTATAGTAAGAACTTATTTTCTGACCAATTAACTAACCTTGTGAGTATTAATAAGTAGGATTACTTTTTATGAAATATTAACCACTCATTTCGTGTCGCGTGGCTATTCTTGATGTCGGAGTTATACACGAAGTTTTCTTGCGTACGGCAAAGTCTTAAGTGTTGTTGGAAACATATTTGACTAAGTTAGTTAACTGTTTAGTTCGCGAAATAAGGCAAACATAGATTTCGATAAAATAGTGTAGGACACCCGCTAACACAGTGAGATAGATACCAAATGCAATTTGTGAATACTCTATAGTATAAGCATGAAGAATAATGCAGCTTTTTACTTCTATCACCTGACATGTAGGTGGCCTGCGTGATCGGTTTATGACAAGGAACCATATATTTGCACAAGCCAAAGCCTCCAATTTTCAGACAGCTAGCAGTGTGTGCTTAATCCCCTGGAGGTGTGAGGCGTGTCCACAAGGCACGCGGCGATGCCATTGCCCCCTGCTTACTTCCAAATCATCAAACAATGCCCAGAAAATCGACCACATTACTTAAGTAAGCGGATATTGGGCACCGCAGAAGACAGTGCAGTTCAGCTGTACGAGACACTGATTTTCAATCAGGTAAGTTTCACATAGCAGCTGAGTCTACCTTGGCCTGAATCGATCGCACTTGACCCGTGCGAGCTTGGATGGTTCCGTAGGAGACGTGCATGACTTTGCTTTTAGTGGTGCGCTAGAAGAAACTGGCTAATAGACCACTCATTGGGTCTATCTAAAAATTTCAATTAGCACGCAGATATATAAGCTTTATGGTAAATTATCGGAAGAACATGTTTGCTTGCAAATCCTTCGACCTGAATTCAGCCGTGAACCAAGTCAGTTGGTCTGTCGTGCAAGCAGCTTCGCTGGAACATTAGTGCATGTTTAGTAAAGAGAGGGTAACTTCGTGTTTTCAATTTGTGGCCTTAATGCGTCAGAGACTCAAACCAATCAAACAACGCTGGAACGTCGTCGCAAATTGCCCGACTTAAGTGGATTTACCGGTTTAAGCATAGAAGTGCTAACCTTTTTATAAAGATAAAGAATGATTGACGTTTGCTGCCAAACGTAGCTCGTTTATGAGGAGTAATCAACTATGAGGATGCAAACCATAAGACAGGTGGTGCGAATTGCTAAAGTCGAATCACGTGTCCTTCGGTTTTGCCGCAGAGTAGTATCGATCCAAAACACAGAATAATAATCCGGGTGTACGTGCTCCACTTGAAACATGTTTTTCGTTTTGATTTGAGGTAGGATAATGAATGGTTTCAAGATGTAAATTACGGTCGGGTAATTAAGTGCAAATTCCCAATAAGCGTAGCTTTGTCGATAATAGTCAAAATTCTGCTTATGAGCTCGAACATTATTTGTAACCTATTAAACGCAGATGGCTAGATGGAGCGGTATGAGTTCGGTCTATCTTACAGTGGACCTGCCTTATTGACCCTAGATTTGTGGTTGATTGTTAGCCTAAATAAGGCATCTGGCCTCGGTGAACAGCCGTTCTTGTTTATCAACCAACGTCGACGGCATTTAAATCGCGCCTGATCAGTCAACTACTTATAGTTGTTCAACGATTACCTAACAAAAAGAGATTTAATTATTAAATCATGACTACTCTTTGCGTAGATACGTTTCCATCGTTGGTTTTCAGTTGGCCCTCATTGCAACAGAGATTGTTATGCTTGCTTTATAAATGATCCTGTCCAACAAAGCAAAGGTTTTGTACAAGAGAACTTAGAAAGCAAGATATAATACTAGCATGCAATATGAATAAACAATCCTAAAATCAGGGAATTCAAGCAGGCGGTGTAATAACAGGACATGAATCAAATTTCATTATGAGGCACAAGCGATCAGAATTAAGCGAACGGCATGAAAAATTCAACTGCGTAAACCTACTCTTAATAACCGCAACTTAATTCGGAATTAAAAATTCACGTTCAAATTATGAGGATGACAAAACCTTGCACGAGTTTCCAAAGTGCGCATTTAATAATTGGAATTAGTGAACTAAGCAGGCTATTTTTCTAGTCTGGTTGATATGTCATGAGATATCAATGAGTCGAGCTTCTCCAGCTAAAGTACTGTAGTGGTGGGTGAAACATAGAAACTTGAATTGAAATCTTCATCTATCTACACAGCGAAACTGTTGGCTTTGTGTCAGATATAAACTCTCTGAAGCCGTGAACTTCAGTTTTTGTCCACAGCACTAAAAGACTGCTCGGTCTTGCATAGGAGTTAGCTTGATTCGTGAACGCTGCTTAGAAAATCTTGTTGTAATAGAGTGGCGACACATTATTTACATTACTGACAAATGCAGTAAAGATTCTTAGAGACCCTGAAAACAAAAGAAGAATTACGCACACCCATTTTGGTCTACAATCTCTTTAATTGCCACTTTGATGCTACACCCAGTATCATGTGCAAGCGCGCCCTTTTGTGTCTGTGAGTTGCTGAAGGCCGGAGTAAACAGGTTAACTAATATTCGATTCGCCCGTGTTAAATAGTGTAAATTAAACGGTCCTTAAAAGCAGCGTTTAACTTAAACAACCCAGTTCAATTTCCATGACGTTACAATGAGTGTTGTTCAAATCGATTGGAAGAGCACATGGTCCACACAATTATGTCAAAGATTGTCGCCTAACTTAATAATGGGAAAATGAAATGGATAAAACTGAAGACAAACGGACCCAGGATTGTTCATGACCGTCGGTTTCGGGACATCGCGATGCTGTTACGTCAAAGGGTAACATACAAGGAATTCAACAGCACCTAGGTCAGCAGGCCATAATCAAGCGTTGGGACTGGGGTAGAAGTTCAAAAAATGGAACAACTGGTGTTTTACTATAGCAAATAGCCAAACAGATTTCAGTTTCATTGAAGGTAGGCTTGGTTGGGTTCCACGTTTAGTCTGGATACTAATTCCAAAAGCAGATTTGTTATAAGCGTGTCGTTTATTTAAAATAAACTACTCTACGATTAGCCTTTGGTTGTTGCCGCTGTTTTTATTTATCTTTTAATAATGAAATATTTAGTAGGGTCCTCAAGGCTTCTCTTTGTTGCGCGGATGGCGTATGGCGGAAGTGGAGCATCCTGCAATGCAACTAAAGGACAAAGCTCACTCCACGCTTTGCTGACGTTGGTTATCCATACTCGCGCGTTATAAGGAGCATTCTCATCCGTTCTATTAACCCCCGCGGCCAACCAATTTGTTTCTGCGGAAATGTTTCAGTAATGGCGAAAAAGTAGACCATGACAGTAATTAAGTTATTCCGTTTACTACACATTATGAGTGATTGTGACAGTCCAGCAACGGTTTGAGTATACATTTATACTTTATGCAGTGCTCATCTATCTGGTGTCCCTGTAGAAAACGGCAAACAGCGCCTTACTGATTGGGATTGGATGAGTCATCTCACCTACATTGGGTCTGCTCAGTAATATTACGTCGGCATATAAACCATACTAGAAAAAGTTATATAAATATCCCGAAGCTTTCCTAATTTGCTTCACGTATACTGCGATTCCCTTAGCTAAGTTGAAACCAACTCAATACGCTCATAAGCTGACCAATCATTTCGAATATTACTCATGTACTTACCCAAGAAAAGCCGTGTAATCATATGGAACGTCCGAAATTCTGAGCCCATTTATAAGCAAGTGCAATCAATATGATGATTCATAGCTTTTGTTTCCGCAATCCAGTGCGTTATAGATGTGATGGCACGGTTAATGTGTTTATATTATCTCTATGCACCCAATAAATAGCACTGTGTCATTTTGGTAATGAAACATTGGGCCACATAACCATTTTTGAGGCGAATACTTAGGCTTTTGTCTACTCATTCATAGACCTTTGGAATGCAGTACCCATAACTAGGTTAGCTGTTTTCATATCTGATCCATCACCGCCAGTTATTCAATTCAAGTGACTATCACAGTTTTTCCCGTCATCCAACTGGGTGTTTTAGGTCTTCTGCTGTTTCTGCTCTACATCAATGACGTCAACAGGTCTAACAGCTATTTTTATACGCCAATGCTACCAATCTTTACTATGGAGAGAGTAACTTCAAAGTACTTTGTTGCTCATTTAGGTTGACTTGTATTCTTGGTTGTACGGTGCAAATCGTGCGTAAAGTACCACAAGGTAAAAAGTTGTTTAATGCCAATTGGTTTTCTAATCCTCATAGGTAATGTTGTACTCAACAATCCACCGTGCTCTATACAGTTGCCTCAATAATTGCACGTTGGTTGGCTTCAAATTTTTCCAGAAACGAAACCTCTAGCTCATCTGGAGAAGTTGATGTATAAAACTTCCCAGGAACCTCATTTCGTAGGGAGTATCGGTATATTGTGCTGGTGCGGGTTGATGAATCGAGTCCAATTAAAATAGTACATATTTATTGCGGTTTATAATTTTATCGACCCTCTTGCTTAGCCAGATGGTGTTCACGAGCCTCAAGATTCCTGTTCCGACGAAAGGCATTACCTAATCAGGAGCAATAGGGCTACATTCTGGAGTCAGTATATATAGGAAAAGTCATTAGTGACAAAAATTTCGATGTCAGCTAATCACATAGTACATGGTCTTAGGTACTGTAGTTGGTGATGCAGGTTAACATAACTGTACAGACCATTCTAATAAATTGGGCAGTGTTCCCCTATAGGTTACCAAAGGCCATTATACAGAAGGCAGTAGGGTCACGACCACAGTTTACCGGTTACTCAGTGGAGTCCAGCACAATAACTGATCTTGATTGCTTTATAGCATTCAGAGGGAAACTGCAGGATGAGAGTGCTCATCAAGTTTTAGTGAATTGGAGTGTCTGGTAATGCAATGTATCTTGACTCAACCTCACAAGTTGCAGTCTTCAAAAACAAAACAAACAGCAACCAACCTCACGAGAGTCCGCTTACTCTCACACCTGTTGACTCCCTTTAAGAACTATTAAACTGTCGGCTGTCTCTCGCTTCATTATCGAACCACAAGGCCTTTCCGACAAAGTGACAGAACTCCGGCTGTCAGAGGGATTGATTTTGTGGGACCTAAGTTTGGTATCGGAGCCAGTTGAGTGAAATGTAAACTGACGTCGCAATCATTCTACCTGGGATGTCTACTCTGAAAACTAATAGACCGAGCAGTGGAAGTGGTGTATCATCATATTACAGCAATGATTTAAAATTTGATCTCACCGACGACCTAGAGATCCAGACTGTCGACGCGCTTTAGTGCCCGCTTCATTCAAGATTTGGTTATACTTATTTAGTGGTGTGCTCTACTACCATTCGTTGTCTGTTTCAGAAGTGGATAAGTTGTTATACTTTAAGCTGAAATTTGCTTTTGCACAACCACCTAGTCCTATTTGCTTACATGCTGTCTGCAAACCTCATGACGGGGAAACCTTAGCCTGACTCAATAAGCGATTTGAAATCGAGTTACAAATACCAACATTTGGCCAATCAATTTACGTCTATGTTACTTTCTAAGATTCAGAATGGTAATAAAACATGTTTCCTGGATCTTTTGTTTTCTAGCCAGCACGCTTATGCTTGAAACGGTATCGATGGACGGTCCTTTCAGCTGTACCGAAAATAAAACACTTCTGTATATCAGTATCTGTTGCACACGAACGATTATCATCTTATTACCAAGTACGGCATTCTGAGTACACTTATAATGTGACTAACTGGTAATTACTTGCAAACCTATTATTCTAAGTTGCCTACGGAGACTGCCAATTGATCAGCCACCTCGTTGTTGATTGCTTTGGATAATAAGCTCCGCGCGCTTGATTGTTTTAAAAAGATGAATACAGTGCATGAAGGGGAGAGTTATGGTTAGTACAGACGTACTCTGGCGAAGCTACTAGGAGTCACTGAGTATTAAGCAATGGAACGCACGCAGTGTTCAATAAAATCATTGCGTGAACCTTGTAAACGAGGACAAAAGCAAACGTCAAACATATCATTCCGAGAAGTTCGGTTTGCACCTGAAGAGCTTAGAGTGCGAAGTTTGCAAAATGTGTAGATTACAACGAGGGATTCACGCTCTACACACCATATGTATAAGCACAAACTGCATATGAAGCAGCCAACGCCCTACTTCAGCAATTATCCCCAAACTTCCAATGCATTCCTTGGGCGCCTGTGTTGTTCACACAATTTATACGATTGCTGGAAATGAGCCAAAAATTGATTTCGGCTGCCGAATTATTGGTGAGGTTAATTACCCTGCGCTTAAAGTCATCGTCTGCATCTGACTGTAAAACCCATCAGAAAGGCAATGAAAATGCTCACAATGAATTTGATGTAACCGTTCTGTTATTTCCTCCAACAATGTCATGGTTATATGCGAATTTCAGTAGCGATGATATAAGATGTGAAAGCATAGTGTACTGGCGCGGGAGGTAACAATGACGCAGAAGATGGAGAAGCCAATATAATGAGGGAGGACCGCAACGGATGCAGTTATCATGGACGAGATCAAAAAGCGTGACCCCGATCCAGCAATACGAGCAGAGAGCGAAATGCGAGCAACGAACGAGAATTGCCTGATCAAAAGAGTACTGAAAATAACTGCGTCTATTGGTCAATCTATCGGACAGAAACACCTTTGTCCGTTCAACCTAGAGTAACCCGAAGCCGAATAATGCAACCGAGATCAAGTAAAGCAAAAGCTTTAGATCAGCATTAGGCTGACCAGAATACGATCTACAGAAGCAGAGCGACAAGGTCAGAGAGGAAGCTAGGGCCATGAAATATTCCGGCCGACGAGGCACGAAGGTGACATGTTATGATTCCCCACTTATGTTGTGTTGTGGGACGGAAACGTGGTCGATAAATACACCAGTGCGGGCAGCTTGTAAAGTCCATGGTCACGTGCAATAACGATTGTGTTACCTGCTGCCTCGTTCTAGCAAAAATAGCAACAGAACAACACAGATCACAGCAGAACCGATATTTCACTAAAATAGCTGCTTGTTTGTTTCAGTAAGATGTAAGTCCTCGATAATTGCTAGAAACTTAAACTTTGCTGGTGTGTAATAATATTTTAATTAAAATCGTACTAGGCTGTGCTATGCAGCTTATGTGCTACTAAGATTAAAACAATAAATTTATATTTCTCACAGACATCCGACTTTCTGAATCATTGCGTCCTACTCCACAAGCTTCAGAGCTTTGGAAGATATTATTTAGTCCTTTGTGAAATAGACAACGTTCTACTTCAACGGCATCTAAATATAACCGTTCGCAATGACGTTTACAACCGCATGGAACTTTAGTGTAGAGGACCTCATATCTTGTTCCACGCTTAATATTGATTCACGTAAACGAACTCGTTATAGTGATAACATTAGATTTTATACCTTTCGATAAGGATCAGAATAAATCGCGGCTATGGAAGCCACAAATGACCGATTGGCATTACAGGATTATTTGTATTTATCAGTGATCTTTGGAATAATAAATAGACATAATTTGGATTGCACCAGGGTTTAAATAAATTACTGTTATCAATGAGGAACGATAACGCCTAACGAAAGCTATACTGTCATCAATGAGAAAGCAAATTAAAATAAACTAGAAAGTGTCGTACCTGATCAAACAGATCTTTCCAATTGTACAATGGCATAATTTGTCTTAAAAATCCAAGGTCCTTGAAAATATTTCCCATGAAATATATTAGTTCTAAAAACATGAAAATAAAATGGAACGCGCAAATCTAAACACATCAAAATATCTATGTCAACGCAGTGTATATCCGATTACTGTTATTTCGTAGGGGCCGGTGTGCATAATACTTGGCTTCGTCTTCTCGTTTCTCGATGCACAGAATTCTAACCGAATCAAAATATATGGCATGGACGCAGAAGTGACAAAAGTCGAAAAATAATTCCACGCATTTAATTCTAAAAGAAGGAATCGGTAAAATTATGTTCGACTATTAGATGGCTGTTTTCTGTATTAACCCAAGATTTTGGGCTGCGATTAGGTTTTAGGAGGTAGTGGCATGCGTAACCGGTTTTAACAACATCGGTATAGTAGCATAAACTCACCCAGTGGAAGACAATAATATGCTCTGTACACACCTTGAGATTTCAATCGCAGATAGTAATGCATGTAGAGCAATCATCTCGCACGTTTGATTGACTTTTGTTGTGGGATCTCCAGTGATACCAGATGTTGTTTCAACTAAGTTGCTCGGCCTATGGAACTCCATATATACACTATGCATTTGAGGGAAGATGAAGAGGTAGAACCGCCCGAAATTCCCGCTTGAGCGACCAACAGCTATTTCGCCGTTTTACATACCGTCAGTTACTGCTGTGAATAACGGAGGTCGTCTTACATCATCACTACCTGGTCGCACTATTATGAGTCCGTCTGCAAGTTATAGTCTCCAAGACTAAAAGTGTTAGTGGGTTTTTAGTGTACATGTAGAGTTTTATACCAGTTGGCAGCAAATGGAAGTAGATTATTCAATGAACAATCAAATGCACTGTTATTCTTAGCGACAAAACGTAAGCTTCTAAATTATGTGTCGCTTTTTATATAATAATCTTAGCGAAAAAAGCAGGCGATTCGACCCCATAACATGTGGAGGGTAGCTTTTAAAATTCAAGAAACCAAGTGGCCACAACACGCTTTGGTGAAGCACCGCATCCCAACAAATTAACGGCAGAATATCAGTGCTAAGCTGGACCTGAAATTACTTGAAGTAGAAATTTTCCGCTGCATCTAAGCAACACGTATAGGTTCCGCAAAATTAAAGTGTATGGTGCAGGACGTGGCAATCTATGCACTCGAAAGCGTTGCAGATTTCTAGGTAAATGACACCGCAAACAGGCCTTCAGTGGGTGTTTCCTTCCAACTGTTAAGCGCAACAAAATTTTGATAGTATAAAACCAGCGTTGATCCAATGGTGTGATGTCATATTTTCGTAACTAGCCCATTTATGTCTCAGCAATTTTGGATTACATAAGTTTGGGAGCCCCGTGGAGCAGAACACTAAGCAATATTTTGCTGGCTTTGAAAACTTCCATTGTTAAAAAGGGGAGTATTACACTCGGCTTCCGTAGCTTATGCATGTGAGGTTCCTTCAGACGTCTTTGCTATGCGTTGGAAGTCAAACTTTATCCAGGTGTTAGGAGAGACGTTATATTTTTGCTTAGTAAAGCTTTGCAATACTATTTACCTGCTGGTCTTAGTTCAACCAAAATAGACCAAATATATTCCTAGTGTGGTACAAATCTTGACATAAACTTTCTATTTCACAACGTGATCAAAGACATCTAGTTGTCAATTGACACTTAAGCTCAGCTGGATAAATCGGTACTCTAAGCGTAACAAAATTAACTGGACGATAATAAGTTAACTATTGCAAACTAAACCACGTTCTTCAGGTTGTGTTGAGCAAGACATATTGTCAAATTCTCATTGCAGGTGACTTAAATGTGCATGACCTGGAAATAACGGCGACCGACAGCATTCAGTTCAAAGTCTGTTTACAAGTGGTAAATTCTAGCTACCCTCTATAAAACCGCGTGAACTATCCCACCAAAATGCGAACTGCCAATAAGCCGTCGATACTTCCCATTGTGCTCAACCACGAAGAATTCCTGACCGACTGCATAGTTAAAAGCACACCACTGGGTCACATTGACCACGTGTCTCTTCTGTTTAATTTCTCTGTTATGCGGAATAGCCTGAAAACAGGATGATAAAGTGTACACCGTCACACCCTACAAGGTGTTATCTGCCCTTACTAACGAGGTATCTCGGATCTTCTTAACTTAATGCCCTTGAAAATAGCCTGGAACACTTTCACGAGGAGATTTAACACACTGATTACGCACACCTCATAGCACGAATCCTTCCATCTTCAAAGGTGAATCACGTCATTTCTGAGGAGCGGAACATATAAATTCATGTCCTTGAGGGACTTATCATGGAGAGCTCAAAAGTCCTCCCTGAATTCCGAAACCTGGACGGCATATGTAGCACCGCGTAACTACTATTTGGGCTAGCTCCGCAAGAAAAGCGTGACGCATCAGTGAGAGATAATGAATATGTTTGGCAATTGCAATGCTGAATTTCAGCGCGATCGGCAACGGAATCAGCCGATCTCCTACAGTTCCAGTACTCTAATTTGCTCCGGAGCGTGACGCGTCAGAAGCTTAGCACTGTTGCGATGTTCCCACACTCAGCTAGTATTAGAAGAGGGCTTGCTTCTGCTTTTACTCCAAATCTATTTTTCCATGTATGCTGTTTGTAATACATTGGTTGATGAACAGCTTTTTCCTAAGAGTTGGAAGCAAGTTTTCGCAATATGTGTTTTAAAGACTTCTAGACGTTTGCAAACCGTACCGCATAGCTTATTGTTTCGTCTTAAATTACTCTCGACTGCAATGGTGTCGAGTAATTTTTGGTTCTATTGGGCTATTTTCATATATCTACTAAAACACCATGGCTTCCGTCGTCACCCTTGGAGTTGGAGTGAAATAGCGTATAGTATAACATAGTCCTTAGATATTTTGAAAAATGCTTCCATCTTTCATATTATCGCATCCTACTCCGAAATCTGCAAATATGCGTAAAACGTGTATATGAGACATCGGAATCTAAGATTTACAACGGTATTGGTACAGGCGGGATCGGTGTCACTTCCTAGATCCAATCAAGTTGGACCTCGCTATTACACTAACAGATCTTTCGGCTTCACCCATCGTTAAGCAAAGGTAAAATCCATGCATTCTTTACCGCAACAACCTCTGGAACTTTCACAATATTCTTTTGATAAGACCACTATACTACTTAGGAATACTAACTGTTTCAACGGGAACTAGAACACGCATACTAATAATAAAGATAATTCACTTACAATGGCTGCGGTTTAATATAAAAGAGCAAACCTTCGCCAAAAACGAAACAACACTTTTCATCTGAAGGATACCTTCTGAAGACCGCTTGACCAGATTGCGTACATGGTGTAGCGGCTTCGGCTATTCATCTTAATACCCGAAGATGGTTAAAACCATGAACTGGCATTTTGGTATCTTATGGAGTACCACCACGCTGTTTGCGGATTGACAATTAAAGCTTCCTTCAAATAATCGCTGTAAGGCGGAGAACATTGCACACTGTGCGTATTTTGTCAACAATACATCCTTTGCTGTTAGAAAAGGATATATGTTAAGCAGATATACGTACATTAAACGCTTAATCTTTTATTCTGTCGCTTTAGTTTAATCCGAACCTACCATATTTTACATCACGGTAGCGTGAGCCAATTTAGGCCGTTGCTCAACCAGTACGTATTTGGTAACTATAAGGACAATGTCATGCGGATCCATTTTGCTAAGTGGGGTGAATCACCAAACATGTGGTTAAACTAGATTAACACGGCTCCCGACATGAGCGCCCATGCACAACAAATATGTTAAGTGTAAGCCACAGCTTGACTGAAACATTTGATGGTGAAGCAAGAGTTGATATCATTCACTTGAATTTCTATAAGGCGTTTGCTTTTTTAGACCACCAAATTCTCCTCCATAATCTTCGGCTCCATTGAGTTGGTAACCCACTGCTCTGTTGGATCAGCAATTTACGGCACGACACTGTTTGGTATTGAGTGCAGGAGCATGCCTCTTCGAGGCAACTGAGGTGAAATGCGGCGTATCACTAGGCTCGGTGCTCGGGCTCCGTGTATTCCAAATTTTTATAAACGATCTGGTTAGGGAAATTACCTTATATTTCCTGTCCTTCGCGGATGATATCAAGTAATAGCGAGCGAGCAGAGAACCGACCACGACCACGAAACGTTCCAGCGTGACCTCAACAAGATTTGAACCTGCTCAGTTTTGAATACGCTACCGTTCAAAGTGGAAAATTGTCACGCTCTTCAAGTGCGCCATATACATGATTTGGGTGATTTGTATTGCACACCACTTCGCAGTAAAGCGACATTGCTTTCACATTCAAGTTGACTATAAGTGATCAATAAACGCATAGACAACTGCGTAGAGAACAACTCAGCATGTCGGCTTGCTTCGGTGGGCATTCGGAACATTCGACCAATCCATCTTCACCATGTTGTAGAACTTTATGGGCGTTCTAAAGTTGTATACGCCATCCAAACGTGACAACCTTGGTTGAAGCGCAAGTGAGGAGTGTTAAAATGTCCCCAACACTGGGTCACAATAAAGGTCAACCATCTAAGTTATTTTCCTATTATTAAAAGTATAATTCACCGTTAGTTTTCATTGGCAGCTACTAAAGTCTACGCAGTGATTTTTCGTTTCCAAACTATTGAGTCACCGTGATTACGTATGCCTACTTTTCCCAAAACCCCCAATAAATCTGATCCCGGAGGTAACTATCTGCGATTTTGTGAATAGTACAGCCGTCAATATTCACAGCAGAATTATCTCTCTTCAAGTTTTCTGACCCAGGAACTCTCTCACATCTTCGCTGCTGCCACCCACCATGGAAATTTTCAAAAAAATTATAAATCTTGCCGTTGGGCCTATCATTTTGTTGAATAAATTGGGCTCGTTTGAAATATGTCTTATCCCTTCAAATCGGATTAACATGTCAAGCAATTTTATGATGGTATTATATAACTCAGTGTACGCTTTTTTACTTTTCTCATAGGGTGCATGAACTTTAACTGTCCCCATGTTGCCACGTCGCTCTCATTCAACTCCTACTAACAATACTTATATATTGCAAGCTATCTCCAAGATAAACGTTGAAACATACAATCATATCACTGGATATTTTAGCTGTTTCCTTAAATCATGGGGGACTTTTCAGCAACTGCCGGATTACCCGGTATAAATAATTGTTCATTATCCCCGCATTAGCTGAACTCGTTTTTGATCCCGTTGCGAATTTTGCCACGTTAGGTGATCCATAGTCAATCGTATAATGTGGATAACATAAGCGAAACTTAACATGTCCTACTGGAAGGCAAGTAATAGTGTTTAAAACCATGCAACGAGAAACAGGGAAACCGAAAATCGCGGACATACAGACGGACTTATGGCCGTGGGATTTATTGATTTATGGTTTTATGCATTTTGAGATGTCCCCGCTTTTGCTTTTCAGAACAGGACGGGTATGGATTGTTACCATTTTGTCTTCTAAATATGCGTTGGTTTCATGTGTATTATACAAGCTGGTGTGTACCATACAATCTTGTCAAAGTTGCTTGAAGCTGGATGCAGTTGTCCTGATATTGATCTGCCGCCATATTTTGACATCCTTTGTGTAACGTAGTGTGAAGGAGTAATCCTGGCTAGATGGGGAAGAAAAAGGAGAAAGTACGGGCCTCAGTTACGAACATTATAACACAATGCCTTACACGTGTATTTGCTCTGAAAATATCCGAGAACTTTTATTTCTAAATGCCTATGCAGGAAGTTGGTCACCCAGGCGGACATGAAGAGCCAGGATGCATAATCCCTATGATCTAAAGAGGCATCGATGATTACCATTTCGATCGTGAGTTTCTCAGTGATTAATCGGCAGAGTATAAATCACCGGTCTGACAATCGGAAACTTGTGGGAGTGGGGCCTGAATGTGGGAAACTGTCACCAAGCTCTTACATAGCTGCTTTTGATTGTTCTCAAGGGTTAAGTTGTTATTCCAGATAGTGTACGTTGAATGCACCGCTGATTTGATTGTATATTTATCAGTTGTCCCCACAGGTCTCAATGCAGATGCTAGATTGGAGTCTAACTCAGGCACAGGAGTTTGGGTGAGGCCAAAATAACCAATAACCAAGCGTGGTTTTCTTGCAAAAGTAATCGGCACCATAGGGAATCTTACATCGTATTGTCAGGGTCTTCTAGGGTTCTGGTTAAAGACCGCTTCCAAAGTACAGAGCCACTCCATCCGCTGTACTGGGTTGGTCATACTAAAACACGAACACGCTTGACAACGCGAAATCTGTGTAGCTTATACTTGGGCGCAACGAGATTTCCGTTCGTCTGATGGAGTGGCAGACATTTAACATCTGACAGAGTCACAGTTTTGAAACTTCACTATGTAGGACGTGATTAATGGTGTACATAAGTGGTAGCTTCATGTGTGTCAGAAGCGCTCGACAAAGTGTGTATGTAGGGGGAGAATTTGAGCCGACCGTTAAGAAAACGGCACCAAATCGGCTCTCGAAATTGCCGCAGTTCGTACGCAATGGTCAAGAAATAAAACCGTGCTTTGATCTTATGGCCTCGAGAATATTGGGTGGACGCAGTTCTCTATCGGCTGCTTCTAACCGTGTATCCGAAAGTAGTGTGTTGCCACGGATATGAATTAAGTCCACCGCCATGTGTTGGGACCGAACTATTTTAATATTCTCTAACCAATGTCTTTATAGTACAGCCGTAAGCGTAGCCAGGAAATTAACTACAGAATGAATTGATCAGAACAGAGAGGACAAATATCCGCTTGTTCCTGGACATAATCATGTGCTTCATAAATACATAGTTGCTGACAGCTGGGCTAGAAAGCTGCGAGCCAACGCTCGCGCGTTTACCACAAATCGTGCTTGGGAAGGACTCTACGAGTGTGTTACCAGGGCCCAGCCGGAATCTGATCAGACACCAGGCGTGTTGCCAAAGCCAGACCGGAAGCTGATGAAAGCACGCGTCAGACATCACGTGCGTTGCCATGCGCTGGGTAGGCGAATGAAAACTGGAGTTTCAAGTAGCATTTTGTGTATTCGCTGTGTGGTTGGATTGCGACTCGCAATCTCTATTCAGACCTCGGTCATTACGATCACAAGGACCGTAACCGAATTGTTGGTTTGGTGTTGCTCCTCCCAACCCTGAGACCCCATGACCGGTTTCGTCCTCCTTTGGACTCATCAGATGGAGATACCCTGAGCTGGGTTGGACCTCGAGGTATAGTGTTCAAAGGTTGACGCCCTGACCACTGTGGCTCATGGGTCCGCGAGCAACGAAAACTGGAGTTTCCGAGCAACACGGTGAATTGGACAGATGCAGCGGACAGGTAGGTATGAAATGTGGGTTTAGAGCCAAATTCGCCTGGTGATAGTGACATATAAATATGAGCGTTCTTTGCCTTAATGCAACTCTGGTCTGCTGAGTAGTCTTCTGTCTCCGTTCCGGTCGGGTTGCCAAGGCGTCCATCAGAGCACACGTGCGGGCGCAGATTTCGCAGCAGGTGTGAATCCACCAGGCCATAGCGGGTACAGCGTTATAACAGTGGCGACGTGAGTACAACCGAACACAGGCATGGCAATTATCTTTGAACAATTGCAGATGCTGTAGCAGCAACAGCAGGCGCAGTTTGAAGCATTTCACGACAAGCTGATCGAGATGCTAACTCAGAAGGTGACAGTGCAGTCAAGCCCGGGTTTAGGGACAAGTGTTGATTCTCCCTCACCAGAAACCCTGAGTCAGCAGATCCGTGAGTTCCATTATGACGCTGATGCCGGTATAAAATTTGTTTGTTGGTTCCACAAGTATAAAGATATGTTCGGGATTGCTTTTGCCAACCTTCCAGCAGAAAAGAAGATTCGACTAATGGTACGGAAGCTGAGTGCTACCGAACACGAGAAGTTCACCAGTTTCATCTTACCTAAAAAGAGTACCGATTTTTCCATCGATGAAGTGGTTGCAGTCCTGTCGCAAATTTTCGGAGAGCAGACATCTTTGTTCAACATCCGGTACAAGTGTCTGACAATAACCAAAAAAGAAGACGAAGACTGCGTCGACTACTCCAGCCGTGTAAATCGAGAGTGCGAACGCTCACAACTACACAAAGTGACAAGTGATCAGTTTAAATGTCTCATATACGTCTGTGGCCTACAAGCATTCAAAGACGTCGACATTCGAACACGAATACTGAACAAAATTGAGCAGAATCCGGATGTCACGTTGCAGCAATTGACCGGTGAGTGCCAACGCATGACGAATCTGAAACACGATACCGTAATGATCCAGCAGTTGTCCAACCAGAACGAGCAAGATTTTGTCTGTGCAGTCAGCACTTACTCCCCGAAAAGAAGCTTCCCACGTCAGTTTAACGCATTCTAAACCTCCCACTGCATGTTGGTTTTGTAGAGAGTGGCATTTCGCCTGCGATTGTCCATTCAAAACTCACACTTGCAACCGTTGCGGCAGAAAAGGGCATAAGGAGTCGTGTTGCCTGTCGACTCGTCCAATTTTGACCAAGAAGATGCGTAACAATGCCAGACTATTCCGGCGTCCCAATTTGACCAGATCTATCACCGCAACATTCAAGGTTGACGGGACCAGCAAGCGCAAATACACAATTGTGAAAATCAACGGATTCCAAATCAAGTTACAAATCGACACGGCTTCTGATATCACCCTGATATCTCGAGACACTTGGTGGATGCTGGGGCGACGAACACTCATACGAACGGACCACACGGGACAAAATGTTTCAGGAGGTACGTTGAAATTGCTGGGTGAACTGAATTGTCAGGTAAACTTTCGTGATAAACAAATCCAGACGACATGTTTCGTGACAGACCAGCCGGGGTTAGATTTGTTGGGGCTCGACTGGATGGATGAACTGAAACTACTTGATCAATCAATGAACAGTATATGTCAGCCACCGTAAGTCAATCTGCTGTCCTAACCGTCACCTTCAAGCCCGATGTTTCAAAGTCAGGTTGCCGAGATAAAACGGCGTCACGATGCACTGTTTCAACCTGGTCTCGGATGCTTCAACATAGCTACTGCCTCATTGAACCTTAAACCAGACGCAGAGCCAGTCTTTAGACCAAGACGCCAGATGCCCTACGCAACCCAGTCTTTAGTGGAAGCCGAGTTAAACCGACTACAATCTGAAGGGATAATCGAACGAGTTCACTATTCCGAATGGGCAGCACCTATCGTGGTGGTAAAAAAATGAAACGGTAAAATCCGTATTTGTGCTGATTTCTCGACAGGTTTGAATCCTGTGTTGGAAGATCATCACTATCCCTTGCCGGTACCAGAAGACTTGTTCAGCAAACTCAATGAGGGGAAATTTTTCGCAAAATTTGACCTAGTTGATGCGTATTTGCAAATCCCAGTTGCCCATCAGTGCAGAACATTGCTGACAGTAAATACCCACCTAGGACTTTTTCAGTACAACCGGCTGCCGTTCGGAGTGAAAACCGCACCGGCCATTTTTCAACAAATAATGGATACCCTGCTGAGCGATATCCCAAATACAACAGTATACCTGGACGATGCGTTGACTAAGGGCTCAGATCCGCAAGACTTGATACAGACACTGGAGAGAGTGCTTTCGCGCCTTCAGGAAGCTGGATTTCGATTACGTGCTGAAAAAGGTGAGTTCCTATTAGAAAGTGTCAAATTTCTTGGGTTCATCATTGACAAACATGGCCGGCGCCCGGATCCCGCCAATATTGAAGCCATCGAAAAGGTAAAGTCACCAGAAGACATTGCAGAGCTCTGCTCGTTCCTTGGGCTCGTTAGCCATTACAGCGCTTTCTTACCAAGCCTTCACCAAACCAGAGGTCCGCTGAACTACCTACTGACAAAAGACAAGAGTTGGAAATGGACGAAGGAGTGCCAGCAGTCTTTTGATGCGGTCAAAGCAGCTCTCACCTCTGATCTACTCTTGACGCATTGCCATCCGGATTTCAAAATTGTCGTTGTTACGGATGCTTCCAATTATGATGTCGGTGCAGTTATTTCCCACATTTTTCGGCATGGAAGAATGAAGGCTATCGTGCACGCAGCACGGTCACTAACGCCAGCTGAAAAGAAATATAGCCAGACTGAGAAGGAAGCGCTCGCGATTGTTTTCGCAATGAAACGGTTCCATAAGATGCTGTATCGCAGACATTTCACGCTCCTGACTGACCACAAGCCACTTCTGTCGATATTCGGGTCAAAGAAAGGAATTTCAGTTTTCACGGCAAACCGTTTGCAACGATGGGCGACCATACTACTGGCCAACGACTTCAGTATACAGTATAAACCGACGCAACTAATCGGTCAAGAGGATGCCCTGTCTCGTCTCATCAGTTCACACGCACTTGAGGCCATTTATTATATTTGGGGTATGTTGATACATTCACAAATTGTCGGCATGCCAGATGTGATCCAAAATGAATTATCAATCAGATGCACATTTAATTTTCTGATTCTCTTTAGTGGCGAATTACACCGGCAGCGCGATGGGGTCGCCATGGGTTCCCCACTTGAACCCTTCCTTGCCGCTGCATTCATGGGCATGCTGGAACGGAGCAAGTTAAAAACAACGGTCGCATACCTCAGTCTATAATGCCGGTATATGGCTGACACTTTTATTTTAATTCAAGCCTCGCCAGGTGTTGATGAGCTAATAAGCACATTGAACCAGCGCTACCTAGCAATAGAGTTAACTTATGAATTGGAAGAAAACAGCCTACGTCAATTACTACACGTCCATCTGAGAAGATTTGATGCGGTTGCGCTGCAACGTCGCGTAAATAGGAAATGTATGTGGATTAGAGAGTAGACAAATTTCTGCAGCTTTATTTGTTTAACAGTTAAACGGAATCTGAGCGATACCTAATGGAGTCGCGCTGAAAAATTTGCTCAGAACACATGCCTCTTGAGGGATTAGAGTGCATTCGCATGATGCCGAGGGAGAATGGCTACCCTGAAAGATTTTATTTGATTCAACCTGCAACAGAAGATCACAGCCCATAGTATTGACAGTATAATATAAGCTGATCTTCATACAGCTGCCATACAATGACTATGTTACGATGGAACCACTATTTCGTTGTCTTTCGCGGGCGCTCATACGCACCTACTCTGCAGCAAAAACGCAAATCCAGTTCAATAACAAACCGATGGTGAAATAGAACCCAAATGGTAAAAGCCCTTTCTAAAGCAATTCAATGTTTATTTACTCTGTCTCACGCTCCTTTGGAGCAGAATACATTGGTCAGACAATAAGGCGTCTATTCAACCGGGTGAAGGAACACCACCCCGCCTGGAATGGAACTGGAAGCAGATAATCAGTCAGCTCATCAATAGCCGCGCACCTCGCTGACACGAGACATGACACTAAATTAGCGGACCCATTCATCCAAGCCTCAGCGAACCGATCGAAATAGTTGCAAAAAATTACTAAACGTTGCTGATACAATTGCCATTTGACTGTATGACCCGGAGTTGTGCAGCCAGAAGCTAACTAGAGGATTGGAACCACCCTGTCCCAAAAGCCTGACGACCTCCGACCAGAGAGCTTACTTGTCGTAACCTTACGGATAGTCAATGTCAAATCCGCTGCCAGCGTTTATCTCGCTCCTAGACTAAGAAATGGTAAAGTCTGTCTACCCGTTTTGCTATTTATATATAACGGTGGACGACTAATGAGGAATTATTATACAACTATGTTCGCTTGCATTGATATCTGATGTAGGATACTTGTATCACACATTAGAGTGGTTCGGCTTCTGTCCGTCAACAAAATTGTTGACGTTACCGAGGTGATATCAGGCGGTACATTGAGCAAGAGGATAATCACAGTTGAAAACACATCACTTCGAATCTTCCTATATTAGCACAGGAAAGATTTATACTATTTCTTGGATTCACGCCAGTGTTTGAAGGAGACGGTGACCAGATCGTTTCCTCTAAGTAGAAGCCATTGAAACATTTAAATGTAGTGCGCTTTCAGGGAAAGTTTTGTAATACTTTTAACAACCATTATGATAGGAGAACAGTATATACTTAGGACGGAATAAATTGTTCCCGGCACAACTTATAGAACGCCATACAGTAGTTCGGGTGGTACGTACTAATAAAACGAGAACAAATCAGTCTTATTTCCGTGCATATTTAGAATTTTATTTCCACCAAACTATTGTTTTACGGTTGCTTTTAGGGTGTGGCGGAACAGACGCTTCCTGGTTGGCCAGTTGAATATGCCTTGTCGTTTGGCGACTATCGTCAGTGGAATGTCATTTCAAGTGTTTGAGTTGGACGCGTTAAACCGAGCGCGTGGCGTCTGTTTGTCATATGATCACGGGCAAAGCTCCAAGTGTAGGCCGTTTGCGTATGCTTTGTCTTGCAAGTAGATGGATCGAACCGGCTGAAATGCGGAGCATGTTAAGTTTTTGGCCACCCAAATGGGACTAGTTCACAGTGGAAGCCTAGGAATTTCTGTAGTCAGTACACATTGTTCTTTGATATGACCAGAGATGACCAGTGAACAGTGATGTATCACGGGTGCAAATGTATTAGTTTACTAGTATCGTAAGACGGTTGGGGTAAAAATAAAAATTTGAAAGATCATCGTAGAAATAAAATCGTTAGTTTCAGCGTATACCAATTTAAAAGCACGATTGCATAACGATAGTTTGAAGTGGAAATGGGACGTGCACACACAAAACAGCGATCTGCAATTGCTCCGTAAATGAGTAAGAAATAAAAAAGTATACGACAATCCTTATTCATGAGTTGGTTCATTATACTAATCCAGTGTAGATACATCCATGTTATTCATATGAACCATTGTGCGTGTATACTCATCACCAGGTTCCAAAACCGGTCGTTAAGCACATTGCTTGGTTTAGGTTATTTGGACCACCGAGTGAAATAAACTGCGTCAAAGAATGCAATTGGGAAAGCGTATAACCAAGGCGTTTTTTGAGTGACGTTAGTTTAGGGGCAAGGATGATGTCTTTCTGATGGTAGTTCATGGCGCGGAACACATAAAAGGAGAAAACGTTTCGGCGACAGTCAAGTAGACTGTAGGGTGCAGCTAGTTTGAACTGATGGCCTTGAATTTTAGTATTTTGCCTAAACTGCAACAGATTGCGACGTGGGTGAATTGGGTTCGTCAGTAATAAGTAAGGCGTTATTCAGTCCCCACTCTGAGGTCGACATTCTGCACTGGACAATCCCAGGTATGGCATTCTGCGCTGGTAGGAAAGATGAAACAATACTTCAATGAGTTTGGTCACAATATATTTTGGAGTTCCAAGTATATTAATGTCGCAATTGCACCAGGGACGCCAGGCCTGAATCTCGTATTTTACGTGGGTCCTCATATAGGTGTCCAGCATTGGCGGAAAAGCTGATGGCACAGATATTCCGAAAATCCTCCTTAAAAGTCTAAGATGTTGACTGCCACTTTTTAATGTTTTTTGGACTCTCTCTTGCAGCCAAAATCGTACTGCACATTCACCCCGTGGTCCTTTTGCATTGGATGCATTTTGAAACTGCTTGTCCGATGTCTGTATTCATGGGTAAGCCGATGGCGTATGCTCACGAACTTGTACTTCTCCACATTGAGCTAGAGCTGATTATCGAATAATCGCGCATAAGCTCTGTCGAGATTGCTCTGCAATCTCATGTGGTCATACACTGTTCTGTTGTTAAGCAAAAGCTTGACGTCAACTTCGAATAGTAGTAAGTTCGACTGCAATACACTAACAAAGTTGTTAGTGAATATTAGAAATAAACGCGCCCCAGTATTAAGCCTCGGGGCAAGCCACACTGAAGGGCACTAGGATCGGAAATGCAGCTGCGGACTCTCACTTGCAGCTGACGTTCAGCGAGGAAGTAGTCAGTCCAACCGCGCACATGGCCACTAATTCCATAGCTTCAAAGCTTCTGATGCAGGATGCAGTGATTCAAAAAAGCAAAAGATCCTGTTAATTCTAACGAGACAACCTCGACTCTCACTCTGGTATTTCATTACTGCCCAGTTTGCTCAGGCATGCAGCAAGTCTGTACTGCATGAACAATTTCGGCGAAATCTGTGTTGAAGTGATCCCAGGATTTTGTTGCTTCAAATAGATCCGATGAACTCCTCTGCAGTTATAGGTTCCATTAATTTAGATAAAACTGAACGAAGTGTGATCGAAGAATAGTTCGAATGCTCCGCATGACTTTCACTAATGCAAATGGGAGTGACTGGTCCATGGTTCCCCAATGTGGGGAACCATGGAGACATCCTTGGATATACAGGGCTGTTTGTACGGTAAGATTCATAACAACTGTTTTCAATGATTTCGGTTTGTTTTCCTCCATGCCACGTAAGCTGTGCACTCGTAATGAGGTTAGTCCTTTATCACATATGCTGCTGTAAACGTTACATGGTTTAAATCTGATGGCGATGTGAGCAGTGTTAAAACGGGTAAAATGATAAATCACGCTAGGAGGTGTGGATGAGTTGTTGACGTATCTTGTGTAGTTTGATCCAGACCATCTTATACACGTAATACTGGGATTTCGGGCAACACAACGCGAAGCTTATTTACGTATCTATGAAGAAACCTCGGA
Source organism: Dicrocoelium dendriticum (assembly GCA_944474145.2). Lineage (NCBI taxonomy): Eukaryota > Metazoa > Platyhelminthes > Trematoda > Plagiorchiida > Dicrocoeliidae > Dicrocoelium > Dicrocoelium dendriticum. Next base: position 63,164,638 of record OX104061.1, read on the forward strand.
TTTGTAGTGAATTTCGTCACTAACTTAAGTTTGTGCTGGAGTAGGTCTTTGCGGATCAACTTGACGCAATGGTTTCCTTGAGTTGGGTAATCACCCCAGGTAAGATTACTTGGACGGACTTGGTATGAGCGCCAGACTATTACTTAGGGGCATGAATTCGTAGTACTGCTCCTCGGGAACAAATGTAGTTGCTTTGGTCGAAAGACCTTGCTTTCGGACGCAGTTGCCACTAGCTCAGTGATATGGGTAACAAACGCCATCCACTCGATATCCGGAAGGTTTACGGCCATGAAAGACCAGTTGCTTTTTTAAACGATGTTGTACAAGTTATCATAATATGTGATGACGCGTTTTCGCGTTGTTTTCAGTTATATACTCCGAGTAACAGATGTAACGAAAGAGCAAAATTGTTTTACCCATACTGCTAAGTGTTGCATCTACGATCACGGTATCGACTATTACTTCCTCGCTGGTGAGCAAAAGGACAGAAACAATGGTGCGTCGCCTTTTCTGAATCGCGTGGAAGAAGCAAAATGGTTGTACAGAAGTACGTCTTGGTTACCCATTTTCAAACCAGCCTTGAATTGTTCGTTTCTCGTATCTAAAAATTCGATTGTATGCGGGTTAAAGTCCCCACTATAAGAACGTGACTATGTGGTCGCGCTAGGAATCGCTTCATCGCAGAAGCCATGCATGGATCCCTTCTAAGTTGGACACTGGAGGTCTGTAAACTATTGCTAATAGACACACATCACCGTGTCTTATGTACATACCACAACCAAACGAATCACCGGCTTACATTTCTGGGTCCGCAATGATTTCAACATGCACGCCAGATGGATAAAACTGATGCGCACTTCATCCACTGCTAAATAGATCATTTCATCTTGACGTCATGCAGGGTAGAGCAAACACAGCACCAGTGATCTGCGTGTTCAGCCATGTTTTGGTGACTATAACTAGGTCCCAAGGCGTAAAGACCTGAAGAGTACGAAGTTCGGTTAGCCTTCTCAGAAGACCTTGTGCATTGATATACACACAGGTGAAGGCTTCGGTGGTCAGTAACCAGTTTGCGGGTGTTAACGATGAGTATGGTAAGGGCCTTTGCCGATTCTTGCGGGGTCAACTACCGGTTGTTTTGTTTTTAGGACCGATGACGCAGGCCCTAGGGCCAGTTCAGATTGTGCTTTTGAGTTCTCAGCGTAAACAAGAGCGTGACCAACCTGTACTGTTTCAGCTACCGGTGTGTTTGGTATTGTTTACTTTTAGGTATACACGGTGACGGAATCGTACTGGCAAATTATTTCACATGGTTAAATTTTCTATCTGGCATGTTGACTATCGCCTTCATAAGTATGTCAGATGGCAGCATTGTGCGCATTTGTGTCCACTTTTGATGGCGTGTTCCGCCATCATTTGGGAATGCAATGCTATTTTCATAAATCGGGGACCATACTCTTTTTAGTTAGGCGATAGAGGTAACCTAGATGTTGTATCATCGATAGCATTTTCGCGTGAGAGTACTTCAGGCTTAAAGTGCCATTCGTCCTAATCATGCGTTTCGGGATCTAGCTACTTTAATTTCTGCAACTCTGATACACAGTGAACAAGGAATGATTTTGCGTATTGTTGTTTACGGAAGTCTACCGAATTTTGTTAGCCTTTCTGACAATCGCTTCAAGGAATATCTGGAAAGCTTTAAACAGTGCATGTGGTGAAAAGGAAAAGAGTGTCTGACTAAGGAACTGCCTGCGCATCATAACCTGATTGCAGTTTTACCTTGAGTAACCCCAGATCACTGTAGTGCTCGGAGTGTGGTTGACGGAAGAGGCGCATCAAATTGACCGGTCTAGGTTGAACCCGTATTTTGTTACAAGGAGTCTTACTGAGTCCCATCGTCTAGTATAATATCCCATACGCAGTTCGCCTCGGAATGAGTCACATCAAAACATATACCAATCAGCAAAATATGGTAATGTTTCTTGTGCTCCTTCTTGGAGGGACCAGTGGCTGTTTTCTTCGGTTTGACAAATGATGAGGTCTTGCGTCCTGTAATGGTGTTGGTAGTATTAATTAGTTTGACAACGGGCGGGGTTACGATGGATGGTGTTTACCTCCTTTGGGTAGCGAAAGCGGATGAATGTGTCGCAGGCCATTCTAAATTGTTCTATGCGGAGGATAGTTGTAGTAAATAATGTGGGACCAATGCATCTGATGATAAGCCGCTAGTGTCAGAGTAGATAACCCTGGGTCCTTACTCTTATTTTCGGCCCTGCTAAGCTTATTTTGCTTAGAGATTGGGGTGAAGCATCACATTCGAGGCACTGACTTGCCCTGTTCATGTCAGAGAGCTTTCACGACTGCTGCTTGCTCTAAAATCTTTGTAGAAAGTAGAAGTCACGATTACAATTCACACACAATAATGTGCCTCGACGGGAAATTCGTTGGGCCGGGGTTCGATTTCCCGTCGAGGCACATTGTTGTGTGTGCATTTTAATCGTGACCTCTAATTTCTACTAACTTTGCACCACTCACAAACATCTACAATTAATCTAAAATCATTGTCAGCGTACCACATTTCTGTGCCAATACATTCATACATCTGATGAGTGGAGGAGACATACACCCAGTGCAGAACCAGTGGTATATAGTAGTATTAGTAAACGTTCTATTTGACTGATAATAAGGCAAGCACGAAGAAACTGAAAGACGTTACTAAATTGCTCCTATCTATACCCCGGATTTCCATCTTGCTATTCAAGCTGTGCACAGAAAATAGCCATTAAGAGCGCTTCACGTTGAATAGACATTGCAACACCGTCCACCTGCCGAAACCCATGTTCTGCAAATAGTATTTACATTCTAGGTGCATAGCAGCAGGAGACGTTATATTTTAGATACTGGATGAATTAGTTCTATTTGGCTCTCATGCACATGGTTACAATCGATTTGAATAGCCTCTTTCAGGGTTCCGCTGGTAAATAATTAGACAATAACAATGTTAGCCATAGACTTTCCACTAGCTGGATACGCTCCAACCGTTCCACCAGATACTACGTGTCTTTTAAACTTTAATAACCAATGACATCTTAACTAGTTGCGTTACTGTTACAAGCCTTTTAGCTAGCTTGTGTTGTAGCCTTGTTTGCGGATATGATTAGCATCAGTGGGACGCTCACCAAACAAAATATTATCAGTCCAAAAAGTTTTGGTGTCTAGGTGCCCTTGCGCTTTAGGGGTTTTGTTGTTACAATATTAGGGAAGCTTCCTTCCAGAAAAGTCAAGGTTATCATGGAATACGAATAATGTGTGTCCGGTATGTACCTTCATAATCTCCACATAGGCAAATTTGTCTGACCCCGCAGCGCCCGATTCTTTGTTTGGGTGATGAATAACTACATTCCCTTCGGATCTGAACTGCTTTAATTGGTCGTATCGTTATTTCAGCGAGAATCGCTCTTTGGAGGTGGCAATTCGGTATCGATGTTCTGAATTAATGGTAGGTGTTTTATTTTCGGGCAGCCTCACAAATACTTTAGTCAGATTCAGGTCTATTGCCCAGTCCATTGCAACATTGACTACCTGCCTGCGTGCTAATCCCCGAACTTAGATCGAGCTTTAACTGTGCACCTTGTATGTAGGTCACTCGAATTTCCCGGATCGTGGACAATAAATAGGTTTTGACATAATGAGGAAACGCAAAACAAGTCGACAAATTCGAGCACGTGTGTGTTAGTGAAGAACGATTCCACAACCATGGAGAACCTGCGCATTGTGGGTAGCGACGTACGGCTCAGCAGTTTGGTTGGTTCAAATAAACTTGCAAACAATATTAGCTAAGAGTTTACGAGCTGATTTCAAGAGCTTTGCGAACAAACGAGCAGATTGTGATATAAAATAATTGTTTCGGTACAATATTGGTAGTAACTGTTTCAAGCACCTATGTATATTGGATGCTCCTCTTATTATAGTTATCTCTCTCTCTGACGATTGCATTTGCCGATATTATATAATATACCATAGGTGAGTTGTAGCTTTCTTGTAATCTACTTATATACCAGAAGAAGGCTCCTACTGTGTTGTCGATTCGGAACTTACGTTTACCTCCGTGAAATGATCCCGTCTAGGAGGTGTAATCCAATTTATCCATATTCACAAAGCCAGGTACTTTTCCGATTTCAGAAAAACCATATACTTCATTGCTTTCCACTCTCTGGTCGCTTGGCAATAACCAGCACCCAAACAACCTCTCTTGCTTATCGGGGTTTTTAACAAAAAGTTCGTCATATCCAGCAATAGTTCACAGACTAGCCCTGCATATTTTGTTGAAGTCAGTGATTGATCGCTTAGCTGATCATAGATAAACAGCCAATTTACACCTGTATACTAACGTGACTGAGAGTAGTGGATAGCAGCGGATACTTTATGTATAATGAAAGCAATTCTAACTGCTCCACTAAGCAGACAAATTAATGGTGTTTCAGGCACACATCAAGAAAATGCCGCATTGGCCATTCTTGCAAGGCAGTCTTACAAATTGTGCACTGTTTTAAGCCTTGTATGCCAGAAAATGTCGTCTAAAGATGATTCAAACCTGAGGCGGCATTTCAAAATAGGCAGGCAAGCATACTTGCGGAAAGCAATTGCTCCTCAAGGGACATGTGCCGCGCATTTGTTTTTCATGTATATATAGTCTTTACCGTATTGCTGAAAAACATTGCTTCTGAGACCGAGGAGAGTAACCAAAGGCTTAACATATCGTAAGCTTTGTCTTCTGCCCGCATTAACGAAGTCATTCGAAAGTGTTGGGACATATCAGAAGTATACTTTAGAAAAAAGAAAGCGATTGCTTGTTGGCCATCTATGCGACGTAATATTCTGATGTTATTTTGACAAACAATATAATACAGGTAGCAGTACCCATTTTGGATTCAGTGTACAGCGACCAAAGCATCGTCTAACTAATAAGTAAACGCCTGATACAGATTTTGAACTACCTCCGAGGAAAACCTCATTTTGGATGATATTTAGTTTCGGCATGTATTTGTGCCCCTCCGCAGTTGTTGTAAATGTGACATATGAAGCCCTGGATTATAGCGTTTAAGGACACCACCTACTCTCGTTAGATGGAGACGTCTCAAGTTTTCATACCTTAACAAAATTTCCCGAAAACTGTACATGAAACAGGTTTTTGTTTGTTCAAAACTATTAACCGGAAGAGCGATCTGTTTTGTTTTCCAAATACTACTAGTTTACAGTATAAACTAGTAGTCATTTTGGAAAACAAAACAGTTCTGCTATCTCCCAGGTTATTAGTTTTGAACAAACAAAAACTGTTTCCATGTACCAGTTTTTTCGGGAATTTTGTTAAGGTATGAAAACTTGAGGACGTCCTCCCATCTAACGAGAGTAGGTGGTGTCCTTAAACGCTATAATCCAGGGCTTTCATATGTCACATTTACAACAACTGCGGAGCGGCACAAATACATGCCGAAGCTTAAATATCATCCAAAATGAGGTTTCCCTCGGTAGTAGTTCAAAAATCTGTATCAGGCGTTTACTTATTAGTTAGACAATGCTTTGGTCGCTGTAACACTGAATCCGAAATCGGTACTGCTACCTGTATTATATTGTTTGTCAAAATAACATCAGAATATTACGTCGCACAGATGGCCAACAAGCAATCGCTTTCTTGCTTCTAAAGTATACTTCTGACATGTTCCAACACTTTCGAATGACTTCGTTAATGCGGGCAGAAGACAAAGCTTACGATATGTTAAGCCTTTGGTTACTCTCCTCGGTCTCAGAAGCAATGCTTTTCAGCAATACGGTAAAGACTATATATACATGGAACACAAATGCGCGGCACATGTCCCTTGAGGAGCAATTGCTTTCAGCAGGTATGCTTGCCTGCCTACTTTGAAATTCCGCCTCAGGTTTGAATCATCTTTAGACGACATTTTCTGGCATACAAGGCTTAAAACAGTGCACAATTTGTAAGACTGCCTTGCAAGAATGGCCAATGCGGCATTTTCTTGATGTGTGCCTGAAACACCATTAATTTGTCTGCTTAGTGGAGCAGTTAGAATTGCTTTCATTATACATTACGTATCCGCTGCTATCCACTACTCTCAGTCACAGTAGTATACAGGTGTAAATTGGCTGTTTATCTATGATCAACTAAGCGATCAATCACTGACTTCAACAGATTATGCAGGGCTACTCTGTGAACTATTGCTGGATATGACGAACTTTTTGTTCAAAACACCGATAAGCAAGAGAGGTTGTTTGGGTGCTGGTTATTGCCAAGCGACCAGAGAGTGGAAAGCAATGAAGTATATGGTTTTTCTGAAATTGGAAAAGTATCTGGCTTTGTGAATATGGATAAATTGGATTACACCTCCTAGACGGGATCATTTCACGGAGGTAAATGAAAGTTCAGAATCGACAACACAGTAGGAGCCCCCTTCTGGTATATAAGTAGATTACAAGAAAGCTACAACTCACCTATGGTATATTATATAATATCCGCAAATGCAATCGACAGAGAGAGAGACCACTATAATAAGAGGAGCATCCAATACACATAGGTGCTTGAAACAGTTACTACCAATATTGTACGGAAACAATTATTTTACATCACAATCTGCTCGTTTGTTCGCAAAACTCTTGAAATCAGCTCGTAAACTCCCAGCTAATATTGTTTGCAAGTTTATTTGAACCAACCAAACTGTTGAGCCGTACGTCGCTACCCACAATGCGCAGGTTCACCGTGGTTGTGGAATCGTTTTTCACTAACACACACGTGCTCGAATTTGTCGACTTGTTTTGCGTTTCCCCATTGTGTCAAAACCTATTTATTGTCCACGATCCGGAAAATTCGAGTGACCTACATACAAGGTGCACAGTTAAAGCTCGATCTAAGTTCGGGGATTAGCACGCAGGTAGGTAGTCAATGTTGCAATGGACTGGGCAATAGACCTGAATCTGACTAAATTATTTGTGAGGCTGCCCGAAAATAAAACACCTACCATTAATTCAGAACATCGATACCGAATTGCCACCTCCAAAGAGCGATTCTCGCTGAAATAACGATAAGACCAATTAAAGCAGTTCAGATCCGAAGGGAATGTAGTTATTCATCACACAAACAAAGAATCGGGCGCTGCGGGGTCAGACAAATTTGCCTATGTGGAGATTATAAAGGTACATACCGGACACACATTATTCGTATTCCATGATAATCTGACTTTGTTGGAAGGAAGCTTCCCTAATATTGTAACAGCAAAATCCCTAAAGCGCAAGGGCACCTAGACACCAAAACTTTATGGGCTGATAATATTTTGTTTGGTGGGCGTCCCACTGATGCTAATCATATCCGCAAACAACGCTACAACACAAGCTAGCTAAAAGGCTTGTAACAGTAACGCAACTAGTTAAGATGTCAATGGTTATTAAAGTTTAAAAGACACGTGGAAAGGTTGGAACGTATCCAGCTAGTGGAAAGTCTATAGCCAACATTGTTATTGTCTAATTATTTACCAGCGGAACCCTGAAAGAGGCTATTCAAATCATTTGTAACCATGTGCATGAGAGCCAAATAGAACTAATTCATCCAGTATCTAAAATATAACGTCTCCTGCTGCTATGCAGCTAGAATGTAAATACTATTTGCAGAACATGGGTTTCGGCAGGTGGACGGTGTTGCAATGTCTATTCCACCTGAAACGCTCTTAATGGCTATTTTCTGTGCACAGCTTGAATAGCAAGACGGAAATCCGGGGTATAGATAGGAGCAATTTAGTAACGTCTTTCAGTTTCTTCGTGCTTGCCTTATTATCAGCCAAATAGAAAGTTTAATAATACTACTATATATCACTGGTTCTGCACTGGGTGCATGTCTCCTCCACTCATCAGATGTATGAATGTATTGGCACAGAAATGCGGTACGCTGACAATGATTTTAGATTAATTGTAGATGTTCGTGAATGGTGTAAAGTTAGTAGGAATTAGAGGTAACGATTAAAATGCAACACAATAATGTGCCTCGACGGGAAATCGAACCCCGGCCCAACAAATTTCCCGTTGAGGCACATTATTGTATGTGAATTTTAATCGTGACTTCTACTTTCTACAAAGATTTTAGAGCAAGCAGCATTCGTGAAAGCTCTCTGACATGAACAGGGCAAGTCAGTGCCTCGAATGTGATGCTTCACCCCAATCTCTAAGCAAAATAAGCTTAGCAGAGCCGAAAATAAGAGTAAGGACCCAGGGTTATCTACTCTGACACTAGCGGCTTATCATTCGATGCATTGGTCCCACATTATGTACTAGAACTATCCTCCGCATAGAACAATTTAGAATGGCCTGCGACATATTCATCCGCTTTCGCTACCCAAAGGAGGTAAGCACCATCCATCGTAACCCCGCCCGCTGTCAAACTAAGTAATACTACTAACACCATTACAGGACGCAAGACCTCATCATTTGTCAAACCGAAGAAAACAGCCACTGGTCCCTTCAAGAAGGAGCACATGAAACATTACCATATTTTGCTGATTGGTATATGTTTTGATGTGACTCATTCCGAGGCGATGGGACTGAGTAAGACTCCTTGTAACAAATATACGGTTTCAAACTAAACCGGTCAATTTGATGCGCCTCTTACGTCAACTACACTCCGAGCACTACAGTGATCTGCGGTTACTCAAGGTAAAACTGCAATCAGGTTATGATGCGCAGGCAATTCCTTATTCAGACACTCTTTTCCGTTTTACCACATGCACTGTTTAAAGCCTTCCAGATATTCCTTGAGGCGATTGTCAGAAAGGCTAACAAAATTCGGAAGACTTCCGTAAACAACAATACGCAAAATCATTCCTTGTTCACTGTGTATCAGAGTTTCAGAAATTAAAGTAGCTAGATCCCGAAACGCATGATTAGGACGAATGGCACTTTAAGCCTGAAGTACTCTCACGCGAAAATGCTATCGATGATACAACATCTAGGTTACCTCTATCGCCTAACTAAAAAGAGTATGGTCCCCGATTTATGAAAATAGCATTGCATTCCCAAATGATGGCGGAACACGCCATCAAAAGTGGACACAAAGGCGCACAATGCTGCCATCTGACGTACTTATGAAGGCGATATTCAACAGGCCAGATAGAAAATTTAACCATGTGAAATAATTTGCCAGTACGATTCCGTCACCGTGTATACCTAAAAGTAAACAATACCAAACACGCCGGTAGCTGAAACAGTACAGGTTGGTCACGCTCTTGTTTACGCTGAGGACTCAAAAGCACAATCTGAACTGGCCCTAGGGCCTGCGTCATCGGTCCTAAAAACAAAACAACCGGTAGTTGACCCCGCAAGAATCGGCAAAGGCCCTTACCATACTCATCGTTAACACCCGCAAACCGAAGCCTTCACCTGTGTGTATATCAATGCACAAGGTCTTCTGAGAAGGCTAACCGAACTTCGTACTCTTCAGGTCTTTACGCCTTGGGACCTAGTTATAGTCACCAAAACATGGCTGAACACGCAGATCACTGGTGCTGTGTTTGCTCTACCCTGCATGACGTCAAGATGAAATGATCTATTTAGCAGTGGATGAAGTGCGCATCAGTTTTATCCATCTGGCGTGCATGTTGATATCATTGCGGACCCAGAAATGTAAGCCGGTGATTCGCTTCGTTGTGGTATGTACATAAGACACGGTGACGTGTGTCTATTAGCAATAGTTTACAGACCTCCATTGTCCAACTTAGAAGGGATCCATGCATGGCTTCTGCGATGAAGCGACTCCTAGCGCGACCACATAGTCACGTTCTTCTAGTGGGGACTTTAACCCGCATACAATCGAATTTTTAGATACGAGAAACGAACAATGCAAGGCTGGTTTGAAAATGGGTAATCAAGACGTACGTCTGTACAACCATGTTGCTTCTTCCACGCGATTCAGAAAAGGCGACGCACCATTGTTTCTGTCCTTTTGCTCACCAGCGAGGAAGTAATAGTCGATACCGTGATCATAGATGCAACACTTAGCAGTATGGGTAAAACAATTTTGCTCTTTCGTTACATCTGTTACTCGGAGTATATAACTGAAAACAACGCGAAAACGCGTCATCACATATTATGATAACTTGTACAACATCGTTTAAAAAAGCAACTGGTCTTTCATGGCCGTAAACCTTCCGGATATCGAGTGGATGGCGTTTGTTACCCATATCACTGAGCTAGTGGCAATTGCGTCCGAAAGCAAGGTCTTTCGACCAAAGCAACTACATTTGTTCCCGAGGAGCAGTACTACGAATTCATGCCCCTAAGTAATAGTCTGGCGCTCATACCAAGTTCGTCCAAGTAATCTTACCTGGGGTGATTACCCAACTCAAGGAAACCATTGCGTCAAGTTAATCCGCAAAGACCTACTCCAGCACAAACTTAACTTAGCGACGAAATTCACTACAAATCCGAGGTTTCTTCATAGATACGTAAATAAGCTTCGCGTTGTGTTGCTCGAGATCCCAGTATTACGTGTATAAGATGGTCTGGATCAAACTACACAAGATACGTTAACAAATCATCCACACCTCCTAGCGTGATTTATCATTTTACCCGTTTTAACCCTGCTCACATCGCCATCAGATTTAAACCATGTAACGTTTACAGCAGCATATGTGATAAAGGACTAACCTCATTACAAGTGCACAGCTTACGTGGCATGGAGAAAAACAAACCGAAAGCATTGAAAACATTTGTTATGAATCTTACCGAACAAACAGCCCTGTATTACCAAGGTTTTCTCCATGGTTCCCCAATGTGGGGAACCATGGACCAGTTACTCCCATTTGCATTAGTGAAAGTCATGCGGACCATTCGAACTATTCTTCGATCACACTTCGTTCAGTTTTATCTAAATTAATGGAACGTATAACAGCAGAGGAGTTCATCGGATCTCTTTGAAGCAACAAAATCCTGGGATCACTTCAACACAGATTTCGCCGAAATTGTTCATGCAGTACAGACTTGCTGCATGCCTTACCAAACTGGGCAGTAATGAAATACCAGAGTGAGAGTCCAGGTTGTTTACTTGGAATTAACAGGATCTTTTGCTTTTTTGAATCACTGCATCCTGCATCAGAAGCTTTGAAGCTATGGAATTGATGGCCATGTGCGCGGTTGGACTGACTACTTCCTCGCTGAACGTCAGCTGCAAGTGAGAGTCCGCAGCTGCATTTCCGATCCAAGTGCCCTTCAGTGTGGCTTGCCCCGAGGCTTAATACTGGGGCGCGTTTATTTCTAATATTCACTAACAACTTTGTTAGTGTATTGCAGTCGAACTTACTACTATTCGAAGTTGACGTCAAGCTTTTGCTTAACAACAGAACAGTGTATGACCACATGAGATTGCAGAGCAATCTCGACAGAGCTTATGCGCGATTATTCGATAATCAGCTCTAGCTCAATGTGGAGAAGTACAAGTTCGTGAGCATACGCCATCGGCTTACCCATGAATACAGACATCGGACAAGCAGTTTCAAAATGCATCCAATGCAAAAGGACCACGGGGTGAATGTGCAGTACGATTTTGGCTGCAAGAGAGAGTCCAAAAAACATTAAAAAGTGGCAGTCAACATCTTAGACTTTTAAGGAGGATTTTCGGAATATCTGTGCCATCAGCTTTTCCGCCAATGCTGGACACCTATATGAGGACCCACGTAAAATACGAGATTCAGGCCTGGCGTCCCTGGTGCAATTGCGACATTAATATACTTGGAACTCCAAAATATATTGTGACCAAACTCATTGAAGTATTGTTTCATCTTTCCTACCAGCGCAGAATGCCATACCTGGGATTGTCCAGTGCAGAATGTCGACCTCAGAGTGGGGACTGAATAACGCCTTACTTATTACTGACGAACCCAATTCACCCACGTCGCAATCTGTTGCAGTTTAGGCAAAATACTAAAATTCAAGGCCACCAGTTCAAACTAGCTGCACCCTACAGTCTACTTGACTGTCGCCGAAACGTTTTCTCCTTTATGTATTCCGCGCCATGAACTACCATAAGAATGACATCATCCTTGCCCCTAAACTAACGCCACTCAAAAAAACGCCTTGGTGATACGCTTTCCCAATTGCATTCTTTGACGCAGTTTATTTCACTCGGTGGTCCAAATAACCTAAACCAAGCAATGTGCTTAACGACCCTTTTTGGAACCTGGTGATGAGCATACACGCACAATGGTCCATATGAATAGCATGGATGTATCTACACTGGATTAGTATAAGGAACCAACTCATGAATAAGGATTGTCGTATACTATATTATTTCTCACTCATTTACGGAGCAATTGCAGATCGCTGTTTTGTGTGTGCACGTCTCATTTCCACTTCAGACTATCGTTATGCAATCGTGCTTTTAAATTGGTATACGCTAAAACTAACGATTTTATTTCTACGATGATCTTTCAAATTTTTATTTTGCCCCAACCGTCCTACGATACTAGTAAACTAATACATTTGCACCCGTGATACATCCCTGTTCACTGGTCATCTCTGGTCATATCAAAGAACAATGTGTACTGACTACAGAAATTCCTAGGCTTCCACTGTGAACCAGTCCCATTTGGGCGGCCAAAAACTTAACATGCTCCGCATTTCAGCCGGTTCGATCCATCTTCTTGCAAGACAAAGCATACGCAAACGGCCTACACTTGGAGTTTTGCCCGTGATCATATGACAGACACCACGCGCTCGGTTTAACGCGTCCAACTTAAACACTTGAAATGACATTCCACTGACGATAGTCGCCAAACGACAAGGCATAATCAGCTGGCCAACCAGGAAGCGTCTGTTCCGCCACACCCTAAAAGCAACCGTAAAACAATAGTTTGGTGGAAATAAAATTCTAAATATGCACGGAAATAAGACTGATTTGTTCTCGTTTTATTAGTACGTACCACCCGAACTACTGTATGGCGTTCTATAAGTTGTGCCGGGAACAATTTATTCCGTCCTAAGTGTATACTGTTCTCCTATCATAATGGTTGTTAAAAGTATTACAAAACTTTCCCTGAAAGCTCACTTCATCTAAATGCTTCAATGGCTTCTACTTAGAGGAAACGATCTGGTCACCGTCTCCTTCAAACACTGGCGTAAATCCAAGAAATAGTATAAAGCGTTCCTGTGCTAATATAGGAAGATTCGAAGTGATGTGTTTTCAACTGTGATTATCCTCTTGCTCAATGTACCGCCTGATATAACCTCGGTAACGTCTACAATTTTGTTGACGGACAGAAGCCGAACCACTCTAATGTGTGATACAAGTATCCAACATCAGATATCAATGCAAGCGAACATAGTTGCTTAATAATTCCTCATTAGTCGTCCACAGTTATATATAAAGGCAAAACGGGTAGACAGACTTTACCATTCCTTAGTCTAGGAGCGAGATAAACGCTGGCAGCGGATTTGTCGTTGACTATCCGTAAGGTTACGACAATTAAGCTCTCTGGTCGGAAGTCGTCAGGCTTTTGGGACAGGGTGGTTCCAATCCTCCAGTTAGCTTCTGGCTGCAAAACTCCGGGTCACACAGTCAAATGGCAATTGTCTCAGCAACGTTTAGTAATTTTTTGCAACTATTTCGATCGGTTCGCTGAGGCTTGGATGAATGGGTCCGCTAATTTAGTGTCATGTCTCGTGTCAGCGAGGTGCGCGGCTATTGATGAGCTGACTATCTGCTTCCAGTTCCATTCCAGGCGGGGTGGTGTTCCTTCACCCGGTTGAATATACGCCTTGTCGGCTGACCAATGTATTTTGCTCCAAAGGAGCGTGAGACAGAGTAAATAAACATTGAATTGCTTTAGAAAGGGCTTTTACCATGTGGGTTCTATTTCACCATCGGTTTGTTATTGAACTGGATTTGCGTTTTTGCTGCAGAGTAGGTGCGTATGAGCGCCCGCGAAAGACAACGAAATAGTGGTTCCATCGTAACATAGTCATTGTATGGCAGCTGTATGAAGATCAGGTTATATTATACTGTCAATACTATGGGCTGTGATCTTCTGTTGCAGGTTGAATCAAATAAAATCTTTCGGGGTAGCCATTCTCCCTCGGCATCATGCGAATGCACTCTAATCCCTTAAAAGGCATGTGTTCTGAGCAAATTTTTCAGCGCGACTCCATTAGGTATCGCTCAGATTCCGTTTAACTGTTAAACAAATAAAGCTGCAGAAATTTGTCTACTCTGTAATCCACGTACATTTCCTATTTACGCGACGTTGCAGCGCAACCGCATCAAATCTTCTCAGATGGACGTTTAGTAATTGACGTAGGCTGTTTTCTTCCAATTCATAAGTAAACTCTATTGCTAGGTAGCGCTGGTTCAATGTGCTTATTAGCTCATCAATACCTGGCGAGGCTTGAATTAAAATAAAAGTGTCATCCATATACCGGCATTATAGACTGGGGTATGCGACCGTTGCTTTTAACTTGCTCCGTTCCAGCATGCCCATGAATGCAGCGGAAAGGAAGGGTTCAAGTGGGGAACCCATGGCGAGCCCATCGCGCTACCGGTGTAATTCGCCACTAAAGAGAATCAGAAAATTAAATGTGCATCTGATTGATAATTCATTTTGGATCACATCTGGCATGCCCACAATTTGTGAATGTATCAACATACCCCAAATATAATATATGGCATCAATTGCGTGTGAACTGATGAGACGAGACAGGGCATCCTCTTGACCGATTAGTTGCGTCGGTTTATACTGTATACTGAAGTCGTAGGCCAGTAGTATGGTCGCCCATCGTTGCAATCGGTTTGCCGCGAAAACTGGAATTCCTTTCTTTGACCCGAATATCGACAGAAGTGGCTTGTGGTCAGTCAGGAGCGTGAAATGTCTGCCATACAGCATCTTATGGAACCGTTTCATTGCGAAAACAATCGCGAGCGCTTCCTTCTCAGACTGGCCATATTTCTTTTCAGCTGGCGTTAGTGACCGTGCTGCGTGCGCGATAGCTTTCTTTCTTCCATGCCGAAAAATGTGGGAAATAACTGCACCGACACCATAATTGGAAGCATCCGTAACAACGACAATTTTGAAATCCGGATGGCAATGCGTCAAGAGTAGATCAGAGGTGAGAGCTGCTTTGACCGCATCAAATGAATACTGGCACTCCTTCGTCCATATTTGTGGAACCACGAAACAAATGTTATGCCAGCATCAGCGTCATAATGGAACTCACTGATCTGCTGAGTCAGGATTTCTGGTGACGGGGCACCTTCACTTGTCGCTAACCCTGGGCTTGACTGCACTGACATCTTCTGAGTTAACATCTCGATCAGCTTGGTTTGGGATGCTTCAAACTGCGCCTGCTGTTGCTGCTACAGCATCTGCAATTGTTCAAAGATAATTGCCATGCCTGGGTTCGGTTGTACTCGCGTCGCCACTGTTATAACGCTGTACCCGCTATCGCCTGGTGGATTCACACCTGCTGCGAAATCTGCGCCCGCACGCGTGCTCTGATTGACGCCTTGGCAACCCGACCGGAACGGAGACAGAAGACTACTCAGCAGACCAGAGTTGCATTAAGGCAAAGAACGCTCATGTTTATATGTCACTATCACAAGGCGAATTGGGCTCTAAACCCACATTTCATACCTACCTGTCCGCTGCATCTGTCCAATTCACCGTGTTGCTCGAAAACTCCAGTTTTTGTTGCTCGCGGACCCATGAGCCATAGTGGTCAGGGCGTCAACCTTTGAACACTATACCTCGAGGTCCAACCCAGCTCAGGGTATCTCCATCTGATGAGTCCAAAGGAGGACGAAACCGGTCATGGGGTCTCAGGGTTGGGAGGAGCAACACCATACCAACAATTCGGTTACGGTCCTTGTGATCGTAATGACCGAGGTCCACTTAGGACCGAGGTCTGAATAGAGATTGCGAGTCGCAATCCAACCACACAGCGAATACACCAAATGCCACTTGAAACTCCAGTTTTCATTCGCCTACCCAGCGCATGGCAACGCACGTGATGTCTGACGCGTGCTTTCATCAGCTTTTGGTCTGGCTTTGGCAACACGCCTGGTGTCTGATCAGATTCCGGCTAGGCCCTGGTAACACACTCGTAGAGTCCTTCCCAAGCACGATTTGTGGTAAATGCGCGAGCGTTGGCTCGCAGCTTTCTAGCCCAGCTGTCAGCAACTATGTATTTATGAAGCACATGATTATGACCAGGAACAAGGTGATATTTGTCCTCTCTGTTCTGATAAATTCATTCTGTAGTTAATTTCCTGGCTACGCTTACGGCTGTACTATAAAGACATTGGTTAGAGAATATTAAAATAGTTCGGTCCCAACACATGGCGGTGGACTTAATTCATATCCGTGGCAACACACTACTTTCGGATACACGGTTAGAAGCGGCCGATAGAGAACTGCGTCCACCCAATACTTTCGAGGCCATAAGATCAAAGCACGGTTTTATTTCTTGACCATTGCGGACGAACTGCGGCAATTTCGAGAGCCGATTTTGTGCCGTTCTCTTAACGGTCGGCTCAAATTCACCCCCTACATACACACTTTGTCGAGCGCTTCTGACACACATGAAGCTACCACTTATGTACACCATTAATCACGTCCTACATAGTGAGGTTTCAAAACTGTGACTCTGCCAGCTGTTAAATGTCTGCCACCCCATCAGGCGAACGGAAATATCGTTGCGCCCAAGTATAAGCTACACAGATTTCGCGTTGTCAAGCGTGTTCGTGTTTTAGTATGACCAACCCAGTACAGCGGATGGAGTGGCTCTCTACTTTGGAAGCGGTCTTTAACCAGAACCCTAGAAGACCCTGACAATACGATGTAAGATTCCCTATGGTGCCGATTACTTTTGCAAGAAAACCACTCTTGGTTATTGGTTAGTTTGGCCTCACCCAAACTCCTGTGCCTGAGTTAGACTCCAATCTAGCATCTGCATTGAGACCTGTGGGGACAACTGATAAATATAAAATCAAATCAGCGGTGCATTCAACGTACACTATCTGGAATAACAACGTAACCCTTGAGAACAATCAAAAGCAGCTATGTAAGAGCTTGGTGCCAGTTTCCCACATTCAGGCCCCACTCCCACTAGTTTCCGATTGTCAGACCGGTCATTTATACTCTGCCGATTAATCACTGAGAAACTCATGATCGAAATGGTAATTATCGATGCCTCTTTAGATCATAGGGATTATGCATCCTGGCTCTTCATGTCCGCCTGGGTGAGCAACTTCCTGCATGGGCATTTAGAAATAAAAGTTCCCGGATATTTTCAGAGCAAATACACCTGTAAGGCAGTGTGTTATAATGTTCGTAACTGAGGCCCGTCCGTTCTCCTTTTTCTTACCCATCTAGCCAGGATTACTCCTTCACACTACGTTACACCAAGGATATCAAAATATGGCGGCAGATCAAAATCAGGACAACTGCATACAGCTTCAAGCGAATTTGACAAGATTGTATGGTACACACCAGCTTGTATAATACACATGAAACCGACGCATATTTAGAAGACAAAATGGCAACAATCCATACCCGTCCTGTTCTGAAAAGCAAGAGCGGGGACATCTCAAAATGCATAAAACCATAAATCAATGAATCCCACGGACATAAGTCCGTCTGTATGTCCGCGATTTTCGGTTTCCCTGTTTCTCGTTGCATGGTTTTAAACACCATTACTTGCCTTCCAGTAGGACATGTTAAGTTTCGCTTATGTTATCCACATTATGCGATTGACTATGGATCACCTAACGTGGCAAAATTCGCAACGGGATCAAAAACGAGTTCAGCTAATGCGGGGATAATGAACAATGATTTATACCGGGTAATACGGCAGTTGCTGAAAAGTCCCCCATGATTGTAAGGAAACAGCTAAAATATCCAGTGATATGATTGTATGTTTCAACGTTTATCTTGGAGATAGCTTGCAATATATAAGTATTGTTAGTAGGAGTTGAATGAGAACGACATGGCAACATGGGGACAGTTAAAGTTCATGCACCCTATGAGAAAAGCAAAAAAGCGTACAATGAGTTATATAATACCATCATAAAATTGCTGGACATGTTAATCCGATTTGAAGGGATAAGACATATTTCAAACGAGCCCAATTTATTCAACAAAATGATAGGCCCAACGGCAAGATTTATAATTTTTTTGAAAATTTCCATGGTGGGTGGCAGCAGCGAAGATGTGAGAGAGTTCCTGGGTCAGAAAACTTGAAGAGAGATAATTCTGCTGTGAATATTGACGGCTGTACTATTCACAATATCGCAGATAGTTACCTCCGGGATCAGATTTATTGGGGGTTTTGGGAAAAGTAGGCATACGTGATCACGGTGACTCAATATTTTGGAAACGAAAAATCACTGCGTAGACTTTAGTAGCTGCCAATGAAAGTTAACGGTGATTTATACTTTTAATAATAGGAAAATAACTTAGGTGGTTGACCTTTATTGTGACCCATTGTTGGGGACATTTTAACACTCCTCACTTGCGCTTCAGCCAAGGTTGTCACGTTTGGATGGTTGATACAACTTCAGAACGCTCATAAAGTTCTACAACATGGTGAAGATGGATAGGTCGAATGTTCCGAATGCCCACCGAAGCAAGCCGACATGCTGAGTTGTTCTCTACGCAGTTGTCTCTGCGTGCATTGATCACTTATAGTCAACTTGAATGAGCAAGCAATGTCGCTTTACTGCGAAGTGGTGTGCAATACATATCACCCAAATCATGTATATGGCGCACTTGAAGAGCGTGACAATTTTCCACTTTGAACGGTAGCGTATTCAAAACTGAACAGGTTCAAATCTTGTTGAGGTCACGCTGGAACGTTTCGTGGTCGTTCGGTTCTCTGCTCGCTCGCTATTACTTGATATCATCCGCGAAGGACAGGAAATATAAGGTAATTTCCCTAGCCAGATCGTTTATGAAAATTTGGAATACACGGAGCCCGAGCACCGAGCCTAGTGATACGCCGCACTTCACCTCAGTTGCCTCGAAGAGGCATGCTCCTGCACTCAATACCAAACAATGTCGTGCAGTAAATTGATGATCCAACAGAGCAGTGGGTCACCAACTCAATAGAGCCGAAGCTTATGGAGGAGAATTTGGTGGTCTAAAAAAGCAAACGCCTTATAGAAATTCAAGTAAATGATATCAACTCTTGCTTCACCATCAAATGTTTCAGTCAAGCTGTGGCGTACACTTAACATATTTGTTGTGCATGGGCGCTCATGTCGGGAGCCGTGTTAATCTAGTTTAACCACATGTTTGGTGATTCACCCCACTTAGCGGAATGGATCCGCATGACATTGTCCTCCTAGTTACCAAATACGTACTGGTTGAGCAACGGCCTAAATTGGCTCACGCTACCGTGATGTAAAATATGGTAGTTTCGGATTAAAAAAAAGCGACAGAATAAAAAAGATTAAGCGTTTAATGTACGTATATCTGCTTAACATATATCCTTTTCTAACAGCAAAGGATTTATTGTTGACAAAATACGCACAGTGTGCAATGTTTTTTGCCTTACAGCGATTATTTGAAGGAAGCTTTAATTGTCAATCCGCAAACAGCGTGGTGGTACTCCATAAGATACCAAAATGCCAGTTCGTGGTTTTAACCATCTTCGGGTGTTAAGATGAATAGCCGAAGCCGCTACACCATGTACGCAATCTGGTCAAGCGGTCTTCAGAAGGTATCCTTCAGATGAAAAGTGTTGTTTCGTTTTTGGCGAAGGTTTGCTCTTTTATATTAAACCGCAGCCATTGTAAGTGAATTATCTTTATTATTAGTATGCATGTTCTAGTTCCCGTTGAAACAGTTAGTATTCCTACGTAGTATAGTGGTCTTATCAAAAGAATATTGTGAAAGTTCCAGAGGTTGTTGCGGTAAAAAATGCATGGATTTTACCTTTGCTTAACGATGGGTGAAGCCGAAAGATCTGTTAGTGTAATAGCGAGGTCCAACTTGATTGGATCTAGGAAGTGACACCGATCCCGCCTGTACCAATACCGTTGTAAATCTTAGGTTCCGATGTCTCATATACACGTTTTACGCATGTTTGCAGATTTCGGAGTAGGATGCGATAATATGAAAGATGGAAGCATTTTTCAAAATATCTAAGGACTATGTTATACTATACGCTATTTCACTCCAACTCCAACGGTGACGACGGAAGCCGTGGTGTGTTAGTAGATATATGAAAATAGCCCAATAGAACCAAAAATTACTCGACACCATTGCAGTCGAGAGTAATTTGAGACGAAACAATAAGCTATGCGGTACGGTTTGCAAACGTCTAGAAGTCTTTAAAACACATATTGCGAAAACTTGCTTCCAACTCTTAGGAAAAAGCTGTTCATCAACCAATGTATTACAAACAGAATACAGGGAAAAATATATTTGGAGTAAAAGCAGAAGCAAGCCCTCTTCTAATACTAGCTGAGTGTGGGAACATCGCAACAGTGCTAAGCTTTTGACGCGTCACGCTCCGGAGCAAATTGGAGTACTGGAACTTTAGGAGATCGACTGATTCCGTTGCCGATCGCGCTGAAATTCAGCATTGCAATTTACTAAGGCCACTAGCATGCCTTTATAAGCAATTGTGGTTCGTGCCAAACATATTCCGTATCTCTCACTGATGCGTCACGCTTTTCTTGCGGAGCTAGCCCAAATAGTAGTTACGCTGTGCTACATATGCCGTGCAGGTTTCGGAATTCAGGGAGGACTGTTGAGCTCTCCATGATAAGTCCCTCAAGGACATGAATTTATATGTTCCGCTCCTCAGAAATGACGTGCTTCACCTTTGAAGATGGAAGGATTCGTGCTAAGAGGTGTGCGTAATCAGTGTGTTAAATTTCCTCGTGAAAGTGTTCCAGGCTATTTTCATGGGCATTAAGTTAAGAAGGTCCGAGATACCTCGTTAGTAAGGGCAGATAACACCTTGTAGGGTGTGACGGTGTACACTTCATCATCCTGTTTTCAGGCTATTCCACATAACAGAGAAATTAAACAGAAGAGACACGTAGTCAATGCGACCCAGTGGTGTGCTTTTAACTATGCAGTCGGTCAGGAATTCTTCGGGGTTGAGCACATTGTGAAGTATCGACGGCTTATGGGCAGTTCGCATTTTGGTGGGATAGTTCACGCGGTTTTTTAGAGGGTAGCTAGAATTTACCACTTGTAAACAGGCTTTGAACTGATTGCTGTCGGTCGCCGTTATTTCCAGGTCATGCACATTTAAGTCACCTGCAATGAGGATTTGACAATATGTCTTGCTCAATACAACCTGAAGAACGTGGTTTAGTTTGCAATAGTTAACTTATTATCGTCCAGTTAATTTTGTTACGCTTAGAGTACCGATTTATCCAGCTGAGCTTAAGTGTCAATTGACAACTAGATGTCTTTGATCACGTTGTGAAATAGAAAGTTTATGTCAAGATTTGTACCACACTAGGAATATATTTGGTCTATTTTGGTTGAACTAAGACCAGCAGGTGAATAGTATTGCAAAGCTTTACTAAGCAAAAATATAACGTCTCTCCTAACACCTGGATAAAGTTTGACTTCCAACGCATAGCAAAGACGTCTGAAGGAACCTCACATGCATAAGCTACGGAAGCCGAGTGTAATACTCCCCTTTTTAACAATGAGAGGTTTTCAAAGCCAGCAAAATATTGCTTAGTGTTCTGCTCCACGGGGCTCCCAAACTTATGTAATCCATAATTGCTGAGACATAAATGGGCTAGTTACGAAAATATGACATCACACCTTTGGATCAACGCTGGTTTTATACTATTAAAATTTTGTTGCGCTTAACAGTTGGAAGGAAACACCCACTGAAGGCCTGTTTGCGGTGTCATTTACCTAGAAATCTGCAACGCTTTCGAGTGCTTAGATTGCCACGTCCTGCACCATACACTGTAATTTTGCGGAACCTATACGTGTTCCTTAGATGCAGCGGAAAATTTCTACTATATCTTGCAGACGGACTCATAATAGTGCGACCATGTGGTGATGATGTAAGACGACCTCCGTTATTCACAGCAGTAACTGACGGTATGTAAAACGGCGAAATAGCTGTTGGTCGCTCAAGCGGGAATTTCGGGCGGTTCTATCTCTTCATCTTCCCTCAAATGCATAGTGTATATATGGAGTTCCATAGGCCGAGCAACTTAGTTGAAACAACATCTGGTATCATTGGAGATCCCACAGCAAAAGGCAATCAAACGTGCGAGATGATTGCTCTACCTGTATTACTATCTGCGACTGAAATCTCGAGGTGTGTACAGAGCATATTATTGCCTTCCACTGGGTGAGTTTTTTCTACTATACCGATGTTGTTAAAACCGGTTACGCATGCCACTACCTCCTAAAACTAAATCGCAGCCCAAAATCGTGGGGTTAATACATGAAAACAGCCATCTAATAGTCGAACATAATTTTACCGATTCCTTCTTTTAGAATTTAATGCGTGGAATTATCTTTCGACTTTTGTCATTTCTGCGTCCATGCCATATATTTTGATTCGGTTAGAATTCTGTGCATCGAGAAACGATAAGACGAAGCCAAGTATTATGAACACCGGCCCCTACGAACTAACAGTAATCGGATATACACTGTTTTGACATAGATATAATGATGTGTTTAGATTTGCGCGTTCCATTTTATTGTCATGTTTTTAGAACTAATATATTTCATGGGAAATATTTTCCAGGACCTTGGATTTTTAAGACAAATTATGCCATTGTACAATTGTTTGATCACGTACGACACTTTCTAGTTTATTTTAATTTGCTTTCTTACTTTATGACAGTATAGCTTTCGTTAGGCGTTATCGTTCCTCATTGATAACAGTAATTTATTTAAACCCTGGTGTATGTCTATTTATTAAGCGGTCGGAGCAGCGGGTAGTGCACTTTCCCTTTCTGGATTTGCTTTCCTTTACCCTCGCGTTACACTCCTGCGTATTTCGTCAAGAACTACTGTTGTTCATCCTTCAAAAGGTAGATGGACAAAAAGCAGACGGTACATATTAGGAAGCTTCTGGTTCTGGTTTGGATATATCAGTGTGTATATTCATGGATCCAAGCAAGCAAGAAACGCGTCTCAGATTGCACTGAACGGTGGAAGCCGTGCGCAAAGGCGCTACACTTAAGATACGGGCCAATTATCAATATAGCAGGGGACGGCTTAAAGTTAACTAAGGTCACATATGAGAATGCGTGTAGTAAAATAAGTCCCAATTATATGCTGCAGAATTCGACCGTCATTGTATTTCACGTGGCCGAGGTTTATATGTATTGATGCTTAAAAGACACAAGCAATATAATTACATAATTAAGCTATGCACTTTTCTCTTTCCTGTCGTTTCTAAATAGATTTGCATTGCTGCATTGCACTTTGGGTTTTGCTGACGTCATCTTTTCCATTATTTTTGCACTTGGCAACGACCTTAAATGTAAATGTACGACAAATCTTTTCTTTTGTCACTAAAATGTGTCAAATCTAAAATTAAGTATACAGCTATATGATGATAGTACTCTAACGTAACAACGACCTGCACAAACAGCCGATTACGTTTACTAAGTAATAGCCTTTTCGGCAACAGTAAACGTAATCTAAATTTTTAAGATAAACTTTTCAAACAAGCATTGATGTTAGTATAAATACAAGCCTTTAGATATTTCTTAATGAATAGTACATAAACGTGGGTAACACTGTAGTTGAAAGTACGCAATTGTTAGTCAAAATAGTGAAGTCCCCGAATAGATTTGCGTGTAAGTATTTCGAGTTACTTGACCTACGTATGTGTGTATTGAAATCATAATCAAGTTTGAAGGGTACGCTTAAAATTACTGCTTTTACTAAACTGCCCTTATGCTCAGAGCGTAGCTTACGATAGTGAATGACTTTCGTTTGAACATTACGGCTCAGCGTACCTAGAAATCATTAGTGACTGATCCCATACGTGCTTTCTTGGGTTAATTCTGCTAATAGTCGTAGTGTATGCCATTTACATTATTAGTTACCTCACGCCTAGAAAGGAGCCCTAATTTCAGTGTTGTAAACTGCAAACAATTCCCTAAATTTGAACGAAGCTACTTAGTAAGTAAATTCCTCTCCGCATAAGTGAAATGCAAGTTAGCTAGTAATTACAAAACAGTTTAATGCAAATCACTTATTCGATGAAACATTGGGCATGCGCATAAGCACAAGTATTTTTTCACGTTCAGTGTACAAGCAATTGGTTACGGAAATTCACAATGTTAGTTGTTGGTTTATCACAAGACTTTTAACAGTTCAATTTGCACAAATACCTTCTCAATGACAGTTCAGCATAAAAATCTACCTGTTGGGGGTAGGTTGGAAAACGCAATGAAAAAATATGATCACAACGACGCAAGCATGGACCCCTTTGAAATCCTTCGCCGTAGGATTGAATAAACACTGTCAGAAGCAGAACCTGCCGATAGAGTGAAGTGAGTATTATAAAGGAAGCAACTAGTAAATAACTCCGACATGGAAAACCAGATTGCGTTAGGTTATATTTTATGCTGAAAACGCCGTAATAACATACTCACGTAAAGTGTACAATTGAGCATCGTGAAAAATGGAATCAATGATTTGCTCAGTAGTATTGTTAACGGTCGAGCGGATCTGAGCGTTTTATATGCCTAGAATTAAAATAAGCGAGCAATTTTATTGGTTGGTTAGAGGAATGTGTTGTTAGTTCTTCTTCGTCCCGTGCCAAATGAGCGAACCATATCTATAAACGAATCGATACTATTCATTCATCGTTGACATTGTGATTATTTTATAACACTTGAAGTTTTGACTTGATATACCCAATTTTAGTTACTGACAAAATTATAAATTCCCAAACTTTTAGATAGCAACTTATATTCTGCAATATCTAACCTGTTCGGTCGACGCGTGTTAGATGACCAGTGAAATCAGTTGTTAACTTGCATCTCTACTATTATTTAAAATGTTAACAGGTGTATTAACATATCATATACACATTATTTTTCCTAAAATATGTCTGACCTTAATGTTTCTGTCCACCGTTTACCAGACTGAAATCGTAACCAAAATTTACTTGTGTATTATTATGGTTTACCTAACTTTATTTTGAGGATGCTCAGCTCTTGATCCATGTCATTGGTAAGGATTAACATTAAAGAATTAAATGATCAATTTTTACAAATGAGAAAATCATCTTACAACGCCTAATTATTTGGAAAGAAAAACCACTTTTTTGCAATTATTATCATCACTCAAGCAATCAAATAAGATAATACTTGCCTGCGCGGTTGCGTGACTTTATTAAATAATTGTTCCCTTTTCCTGTATTTCTTTTTTGAAATAGCGCTCTAGCGTCAGGGTTTAATAATGAAAAACAATAAACACTTTTTTCTTGAAAATGAACAATGCATTTTGCACGTGTGCAAATTAAACGTGAACCACAACAATCCCTAATAAATTGTTCAATGTTATACACAGATTTATGTCAACCGTCAATACGCTACGTATTAATCTAATTTTTTTAGAATAATATTGCAACAGTGCACATTTCGATAGGGCAATGCAATGTGAAATGCCGTTGACAGCAACGAAATGTTCCATGATCAAAAGGTGTATCAAAGTATACCTTGGAATTCCGCTACACATGAAATAAAGTATACTTTACCGTCTACTATCCAAAAAGTTTGTGTACAATGAACAGCAAACAATGAACATTGATTTATGTCTGGTAAAATAGCAGTGGTTGACAAGTCCCGCAGGGTGGTGGAGTAAAAGTACAACTATCAAACGATAGGTGAGTTGACTGTTTGAGCGCTGCTGAACTATAGTAGTGTAAGTGAGAACTGAATGTAAACGACGGGGCAAAATGGGGACAGTTAGAATTGATGCATTACACGTGAAAAGTAAAAAAAGGAATACGCACTACTACTACTCACAAATAGCAGGATTTTAGCTATAATTCTAACAAGGCTTTCTTCCAGTTATTCACAAGCTAGATAGTAGAACATAGTCCGGAAAAGCACCAGACCCATTTCACGCTAGCTGGGCTCATCAGTGGTGTGCATTCCCTCGGTCCTCTAAGGTGGATCGAACCTATGACCGCTAGAGGCAAATACTAACTAGCAAGCAGCTTAAGCCATTGAGCCATGTGAGATGTTGTCTGGACTACATAATTTGCTAACTCGGATATAGCACCACCTGACTTCCACTGTCATTGAGTGGAGTTAGTCTGCGGGGCGATGGCGTCCTGTCGCTATACGCTATATCCACCGTAGGTGGAACACGAAGAGGCTATTTTTAATTTATATTACTTACGAGTAACAGGATTTTAATTTTAATTCTACTAAGGCTTTCTTTTTAGTTAGTTTGCAAATTATGTAGTTCAGCCAAGGTCCCCCATGGCTCAGTGGTTTGAGTTGCTGGTTAGTTGGTATCTGCCTCTAGCGGTCATCGGTTAAATGTTTTTTAGAGGACCGAAGGAATGCACACCACTGATGAGCCCAATGGGTTCATTTCCGGAATAGGTTCTACGATATAGCTTAAGAACTAATGGAAAGAAAGCTTTGTTAGAATGGTCACTTCTATCCCGCATCGACAGGTTTATGTAACAAATTAACCAGGTTGGAGGGATAATTAATATATTACAATTTACACAGTTTAGGCAATGAACTCATAGGGGGCCAAGGGTAATATCCAATCGAGTATGAACTTAACCAAGATTGAAGAGGAAAAAACGAAGATTGAGAGAGTTCCGCGGTTTGCCAATTTCAAAGGGAACAATAATCCCACAGGCATTCCAGGAAGATAATCTATGCACACACATTCATTGTTGCCTCCAAGAATAATATCATGGCTGAATATCAGCAGGTGATCAACCAAGCCGGGCTACCAGTGTTCCAAATTATTTCGGATGGCATACGAGTTTGGGGTCACTTAATATTTAGGAAACAAATAGGAGATTACCGCGAAGCCTTTGGCAGCGGCCACTGGAAACTCCCAGTAAATTCAAACTTCAATATCAGGACACATTTCTTAGGAAATAGACGTGATTTGTAATCCTGCGTTGGAGAAATTTTAGCACTGCTAACTAGCGATTCAACCAAGGATGCCAAGCTTCCATGGCGGATTCAATGTGAAGGCACTCATCAAAATTGTGCAGCATGGAGAAGATAGTTTTGTCGAATCTTCCGAATGCCCTCCGCAGCAAGCCCATGTGCTGATTTGTTCTCTACGCAGCTGCCTCTGACTGTATTGAACACTTAAGCTCAACTTGAATGAGCACACAAAGGTCGCGTTACTGCAATGTGGTGTGCAATACAAATAAACCAAGTCTATACACAAAGTCAAGTATATGGCGCAATTGAACAACGTGATATTTTTCCACAGGAAACGGTAGTGTATTCAAAACTGACAAGGTTGAAATCTTGCTGAGGTCATCTGGAACTTTTCGCGGTGGTACGATTCTCTGCTCGGTCGCCATAACTTGATATCATCCGCGGAGTATAGGAGATATAAGGTAATTTCCATAGCCAGATCATTTACGAAATTCAATAATAAACTGGGCCCGAGCACCGAGCCTTGTGCTACTCCTCACTCCATCTCAATTGCGTCAGACAGGGATGCTCCTACTCTCAATTCCAACCAAATTCGCGCAGGATATTGCTTATCCAACACAGCAGTGAGTCACCAACACTATGGAGCCGAAGCTTATGGAGGAGAATTTGGTGGTCTAACCGATCCAACACTTTTGAGAAATCTAGGGAAGTGACACCAACTCCTGCACTTCCATCAATTATCTCCCTTCAGCTTTTGCGTCCGAGTAACCTATTCGTGGTGCATGTGCGCTCATATCGGGAGCCGTGTTAATCTAGTTTAGCCACATGTTTGGTGCTTCACCTCAGTTAACATAATAGATCTGCATGACATTTTACTCGTAGGTACACTAATGCGTATTGGTTGAGTAACGGAAAAAATACTCTCAAGCCACCGAGATATAAAATATGATAGGTTTGGATTAAGCTAAAATGCGACAGAGTACAACAAAGAGTAAACCTTTAATGCATGTCTATCTGCTTATGGTACTGTTACTGCTTAAAGCAAAGGAATTTATTAGTGACAAAGTATGCAGGTTGTGCAACGGTTTTCGCTTATTTAAAGTAAGATGTATTTGGCAAACCTGAAACAGGCTGGTGGCACTCCATAAGACACTAAAACGACAGTCCGTGGTTTTAACCATCTTCAGAGATTACTCTGAATAGCCGAAGCCGCTAGACCATGTTCATAATCTGTTAACTCGGTCTTCAGAATATACATCAACTTAAACGTGTTCTTTCATTTGTTTGTTGTCCTTCAGAACATGTCGTTCCAAGGGAGAATCAGCCTTGTCTAATATTTTCGCGGTTGTTTTTCTTTCTGCTGTGGTTGTAGGTAGTAATAGACAGGTATAGTAAAGGGTGCCATATACAATCCTCTCGAATTATTTTGTGTTACATTTGTCCCGTTTTATTTTTCTAGCATACATGGTAGAAGGCTCTTTATGTTAACTGGATATTTTCAGAAGAACTGCTGACCCTGAGTGAGCATGTTTTCCAAGTCATCTGCATTTGGCTTGGTAATCACCTTGTATTGAATATTCAGTCAGGTCCCTCTTGTCGTCGAATATGCAATGAATGTAATAGGGTTCCATTTAATTTTCTAAAGGCCGTTTCTAAAGGATGTTGCATTATGCTGTATGCGGTTTTGTTCCTTATGTATCCAAAGCTGATACCATGCATCCGTCCAGGATTCCCATAGGGATTTGTAATTGTATGGACTCTTCAACGTTCGACTTAGTCGTTCAACTAATCCACTAGCTGCCAAGTTATAAAGCATTATACTGACAATCCTGATTCCATTCTTCCCAATCATTTATGCATATGCGATACTTCGAGGCTGAGGACCGTTGCTGGTGTAAATTTTATCCGGCGAACCGTACCACGTAAAAAATTGTTGCAACAATTTATGATGAAAACTGTAGTTACGTCTGTGCAAATTATGACCTCTGACTCTTGCCTATAAGAGCAGATAGCAAGTAACGTTTTCCGGTTCTGAAGTGGAGCGTCGGCCAAAGTAACCGTGACATCGGTAACATTGGTTGTCAAGTCTTCATACGATGCTTAATACGATGAACCAGAACATATAAGATCTTGGCGCTTCTGTCGTATGTTTGGTAAGCATTAGACTGTCGAATTGTAGTCTGAAAACTGGAATTATTATTTGGTCGAAAATACTAGTCCCATATTCTTGATTCCTTTGCACAATATTACGCTAACGACTTGCGTGCAGGTATACTAATCTGGAGTCTTACAGTCTGCCTGGCACACATAACATTAATGCCCAATAGGAAACG
>OX104061.1:63194214-63255216 GCA_944474145.2 Dicrocoelium dendriticum
TATAAGTTCCAGAGACCGAGAAGAGACCCAATGTCCATGTGGGCTTTTAGACATACCACATGAGGATTTGCCCGCTGCTAGTAAAGTCTGGCGAACATGTGACCAGTGACCATCAATTGTCTCCAGTGAGCGAGTACTCAACTCGCATGTCAGCGTACACCGATACGCATTCAGAACAGCTGGCTTTGTCAGTTGGCTGGTGTCAATGCGCTCACAGCGTCGTCGTGGGCGTCCTCCAAAGCGCATCCGCATGTCAGCACATACAAGTGCATGATCAGTGTCCACACCTGTGCTCCAAATCGAGCGACAATTCTGGATGCAGCCTCTCCAGCGGTAACTAATAGCAATGTGATCGATCTGCGTCCAAGGCTGGTTCGAGGCTGGTGGGCGCCAAGTCACCCTCCGGCTGGTGCTGTGTCGGAAATTAGTGCTCGCAAGAAATAAGCGAGCATCTTCACACAAATGAAGTAACCGCTCACCGTTATCATTACGGGAGCCTACACCGTGCTGACCGCCCAGATGCAGCTCATCAGTGGACAACTTTCCAACTTGTGCGTTCATATCCCCCGCCAGCACAACAGTGTCCGTGCTTCTTCTGTGGCGAAGGAGCTGAGTCAGTTGGCGGTAGAAGTCGTTCTTTACCGAATCATCGCTACAGTTTGTGGGCGCGTAGGCAGCGATGATGAATAGACATATATTTGTCCCGCGCGACTTCGAAGCTTTAGAGGAGCCAGCCAATCGGACCGCACACATCCGGCTACTGATTGGAATCCAATCAACCAGAGCAGCTTCAGCCCGGAGACTCAGAGCAATGCCAACACCAGCTTGGCCGGTGCTCGAAGCTGCATTGTCACCGGATAGGCGCAATGAGAAAATACTGTTTGCGTCACCTGAAGGGGATCGCAGAGTGAGCACAGAGCTCGAGTCTTGCAGGCGGGTCTGATAAGCAGCAGATATCGATCGAGAGGGTCTCCAATGTTCGGGCAAGTGCTGCCTGTTGACCGATCTGTAGTAGTGTGCGTACATTAAGGCATGCCAATCTGAAGGGAAATCGAGGGCTCCAAATGGAAGCCGATGAACTGGAATGGACCGCTTGGTTGGACATGGGCTTTTCGACAGGAGAGGAGTGACGCTTTGCGTTCACATGTGAGTTGAAACTAGAAGATAAATGCCTAGCAAAGCATGTTGGGGGAGGGCCAAGAATCGGGGGGTTGAAAACTGGTGGGATATAAGTGAAGTTGGAAAGGGGACGGTAAGAGTGAAAAAGCGTAAGATGGGGAATAAGAAGACGGGAAGGCTTGAGCAGTAGCATCCAAACCCCTATCCACCCTGCTCGATGCAGCAGATAGGGCACCGTTGATTATCCTCTGCGGTGGCCAGAGCATCAGCAATTTGTTTGAAGTGTGATTCATTGTATTGCGTGGGCAGGATACTGTCAGGTTGCCCAGGCCTAGACAGGAGAAAGATTAGGGTTCTCAACCAAAGCCTTTGGTTCAAAAACCTGACCGCAAGGCAGCGGGTTTGGCATTGGACTACAAGGAGTCCGTTTTAAGGAATAAGGTGCCACCCTCATTTCAACCCCCAACCTGGAGGACCAGGAGGCTGAGTTTGTCTGACTTCTAACCATTGACCAATCTGGTATGAGTGACTCTGAAGGTGCAAAAGCACCACCCAGCATAGCTCAATGGATCGCTGAGGCACACAAACCATCGCACCACGGTAAGGTCCAGCCTCATTGCGATGGCCACCTGATGACGTATGCCGTCGTATCACATGAGCATATGAGTGCAGTTGTTATGTGGAGCTATGTATTTGTTCGAAGCTTCACGTATTTGAGATAATCGATACGCATGCAATGCCGCGTTGCGTGCGGCCAACCAATTTTACCTTCTGCTTCTTACGTAAGAACCAATTTTAAATCCAATTCAAAAATTGTCTCTTATGAATCCGTAATCAGGTTATTGCTTTTTGTGACGAATCCCAGCCAGTTGCCTTTGGGATCATCAGCGAGGAAAGACCGATTTGTGACTGCTATTTTAGACAAAATTTGTAGCGTGTATTGGTGTGCACCGTATCTGCGTTCGCATTTCGTTATTCTGCTAATGGGTCACCAAAATAAGTATTGCAAGAAGCATGCGGCCTGAAAGTCAGTCCACAACATATGTATCAATCATCTTTTTCATGGTGGTGTACAAAAGATCCATCAAAGATGATATGTATATGCTATAAATAAATAAAAATCCATAATGGGTGTGCTCTTCAACGATACGAGGCTGTGTCCATTTGATTTTTCTGGTCATTATGTACAACGGGATTGCATGGGACGGATAATATTTCGTCGTTTTTCCGCGCATTTCGCAAACGCTTTTGCGGGACCGATTGATTGGTTGCCTCTTTCAAATTGTTAGACTGCTTGATATGTATAACAAAGGTTGCTAAATCTAACTGTTCAAGTAAAGTAATCCTGCAAAATATTGGATTCGTTTTCAGCGAAATTGCTTCCTCTCAGGCTAATCCCTCGAATTATTCCACTGCACATCTACGTCTGTGCTGATGGTGTGCTTGTGTAGTTTTAAAGCTGGTTTGCCATCACAAATTGTACTCAACTTTAGGGCTATTCCTAATCATATATACATAGATATTCAGGCTATACAACCCATACCAGCAATCGATTTTTTTGATTCAAGCACTTTAAGCACTCGTCAGAGAGTCTTTGGCACCTTGCAAGGATTCATCTATTCGTTTGGAAGCTAGAAGCCGTCACCACAGGACCTCAGCCCAGTGCTAGCCAAAATGAAGTGAAGGGGAATATTGCATATGAGGATGTGGTGTGATAATAATGGCGTTATTAATAAAGAAAGAATTGTTGTATCGATGTGCCGTCAAATATGCCGACTGCTTTATCGAGCAAAATACGCAGTGTGATCGTCGTAATGAGTGGCTGCTCGGAATATCGATTTGCAAGGCAGTTCTGTGATATACCTCAACATTATCCGACAGTGGAATGCATCCACAAAATAAAGTATTTGATATAGCGAAACACTACGAATTGCTATCTGCTTCGATTAACCATCTCAGGAGCAATATATAATCGGACAGAAGGAATGGAAAGAAGAGAATGTTAAACGAAAATAAGAGATATGAATAACGGTTGATCTGGTCTACTTTTAAGCATGGATGGTTAAAATCTTTTTCTGCTTAAGTGTACACAAGAAATAAGCCTCCAGATCAATGAAACACTGGCAGCCGAGTTGGGTAGGAATTATCATTGACATGTCAGTGTCATGAACACCCATTAGTTTTGTGCTAATACCTTCGGAGAGGCAACGAATTATTTGGAAATACTGCAGGTTGTTTCTTCATAAATAACCAGATGTTAATATGCTTGTGGGCCAAGCAAATTTGTAGAACTCTATCAGTTAGATTTAGTTTTTTGTTTTGCAAAGCTAAGTGAGACGCTTTAATTTATTTGTGCGCCTCAAGTCTGAATCTTTTATTGAGGCCAACAATTACTAGTTTATTAAAATCTTGAACACAGGAGGATAGGATGGTGACCACTTATAGCAGATATTAGATAACTGATGATATTCGTATGCCATCCCTTTCTTGAAATGTTATCTCAGCAATTCGGTAGCCTTTTCCAAAACTTACAAAGTGCCGATTTTCTTACAAAAGTTTTCAGCTGATATACGTTCTCTTAGCTTGGACAGCAGCCTGCACCAAAACTGTGCGGAATGGTTCAGGTAAAACTTCGAAGGTGCCTTAGTTCTCGACCTTTCTATTTTTCGCAACTTGTGGCTGTCTCGAATACTGCAGTTTGACCCATCTTCGTACTTCAGATCTAGGCTTGTGGCATAAACACGCTTGTGTATTATACGGAATAAGAGACTACATTAAATTTCATCCGTGTAAGCCATACTGGGTCTATTCTTAAGGCCTTGCAGATCTGTGCTCAAGGGCTTCACAAGGACACTCCCAGCAGACGGTTATTGAAGGTTCTCTGCAAATTCTCCACTTTCTCGAAACCAGCTTTCATTGCATTACTGCTTATATTGCACAATAGTCTAAAAGCGGTCGGGTTTTTATCGTGGACACCGCAGCTATGAAATCCTACATTGTGCCTGTTTTACATAGTAGTGCAATGTTTCGAGGAGCTCTGGGAACTACAGTTGCTGTGTACTCCATAAAATTAAATGAGCCAGAATAGTGAAGACTTAAGTCCTTTAATGCACTGTTGAACATTGCTGATTTCCACGCAGAACCACGGTGTCAGTTGTAATTGTCAACGGAACAGTAAACCCTGCACTTCTCGGGTGAGAATATCAAATTCCATTTGACGCACCGTAACTAGGATGCTAACAAAACAGATATACTGGCTTTCGAGGGGCAGTGCGTGTCAATAACATCAAATGTGTAAACAATTTGCACCTCATCAGGAACCACATATATGTTACCGTAGTGTATTGCTTCAAGCATATTTTTAATATCTAATAACAACAGTAGTGGGCCGAGAAAGCTGCCCCGAACTGCGTCACTCATCATTTGTTTAGGCTGTGAATTTTGATCTTTCATTCCTGACTTCGGTTTGAAAGTTAAAAGTTCAACCACGACAACAATGGGTCTTTTATTCTAATATATATGGTTTTTTCTATAAGCTTATAGTGAGGTCCACAATCAAATGCTTTCTGCATATCTAGGAAGATCACTACTGACGAGTTCCAGCAGTTTATGGAGAGAGTGAGATTGTTGAGAAATGCAAGCTGACATCAGCGTTCCATGTGCATTATTAAGCCTACCACTTGTTTGCAGAAAATGCACCAATTTGTGGTATTTAATATCTCTATCATTCCGCAAATAATGGAACTATGACTGATTGTTCGCTAAATTATAACCAAATGTTTTGGGTCCAGCTTTGTGACTTGGTACGAGAGTAGATGTCTGTCACCATGTGGATAATTTGCCGGTCCTCATTGAAAGGCATGATAGATTGAGCAGAAGAAGAGGGATATTTGACCCACCTGGTTTTAGCGTTATTGGAACAGTGGTATCAGATCCATTTTAATTACAACTATTCAAAACCTCTAATTGCGTTTTATGTCTCGGTGTGCAATTCTTACTATAAAATGACGGTTAAATATTTCAGTGGATAAGTCAAAATGAGGGGGATAAGTGGCTTTGCTGAAAGATGAATAAAATTGCCAATTCAGTGCATCGGTAATAAAGAGATATTCATGTAAGACAGGTCCATCGGGAAGCGTGGTAATACTTAGTTCATTCCT
The DNA here is from genome assembly GCA_944474145.2 of Dicrocoelium dendriticum. Taxonomy (NCBI): domain Eukaryota; kingdom Metazoa; phylum Platyhelminthes; class Trematoda; order Plagiorchiida; family Dicrocoeliidae; genus Dicrocoelium; species Dicrocoelium dendriticum. Next base: position 63,199,494 of record OX104061.1, read on the forward strand.
AATATGTTTTCGACATTTTAAAAGATCAGTCAACTTTACCCTATCGCTGTTATCTGAAAGTGAATGCGTTTCCTCCGTCACTTACCTTGTGTAGCGAAGGGCCTAATACTTCGCTAAGCTTTTTCGATTTTGTACAACCAGCGAAAAATCGTTCGTCGCCTCTACACTTGACGAAGTATTTCCAACTTTTTGGTGGTTTTAGGTGGTAAACTGTCGGCATATTTGTGATTTATGGGACATTTACGCTAAAGCTGCGAGACTGCGTCAACACAGCTTCTAATGTTGTTTGAAATTCATTTGCAATGACTTGAGGGTCAGCAGTTAAGATAGCTCTCCCATGGAAACGATCTAACGAAATGTGCGAACAACTCACATTCAGTGAATGCTGCTCACAGTACCATGTTACAGGATTGTAATTATCAACGAGGTTTGGCAGCAGTGATCTAAAGGAAAGCGCGATCAGTCTACGGTCGTTCCTGAAAGATAGGCCTAGTAAATTGGCGGCTTCACTTGTACACCCTGCGTGGATAGCAGGTCAAGTATGTAGTCCTGTCAAATTGGCGAGTGCATGTGCAGAATACAGACACGGAAATGGACGGACAAAGCAAGCCTACTGAACTTTGTGGATGAGCTATTTGTTTCCCAAAAATATTCGGCTTATTGAAATACAACCCATGAGTTTGCAGTCCGCAGGCTGCTCAGACGTACTGTGAAATATATTTATCAGCACGTTTAAAGTGGCATTATCACACTTTGGTGGGTGGTAGTGCAACCAATTAAAAATCATGTTGATTTATACGAAAAGCAACCAAGACAGAGTCTTTCTGAATGCTCAGATCGAAATATGTAAGTGCGCAAGCATAGGACACATTTCTGGTGTATATAACGCACCCACCACAACGGTTATATGCTCCGAAGCTGCTGTTGCTATTGTATCCTGCAATCTGGTGGGAAGCAGGCGACCTATTTTCAATTAACAAGGTCTCATTAACTAAGATAAAATAAGAGTGAAAGTGAACTATTCATTCGAATGGTTTAGGTTTCATGCAGAATTATTGACACTTAGAAGTTTATCCTCGAATTTTTGCTTATTGCACGCTGTGTTTATAACCTCACTAATTAAGGGGGGCTGGGGGAGCGTGGTGTAACCACGGGGTTATTGCAAGGTGGCGGCAACTTGCAAGCTCAGGGCCAAAGGCAGTAGGTGATGGACTTAACGCCTTTGGTTTATTGGAAGTGGATTTAGTGGCAGCTGAGGCACCACTGTTGATAAGAAAATATAGATATTAGGGTTATCGGAGGCAGATCCTTTATGGTGAACACAAGTTCCGCTCGGATGGACAATTTCTTGTATCAATCGATTGGGCACTACTTTGAGGTTTGCTTATTGTATATTCGTTGTTGTTTCTGCTGCATTTGTTTGTTTACACGACGTACCAAAAAGGGCGGTGGTATGTTTCTTTTTGCTAATTAAAGTATAAGTACGAGAGTCTAGCTTACTGAAATACACATTGGATAATTTAGGAACTGTTAGGTTATTATTGAGCTCAGCGGCGAGCGTTTCTAAAGCCTTGTTCTGTAGAATAAAATGTAAATGGTGCCGGATAATTATGAATCCCTGTAGGCAATTTATGGCTCTGACTATTTGACGGTTTACATCATTTGCCTCAAAGAAACCTTTGTGGTATCTCCCTGACCTGCAGAATCAGGCGCATTAAATGCATGAACATTGTGGACGCCTGATATTCTGTTAGACCATATGAGATGTGCAGAAATATTATGTGACAATCTTGTTCTAGTTAGCGATGGAGAGACAACTTTAAGCGGTATGAAATCGGCTGTTTCTCAGAAATTCGGTGTTCCAAAAGATATGTTGACATTTGATTTTTGGTGGCTAGATTTTTGGAACCATCATTAATATGGATAATAAGTACGTGTAAATTTAAAAAGGTTCCGCATCCCTGTGAGAAGTCATCTGGATAGAGGAAGTCTGGTGGACATGTCTAGCTCGACCTCTCGAATATTGTTGCTTTGCAACCGTGTTAAGTGAACCTCATCATATTGGCGTTATGCTTGGTTTTGAGGACTTTTACGCTTCGCTTTAGTAATCGTTAGCTGTACGGTGTTTGCTGCACTTCTTAATCTTGTTGCAAAATCAATGGGTTATATTATGCTACTGAATGGGGTAGCATTTATTACTATATTTAGGCATTTAGTTTGGTTGCTAGTACAAGATTGTTTGAAAGATTTGAAAGATTTGCAGGTGTCCATGTAACATGTTTGGAGGTTTCAGCGCAGTGGGTAGTGATTTGTTTTAATTTTTCAGTCCTATTGGTTATATAGCTATTACAGTGAGGTGCTACTTCATCTAACTTAACTTCGCTGGGCTTGGATGCTGATTGCACTATGTTTTCTGGTATGTAACGCAGGTAGGATGTTGTTGGTCATGGTAGTGACTAAGCCGGAACCAGAATTCCGAAGGCCGTCTGAAGGTGGCACAAGCCGATTTCGCCAAACTTCCATTTGCAGGGGTCTTTTGTAGAATCGCCATACTTGGTGTTTTGAAGGTGGTGCTTTCTGTTAGGTGCACAAATTTTTTGATGGACCAGTTTCCTAATAATGGAAAATTGAATTAGTATATTAAGGGCAGTCGTTTCGTGGATGGTTCTTCCGGATCCTTATATAGTTGCACCAACTGCCTTTCACATTAGCTGCCATAAACGAGCTAATTGGTATTGATTCTACAAGCTAATAATTATAGAATTCAAATGTTATTGCATTTCTCGTATTTCGTAGTATCTTTAGACACTTCTGTTTCAGTGGTTTCAATGAAAATACTAGCAGCTTTAAGGTTCTTCCTAGATGGACAGATATTCGCATGCAGCAGGACAATCAGAGGTTCTAGTGTTTTGAGTTTTGTGTGCAAATAGTCGAAAGAAGTTAGTTTTATTGTGTTCCCGTCCAGCTCCTCTTGGATGGAGTTGAATTTGTTACTAGTGTCAGTCATCGGAGGAATTAGCTTACGCCATGCATTTCTCAGCACATGTGCCTTAGAGGAATCTAGCAAATTTGGGGCCTTAACATTTGCTAGAATGTTTTAGAAAAACTTGATAGTGCGTGTATATTTGCTTGACAAAATAATCGAATGTTATTCACGTTTGACGGTTAGGGAATGACGCTACCTATAGAAGAATGGTATAGGACTTCGCCATTGAATCTAACCTGAACTACAGCAATTACTTCAAACACAGAGTACTGTGGTAAAAACATACCGTGCGACAAATGTTACTGTCTAATGCGTTCAGGTTGCATGACTCTATTTGCAAAGGCACCGTCACTGGTTACGCCTGATTTCTCGCAGTTAGCATTCAATAGATAGGTTAGATTGCACGCTTACTAGTGTCAGTGATAGCCACAGGTAACAATACTGAATGGAAGGTGCAAATGAAGTAATACTAAAGCGAAAAATCATACAGAGTTCTTATATATAGTCTTTGTCTTCAAACGTGACTAGTATTTATAAGCAACCTTTGTAACACGTAATGAGGAGTTGATTTATGTTTCCATGTATACTTTATCGCAAAACACCTTCAGCATGAGAGCCATTTAGTTAGTAGAGTTTGGGCAGTACATTATTACCATAAATCGGATACATCTATCTTCTAAATGTAGGCGGCACCAAAGTTAGTCGCGGAACTGCACGTCGAAAGACCACATAGCTTCGCACGACAGGTCGCTTCGGTAATACAGTAGTACCCCACCCCCATTTTGTGAGTCTTTCACTCCATATGAGTGGCATTGCTCTGCAACGGGACGTTTTCCTTCGCCAATCTAGCGCATTCCAATATCTCAATGGTGCAGCTGATCTCGAATCGCTTTGAAAGTTGATGGTCGTCCAATTTGGCCAATTTATGCAAAAGGTCTTTAGCAGTGGTCTACGAGCAAGCTATCTTATCCGTCTTTGAGAACCCACGGTGGGCTCAAAGATTAGATTTTGGAGAATGTTGAACCTAAAAATGTCAGCCGATATTTTTTCCCGGTTTGATTAGGTACATCTAGCCTGCAACATGATCGAATCAAAGTACTTCCCATTCTTCGTTCAGATCATTGCAATAATCTAGTAAAATAGGGGTCACATGAAACCTTAGGTCGACCCATATCTTTTATGCGCAAAGCTTTTGCGGTCTATGCCATAAGTTCATTTGGAAGGCTTTTCCGATTTTGCACTGTTATCTTAGCTTTTGAGTCTCCACATTTCCTTGTTAAACCGCGAATTTTATACTTATTGGGAACCACCACTATACGCTGAGGAGCAACAAAGCCTTCTGATCGATGGATCGACGACATTATCTAAAGAAGGAAGAATACTTTGAGCCCCACAACAGATCATTGAGCTGCATAATCAGTAGGCTGTCGCAGCTTTACCAATGGAAGAGACATCCATCTAGCCATTCTTTGGGCGTATCTGTAACAATATGAGCGAATAAGAGGTGGAAATAGGTTGCTTTTATCATCGTATTTGTGTACGTGGAGCTGTGGGTGGTGCAGCGCAAGCCCACCATGGTCCTTCTGTAGGCGCAGCCGTTCTGTAGCTGTCTTAAGGATGCCGTAGTTTTATGCAAACCCGGAACCGAGTGCCTGTAGCCATATGTTTTGTAACCGTTCGCCTATCCGGCAAAATTTGCCCCGCACTTTCCACTGCTTGCTTCCATGCCTGCTTTAAATCCTGCCTTAGTAAGTGGCCCTAATATGAGCATACTTCTCCTAAGATATGTTTATTTAGTGCTGCAGCTCTATAACTATATTTCTACTGTGCGTACCATTTATACACCAATAAATTTGTAACGCCGGTCTAGTGGATTACTCAGCTAAAATCATCAGAAAGCAATCGATCACACGTTTGCACGTTGCCTGCTCGTCGTTCTTACGAGTCTGTTTGTTTGCCGTAGCTAAGTGCGGAGTATACATTTCTCTAGAATACCTTGACTGTGGACCTGCTACAGCAGTGATATTCAATGAATGCCACAAAGTTAATACGTAATATTCTGTTGGCTTATGCACCAAGTATGTAACTCCGTCGCATATATAGATCCGGTAAAACCATGACGTAAACTAAGCATACGAAGCAAATATTATATACGTGCAGTGGCAATACAATATGAAACCAACAGTTTTATTGTAAATTGCTTTCACGGGAAAGTTTTCTCCTATATTTACTGCAGTGAAATATGCAAATTGTGTGAGCCGCTATTTGCACGGTGGACAATTGTTGACACGCAGGGCTTTTGTGTACTAACACTTTTATGGGTCCGGATTTTCAGCTAGTTTTGGTGATACTGGAACGCGCGTGGGTGATATTTTATTGTATAGCTCGCGCACACCACCTTCTTTTCAGGTTGCTTCGCACCGATCAAACAAGCACTCTGCAAGTCATGCTTCAAATCTTGTGTCAGGTGATTCGTGTGCACGAGATTTGACCACTACACTCTGCTTGATAATGTTGTTCGTCCTGCGTGACTACGGTCTGGGGACGGGTTTTGCTTGAGTTCAACACCAATTATTATTGGCAAAGGGCCAAAATGAACCTAACGGTAATCCACCTGCTAACTTTTGATCTTCCGCTGAGAATAACCCTACTTTATCAAACTGAATTTAGATTCAGAAAAATTGTATTTACCTAATAAAACTCTTGCCTATTTTAAATCTCATGCTTTCACTTTCGAAGTAGACAAGATTTGACTCTTCTAACAAGTGGTAAGCGATGAACGCAAGAGATGTTATGCTACATTTCCTTTGGAATATTTGAACATTTTTGTGTTTGATTTTGGAATATATGCCGCTTTGTGGGGAATGAAACCAAAGGTTTATAGTGCTAGTTACGGATTTTTAAAGTGGTTGCAGTTACTATTATAAAAAATGGTTTAAATAAGCCACTGTCGCCTATATAACCTTGTGGCTTAAATGTCGAACTAATACTGGCGACCCGATCAGGCTTTTGGTTAATTGCAATGTTAAAGTCTGGTACGGCCAACATGAACAACCTTAACTTTGTTAGTCGTAGCTGGGAGAAAAGTACAATTTCTGGACAGAAACTGAACCCGATAAGTTAGAAAAACGATGAAGATGAATGAGGTCGTGAACAATGAAAACTTTCCAAACAATCTGTTGTACCGAATTATTTCTTTATTAGAAAATAACTTAAGGAAAATGATACATTTTAAAGTTGTCATTAATCTAGGGTAAAATGTCAATGCAAACTTTTAGCAAGCAGGAAGACTATCTTATGCTATGCGCCCTAAAGTTGAAGTAGTAATACAACGGCTACAATCTGAATGCGTAACCGCGCCCGTACAATGTTAAGAATGCATTAACCTAATTGATCCTGTGGGCAAATCCGACGATATAAGTGGTATCTGCGGCGACACAAAGTTAGCGCACATCCAAGCTTCCAAGGTGGACAGGTATCCGTTGCCACGAATCAATGATATGTACACTCTATTATCCAATGTACCAAAATGCTCTAAGCTTTATCTTAGTCATGCATACACTTACGGTGAACCTAATGACCATTAACGCGAAGTAACAAACAATTGCCTTTGCTTTTAGCACTGCGAAGTCCCTTTTAATCTAGATACCGCGGATTTATCGTATTCAAAAAGCAATTGTTCTTTATCTGGATATTATTTTGACCTGTTTTTCCTATTTTTCCTGCATTAACAATTCTCTCATTGATCATGATCCACATCCGCTTATTATACACTATGAAATCAATGACCGAAATAAATTTAAATGGTTTATGCCAAAGCAATCCTACAATTGGAAAAATACACGGTGCTAGATGGGAGCAAGTTTTAAATATCATTAACTTGATTTGAAACAAATTCCACGGATTTGTCCAACAATATTTGGACACGCCTTGGATACATTACGGATTTTACCGCTTCTAGTAAGTAACGTAAATATTCCAATGCACTCAATTGGTGCTTTTAGAAATGGGTTGCATGCTGTTGTAGAATTAAACGTAATCTAAATTGCTGGTGATTTTCCATCAAATCAGACTCCTTCGGAAAGCCTCAAAATTTTAGGGATGGGGTCATCATTCGCGTACATAAACACTAGCTAATCTCTTCATCCATACCTATTACTGACTTAACTGTCGCAATCAGCTGCCATTCGCTTGAAGGTAAGCTAAATTATTGGTGCTTTTATTTCCGTCCTACTTGGGAATATGCAGCTATACCCTGAAACAACAGCTTCAAATTTGTGGATTTCTGCGGGTGAACTATTTTTATCGTTACTGCTTGGATTGGAGCATCAGTCTGTGTCATCGCCGAGGACTTTAATAAACCTGATACCTCATGCACCCGGGTACTTGATTTGACTAATATATTGGCTTTTCCGACAAGAGTTGAAGCACAAATAGTCTTCGTCTTCACAACACTTATCTGGCTGTTTCCCGGATATTAACGTGTGCCACACGGTAACTCTGGTCATTAAAACATATAGCGTGCCTAGTCGTTGAGGTTAAGGCGCACTTTGTTTCATTAGCCAATAAGCCCTTCAAAACTGTGAGGCGCAAAGCGTGATTATCGACCAAGAAATGCTGGTTTCTACTAATTATATGGTGTCAAAAATATGGACTTGTCAATTCAGTGTGATCCTTTCACTGTCTATTCAAACTTTTGCTTAGAGCTTCGCTTTCATGTCGAAAAATCGATGGAGCCGTCTTAATATCACTCAAGTAACTTGAAATGAAAAAAGAACGAGACTACAAATGTAAGCTGTTCGTTCGCGTCAGAAAAGCCACTTTAGTAAATACTGAGATTGCATGACTTAATAATGTATAAATCGTACCGTTGTATGCAAATAAAACTGCAGAGATGCATGGCGAATTGTTGAACGTAGATAAGTAATCAAGCTTCAATAGACAGATTTGTTCTGTGGTCGCAAACAAAATCAATTCTGACTTCTGTTATTCTTCACAAGAAGCATGTTCTACAACTTTATCCGCAGTCTTTGTTCTCTGCCTCTATATCGAAAATTACATTCCAACTCGTTGAAGTCAACCGTGGACTCTGAAATCTAAACTCAAAAATGGCTATCGGACTCGATGCTTTTTCAGCAGTTGGATTGAAAGAGTGTACCAATACCCTCATCATTCCCATGACGTACCTTCTTATCGCTACCAATTTACTGGCATTACTCCCGATATCCGAAGGCCTTTTAAGATAACATCTCACACAAAGAATTCAGGAAACTCCGTTCCATCTCCTGCATGACCGTCATGCTGAAAGTCTTAGAAAGACTACTTGTGCCTTAGATCTCAACGAACACTCGGGCAGTAGTTGTATCTCTGCTTGCCTACAGACCCCGACGTTGCACTTTGTATGCCGTAGCATACCGTGTTTACTCTGTAACATTTTTCTTAGATGCACAGTGCAAAGATGTTTGACACAATGTCCTTGATAACACCGACGATTTTGGAAGCGTCGGCAGTTCAAAATTGCTTGGTCAGCTGTCTTTCGTCTGATTAACCAGCAGCATGAAACCTGCTGAGCCAAATTCTTCGGAAACCGATCTCGTTTTATTCAGTTGCACATTAAAATCCCATTCGCTTACTTATGAATTAGGCCACTTACAGGGCGCAATCATCTCTCATCTTCTGTACTGTATTTACATGAAAATTTTACCAAGCACTCCCTTAAATTCAGTGGATATAAGTACGCTGAGGACCTAGTCTTGGACAGCATTGCTCGGAATGCGCGTTCATCAAAAAGCTCCCCAAATCACGTTCAATTAGCTTCAGCAGTTGTCGTTCTTCCCATCTCTTATTCTCAACGCTTCTAAATTCTGCGATGTAAATTGTTCTTATCTCTCCACTGACAAACGTCTGATCAAAACAAACACCTCTCTCCCGTGATCACATGCGATCACAACATAACCAGTTCATCCACAGTTAATTACCCTAGTGCATACTTATCCTGCAATCCGTCTTGGTCGACGAACATTGACGAAAGTTTCAGCAGCAAAAATTATCGTTCCGTGGCTTGAGATACATAATGTTTTCCTGCTCTTTAATTTACAATCGCAACTGTCTGTATTCTTTTACATTTGTTAAATCGCTCACCTGTCATTTTCTTGGCCATCTATAAACAGAATTTACACTATAAAAGGTTTCTTTTTACTTACGGTCTTTAAGATCGGAATGGCCGAGGTCCACCTCAATTGAACCGAAGCCTCAATAGAGGTTGTTTGTAGCAACCCAAGCACCAGCGTATTCTCCAAGTCCACCTTTGAATTCATTTCCGTTGTATCAACGTTGCTCGCGGATCTCAGTGGCATAGGGCTCATGGTGTCAAACATGAGCCACTGGGCTCTGAGTTCCAACCCGACTCAGGCTATCTCCAACTGATGAGTCCTAACCAGGACGAAACCGCGGTCTTGGGGTGCCCGTGTTGGGATGAGCAACACTATAAAAGGTTTCTTTTTACTTGCGGTTTTTAAGATCGGAAAGGCCAAAGTCCACCTCAAGTGAACCAAAGCCTCAATAGAGGTTGCTTGTAGCAACCCAAGCACCAGCGGATTCTCCAAGTCCACCTCAGAATTTACATTGTTAGTGTCTTCTATATTGCTTGTTAGGACATACTTTGAAGTGAGCATCGATTATCAATGTATACATGTTTCAATCCGGAAGATGTGCTGCACAGACTATCTTCCAAGATACTGTGGATTACATCGTGAATGAAATACATTTAATTGGGCGTACTTGGTACTATCCTTATTTCTGGCTGTAGTGATGCTGAGCATTTAAAACCACTTAACACAGCGTTTATAACTTTGGTATCAAATGGATTGTTACTAACGGAACCTGAACTTGCGTTTTGTCGGAAACGCTTGGCTATTTTTATTTACAAACGTGGAAGAGGTCTGCAGCTTGAAGATAACATTTCAAATAAATAGTGAAGAACCCAGATAATTCTTATGAAGGTTGTCATATTTTATTTGCTTTATACCAGGAGTATCAAATACTTTGATTACGTTGAATGCACTGCTTTATATTAAATAACCCGTGTTTATGAAATACAAAACATCAGTCCGCTTACATTTGTGCTAATATCTGTCTAGATTCATAGCCAGTTTTCTTTCACTACGATAGGAGAAAATCTGTAAGCAGTCAGTGTGATGCCTCTGCATATATAGTTAGAGCGTTTTGTGGTGTAAAATACCGAATGCTGTAATTCAGTTGCTCCGCCTCTCCTGCAATCTGCTGAAAAGGTTACTCAACACTAGATCGAGAAGCTATATCAGTTACCCTCTGCTTCCAAAAATTTCATCAGTAGATTTGGAGCAATCATTCTTAGATCCAAACTGATCACAAACTGATGTTATACTCATTGGGTTACTCCGAGGGAATCGAAGAGTCGATTTTACCTGATGCGCAACGATGAGCACTATTACTGAGTGTATAAGCATAAACAATTTCTTACATACTATGCACTAACAAGGTTACAGTGGATGTCTTGAGTCAGTTAGCGCACGTGACCATCGAAGAATCAGTAGAGCAGCCGATGGAGTTAGTTCAGTTGTTGCAGCTTCTAGATACTACACTTTGCTACAAGTGACGCCATACGATATCCTACAGTGTCCGCTGCGATAATTTTCACTGGGCTGTCCTAGTGGAATCGCGCTGATTTGTAACCTCTTTGGGTCCCGGAATATAAATGGTGTTTGCTTTTTTTAGGGCTCACGTTTGGTTCCATCGTTGAAGGCGCGCTCATTCATTATAAATTTACTTCACAACTGGAATTCAGTGTTGCTTGAATAAAAACCTTGCACGCAGCCCTTGCTTGTGGCTCGGAGTTGATACTACAATTGAAGACTAAACTAAAGCATGTGATCTCTTTTAACAATATCAATGGAATAAACCTCCTGAGCTAATAAACGCTTTTAGTTAGCCTGTAAAATTATGACAGCATATCTTTTAAGGCTACTTTAGTCTTTTGGACAGGACGTTTCCTCTTGTTAGTCAATGCTTATTAGAAATGGATCGATGCTCATCCCACGTTTGAAGCAACCATCTCACATATGCCATCCCTGTTACCAATTTTCGGAGCACCTGAAAATATTGTATTGTCTGATTAGTAAAGTACTGGAGAACTGTGTGCAGTGTAATGACTTTTATCACGGAAGTACTTGCCCACATCAACATCCATAAAATGAACGAGCCGAAAGAGTGACGCAGGCTTTAAACAGGGGATTTCTAAAGCAGTCATCAAGGACCTGGTGCCCCATGCTGAGGCGGATGTTGCATTCATGATGCTACTTCATCGCAGGTAGGCTAAACCAAGTTACACTTAAACTAGAATTTTGCGCTTTATAAATTGCATTCTAATTTCTTGCATTTGTTCTGCCTAAATGAATACTCTTCTATTAACTGGCCATGTTGATTACCGTAATTGTTGTTTTCTTCGTTAGTTTGAGTGCGTTTGTAGCATTTTCGTAGTCACTTCTGGACATAATTTTACTTATCGCGGTGACGTTGCTAACCAACATTCTTCATATGCTAATTTAGGCAAATGTTATTTCTGCATAGCCGTATTCTTTAACATATTTATTTTATTTGTTACTGTCATTACAATTAATGGGCTGTTGTTTGACATCCCCGGTGCGGTCGCACTTGATGTGTATGTTGGCAAGGAGTCTACCTCCCTATTACTCACCATCTCGTCCATACTGAATCTATGAAATAATTGCTCGTTGCTGAAGGTTACCGGGGTGCACGGTACTTGTGGTCGTGCTAGGCTCGAAGAGTGGTTCCATGCACTCAGTGTGGAGTGGACTACGGTCCATCCACTGACTTGCGTGCGATTGATTCGCAAATATAGCGTGCTAGTGCTTGCCTGTGAAGGAGTGTGGGCCGGCTCCGTTGATGAAACGTGTCTCCCATCCACATGTCACCCAGTCTTATTCCTTTGGGTTTACACTGGATATGGGGTATGTGATTGGAGCTGTGGGTGATGCAGTGCAAGCCACAGATATTCCCTCTGTAGGGGCAGATGTCCTGTGGCTGCCACAGTGACAGGCGAATCCCCAACGCCGCTGCCGTTAAACATACATTAAGGATTATATGGATTACATTTTGCCCAGAGAATAACCAACAATAGCCACGGCTAAATCCTCTACAGAACTGATGTTCCGTAGAAAACTCTGTATTCGACTGCACTTATTGTTTCCTAATTGTCAGGCAGAAATAGATGCAAAATAAACAAAGATAGCTACATTGGTAAATGAGCACCGCATTGTTATCTAGCCGAATGATCATGTATATACAGGAGTTTCCCACGAACAGCACTTGCAGCCTACAACTGTGAACACAAATGATGAAATCTGGTCTGACCGAGAGTTAAACAACCACGCATTGAGGCGGCCTTCAGATGGTATAATTCGGCTTTGTGTGGAAATACAAGCAAAGAAATAAAGTGTATCTAACGCAATGCAACCGACGGTGGATCTGACCAAAAATAATACGGAACAAACACTTAACTGTCCATCAATTCATACAGCTCAGCATGCGCCTAAAACTGCTGAAACTTTAGTTCCACGTGTATGAACTTTTCCAGAAGAGATGAATGTGTTGCGTGCTCCGATGGCAAGGATTACTTAGATAACCCGCACCACGTTCGTATTAGTTTGCCTCGCATTGACCAATCAGTCACTCTTCAGGTCATACTTTAAATATATATCATCTGCTTAACATGCGTGATCTTTAGACGATGCATTCTGCCTCGTAATATTGTTTTGCCCTGCCCGAATACTGTCTTGAAAAGTGCTTCACTTTAATTCCTGATTAAATGTTACTTACTTAAAATCTTTTTTTAAACTTGGCGTCAATACAAGCTTGTTCGAAATGGAGCGCTGTTTTAATAGTTGTTCAAAGTCTTTTAATAATTTTGCTGTTACGTCTAACAATCCACTAAAGCACAACTACTTCATGGTACTCAACTAGTGATAAGTGGGGCAACCAAAGGGTTCTGTTTCAACTTGATATAATGAGGGTGTTCCAATGTGTTATTTGGGTAATACAACCGAACATCTTGTTAGATACTACGTTTGTTTAGTCGTAGGGCAGCAAAAAGTCACACAAGTCTTTGTATAAAGGTGTCCATTATTTGTGTGAAATGTTGGTAAAATGCCATGGTTAGAAGGTGAAATGCTTCGATAGCAAGTAAATAGCGGTTCTGATGGTTAGCTGGGAGTTGAAAACTATCGGGAAACGAATATTTTTATGCTTCGCGATGAAACACGAAACGCAAATGTTTCGCGCTAAACCTCTTAGAAGGAGTATAAAGCGGCAGTGTATCTCAGAAAATATCATGGATCTTCTATGTACGTCGGCAATTAGAGACATGTGTGTGTATAATTATCGGAGACGGTGTAATTGTGCGTAGGTAACAGGCATGCTCGAATAAAGCATGTTTCATGTTTTAGGTCGCTGACATCGTACGTATTTTATTCGCCTTATTCACTGAAGCGTCTGGTTGGAATGAGTGGCTTAAAATTACCTTGGCATCGTTGGCATCGGTTTAAAATATGTTGCAAATACTGTCGAATTCTTGAAGCCGAAGGCACTCAATTTAGCGAACTAACGACTGATGTGTGGTAAATTTACATAAATTTAATGATGAACACTTTGATATACATCTATTGCTTACTATATAACTGATGTATACATATATCTGCATGTTTATATATATTTATCCAGGGCATCATCAATAAATTATATTGGGTTCGGGGATAGGAGGAATGCTTCTGGCCCATACACAAGTTCATGAGCTATTGCTATTGATCCTGGTGGAAATATGTCAGTTACGTTAGCTCCAGATTTCAACAGAGCCAGGTTCTTCACCGCCATGAAATGGCTGCTGTGCCACTTGTGGTCGGGCATTACTTAGCCAAACCGGAGTTGTACTTCATCGAAGAACCATCAACTTGCAGGCGACGCGTAGAGGTAATGTTTAAGTATCAACGACAGTACATACGCTGCTTCCCTCTTCATTTATTGATCTAGCATGTTAATGCAGTAATTGTTTCAAGTGTGCTACACAAGCGCTTCAGTTGCTCTGTGCGTGTTTGTTCTGGCATATTGTTGTCTACTTATTGATATTTTGATTAAAGTAGCGAGATGCTTACATGTCGAAAATGGCCACCTAGGTTACTCTACCAAGGATACAGTTAATCTTGACTGTGGAGATGAAATGATCTTAGCTGCTGACAGTGCAAGGCTCAACAAGTTATTCTATCCATTGCGAAACGTTGGTATTCCGGGAAATTATTACTGGCTTCTTTGCAATAAGGTCATATTTATGTAAGCCCTGGTATTTATTACTTTGCCTGATGGCTTTCTTCTATGTATGTGTGTTTACTATGGTAAAACAAAAGTCAAATAAATCATGAGCTTTATCAAGCCTGCATCAATGGAATCCTAATTTTACGATTGGAAAATTAATCTCCCCACATCGAGTTCGCGCAGTCATATGATATCATTGAATCCAAAGCAGTATTTTTCCCCACAACCGGCGATTTATCATAATACATGCTTACACATTTTGACCATTCCATAACATGGGTAAGGGACGTTGTATGTTATGTAAGACAAGGTGTAACTTATGGTCAAACGTCCACTTCGTAAATAACTCCTGCTTAAACTGCTGCTAATTAATGTGTGTGGTTTAGTCAGTAAAATCCATCTACTCCGCAGCCTTATAACGCTTAGTCAGCCTCATTACCTGTCCATTACCAAGTGGTGTACGAATGTGAGGACGGGTCATTCTAGTGCAATCCAATACCGTTATTTCTCCCTAAAAGAAGGTTGCCAGGGGAAAGTGGCTAAAACATTTATGGCACAAACGGGCTACTTTGTTGTGACTAGCAAAACTTCATTTGGATAATATAATCCTTGGATGATTGTATTATGCTGGTTAATTTTGTCCATACACAACAAAAATCTTGCACCATTGAAAAATGCTTGCATCAAAATCAGCTGAGGCATTCTAGTGCATATACTATTCCTTTCAAATTAATTGGCTGATATTTCAGCTTGCCAAACACTCGTGTATCTAGCATAAAATCACGATCATTATGCGAAATATTTCATTTGTCAGCATGAATGGGGATGCGCACAGCATTTAACATCGTTGACATAATGGCATAATGCCAAAGACTTCTTCACAGTTAGTTCGCTAATTACCGTTCTTGGTGTTCTAGACTGACACTACTGTCGAGATCACGATGTCGTCCATTAGAAAATGAACGAGTCATTGAAACTTAACACTTCAATGCTTGGTAAACTCATCGCCTTTCCTAGTTTACAGTATAAACTAGTAGTATTTGGAAAACAAAACAGCTCGCTCTTCCGGTTATTAGTTTTGAACAAACAAAAACCTGTTTCATGTACAGTTTTCGGGAAATTTTGTTAAGGTATGAAAACTTGAGACGTCTCCATCTAACGAGAGTAGGTGGTGTCCTTAAACGCTATAATCCAGGGCTTCATATGTCACATTTACAACAACTGCGGAGCGGCACAAATACATGCCGAAGCTAAATATAATCCAAAATGATGTTTCCCTCGGTAGTAGTTCAAAATCTGTATCAGGCGTTTACTTATTAGTTAGACAATGCTTTGGTCGCTGTACACTGAATCCGAAATCGGTACTGCTACCTCTATTATATTGTTTGTCAAAATAACATCAGAATATTACGTCGCACAGATGGCCAACAAGCAATCGCTTTCTTTCTTCTAAAGTATACTTCTGACATGTTCCAACACTTTCGAATGACTTCGTTAATGAGGGCAGAAGACAAAAGTTACGACCTGTTAACTTATCGCTTAGTCTCCTCGGTCGCAGAAGCAATGATTTTGAGAAATATGGTAATGAATATACATATGAAACAGAAATGCGCAGCACATTTTCCTTGAGGCGCCATTGCTTTCCGAAGGCATTTTTGCCTGCCTATCTTTGGAATGACGCCTCAGGGTTGAGACACTTTTAGACAAAATTTTCTGGGATACAAGGCCTAAAACAGTGCACAGCATGTAAGGCTTCCTTGCGAGAATAGCCAATGCGGCATTCCTAGATGTGTGCGCGCAACACAATTACTTAGTCTGCTTAGTGGAGCAGTTAGAATGGCTTTCACTAGGACCAAGTTATCCGCTGCTATCCAGTACTGTCAGCCATATTAGTATGTAGGTGGAAATTAGCTGTTTATCTGGGATCACCTAAGCGATCTATAACTGAGGTCAACAGAATATGCACGGTGAGTCTGTGAAATATTGCTGGATATGACGAACTAATGGCTACAAACACCGATAAACCAGAGAGGTTGTTTGGGTGCTGGATATTGCGAAACAACCATAGAGTTGAGAGAAATGAAATGTGGTTTTTATGAAATCGGAAAACTATCTGGATTTGTGATTATGGACAAATTGGATTACATCTCCGAGACGAGATCATTTCTCGGATAAAAAGGTAAGTTTCATATTGACAACACAATAGGAGCCTTCTTCTGGTATATAACTAGATTGCAGGAAAGCGGCAACTTCCATTATTGTATATATTATAATATCGGCAACTGCAATCGACAGGGACAGAGACACCTATAATAAGGGGTGCGTCCAATATACCTAAGATGCTTGAAACATTCACCACCAATATTGTACGGAAACAATTTTCCATATTGCAATCTGCTCGGTTGTTAGCAAAGCTCTTGGAAGCAGCTCGTAAACTTCCAGCTAATATTGTTTGCAAGTTTCCTTTGAACCAACCAAAAAGCAGAGTCATACGTCGCTACCTCAATGCGCAAGTTCACCATAGTTGTGGAATGGTTCTTTACCAACACAAACGTTCTTGAAACTGTCGACGTGTTTTGCATTTGCTCATTGAGTAAAATCTCTTTATTGTCCACGATGCGGGAAAGTCGAGTGACCTACTTACGAGGTGCACAGTTAAAGCTCGATCTAAATTCTGGGATTAGCATGCAGGCAGGTAGTCAATGTTCGCAATGGACTGGGCAATAGACCTGATTCTGGCGAAAGTATTTGTGAGGCTGACCGAATATAAAATACCTACCATTAACCCAGAAAATCGATACCGAATTGTAACCTCCAAAAAAGATCCTCGCTGAAATAAAGAGGAGATCACTTAAAGCAGTTCAGGTCCGAAGGGAAGGTAGTTATTCATCAAGCAAACAAGGAATCGGGCGCTGCCGTATCAGGCACATTTGCCTATGTGCAGATTATGAAGGTACATACCGTACACACATAGTTGGTATTCGATGATAGCCCTGGCTTTGTTGGAAGGTAGCTTCTAATACGCTGCAACAGCAACATCCTTAAAGCGCAAGGGCACCTAGACACCTCAAATTTATAGGCTGACAATTTTTTATTTGGTGGACATCCCACTGTCGCTAATCTTATCCACAAACAAAGCCACAACACAAGCTAGCTAAAAGGCTTGTAACAGTACTGGAGCTAGTTAGGATGTCATTGTTAAGTAAAGCTTAAAAGACACGTAGTATCTAGTGGAACCGTTGGAGAGTATCCAGGTAAATGGAAAGTCTATGGCTAACATTGTTATCGTCTAATTATTTGCCAGCAGAACGCTGAAAGAGCCGATTCAAATCATATGCAACCATTTGTATGAGAGCTGATTAGAACTAACACATCCAGTATCTAAGAAATAATGCCTCATGCTGCTATGCACCTCGAATGCAAATACTATTTGCAAAAGCATAGGTTTCGGCAGGTGGACGGTTTTGCAATATCTATTCAACGCGAACCGCTCTTATTGGCTTTTTCTGTGCACAGCTTAATTAGCGAAACGGGAAGCCCATAATCCGTGCTTTTTAACCAATACATGAAGGATATAATGATTATTTTTGATCAAAGGAAGCACATAACATTACTGAACATCAGACTAAATGACCTACTCTGAAACATCAAGGAGATAGTACAGGGAGAGCGAGAGCACAATGAGAGCATGCCGTTTCTTGGCTTACTGATCGAAAGCAAAACTGATGCATTGGTACTTAGACCTATATAGCGTAAGCGTTCGATGGCGGTGCAACATCTAAAAATGCATAGATTTGTAACCAAACGAGAGAAACAGGGATTGGTGTAAACCCTATTCGTTAACGCTAGAAATATCTGTATGCCAGAAATGCTAGAGGAAAAGTTACGATTCCTCAACAACAGCTTAGAAGAACAAGGGTACCTGCATTCTTCCATAGCTCATTTCAGTAAGAAGAGGAGACAGTGCAGGTGCCCACCGTCCAAAAGGTTAAAGGTTACACTGAAGCCAAAATGCTAACGGCGTCTGAAATCCGCCGTTGTACGAATCTAGCACGCGGCGCAATCCCCAGTGAGACACAAAACTAGGCTCATTCCTACCTCTTCGTTTACATCGTAGCTACCTCTGTCCATCCATACACACACAGTTTAACCATCTTACACGCAATTGCAAGCTGCATTACATAGGCACGACAACGCGCCAGTTGCGAGTGCTAATGGCGAAACGTATCGTAGCGATGCCAGGAATCAGGTTTCGAACCTAGCCCCGTTCATCACCTCAGGTGCGTAGCCAAGGAACCCAAGTGCTCAACCGTAAAATCGTCTGCGTCATCGATTACACGCCATCTGCTGAAAGACAGACAAAGTGTTGACTACCCGCGAATGTTCAGTATGATCTAGGCAACAAAATCACACGTGTTGCCAAACGCGGAAACAGTGGCGTGTGTTGAAGGACGCCTTCGCTACAATGGCTCTGCCCTGAGGTTAAGCCAGTGTAAAGATGGTAAATTGACATGGACTTGTCTGCGTACGTTTGTGTAGGATATTGTAGAATTTTCATCGCAACTGTAATGACTCTTGATGATAATATAAACTGACATGTGTTCTGTTGGACGCACTTTAATATATATGGGAAATTTGTCCGGAATTAAATCATGCAGAGTTTTGTTAGTACCGCTTTTTCGACAAATACCATTGTTGAAAAGATAAGTATTATAAACGTTACAAGGATAACACCTTAATCATCACCAGCTTGGTATATCCCTACCCAATTTTTCTCCTGTCGGTTTTCTTTTTTCCTAATCACTCCATGCTGTGTTACAAGGAAAGGAAACTTAGCTTGTCGTTTTCGGACAGTCTTATCAAAAGGTAATTTGGAGGTGTAATCCAACTCGCTCACCATTGTAAAGCACATTTGTGTGGGCAAATTATGCGTTACAGCGACTTCGGTCCGATTGCACACAAAACCAGCCTCGTCAAATCCCACTACAGTGACATGCGTATTTGCAGTCCGCGGATGGAAAAGAGAAACAAGAGTACATGTGAATGTATTTTTAAAAGTCTATTTCGTAAAATATACGACTTTCCACAGTAGATCCACCAAATAGAAGTTGCCAGTATCATCGACTGAGAAAATATCAATTTGTTTATTTCTACTATTGAAGGGATACTACGTTTCAAAAGGAATCTGTCACAAACCAAAGTCTGTTTGCAAGCGCAGCATTACAACCGCGCATTTGCGCAGAGTGATGCGCGGAGAGTTACACTCAAATATCTTCCGGACAGTTCGTCTGTCGGTTTGGCCTCGCATCTTATTTACCACATCGACTGTAGGTGTTGTGACGTATATTTAGGTAGTAACTGCCGAGCACGGAAGGAAACTTTGGATGCACGTTTTTCAATGTATTGGAGACGAGTGGTAGAAAGTATAGGGAAGGATCCGATGAAAAGCAGGAACATCAACTCGGCAAATACTAAGCACCACTTGATGAATGGACATCAGGTGCATACATTAAAGTTTTTAAACTTGCCATTGCTTAACGCAACTTGGAAAGGCAGGCAAGCAGTAAAGCGCAAGCAATTGCGGTAGACCGACTGAGATTGTGCGCGTAACCACCTATACGATTTCCCTGATTTTAAAATCCATTTATAATTCACCCAACTGTTTTCCTTCTCCATATGCATATGTTACTTTATTTGAAAAATGTATTGCGAATGCGACTGAGAAGCGTAACTAAAGTGCATGTTTGCGATTGATAAAAGATGTAAAGTGTGCATAGATTCATATCTGTTGATAAACCTTCTCACTGAAGTAAACGCAGCTTGTGCCACTGGGTTAGGGGATAGCAATAAACTCTCACAATTTACATGCTAATTGCGGCATAACCAACGTTATTTATAACCAACTGCCATCCAGCGTACTCGTGCCTGCTAGTTGGCATCACCCTAAGTACCGTATTCTTTTCGAACGAACTCAGCAATAGTTCCTCGCATGTCTCAGGGTTTCCGCTTTTTTTTGTCAGTTTAAGGAACATTATCGAAGGAAAGCCTTCACGCCAACAAAACCAACATAGCTTCTCTGTAACGGGATTTATCAGGTTTTACAAGTTCCCACCCAACTTCAAGCCCACGAATCGGTGATGCTACAAACATCCTCCGGAATCCGACCTCAATCAGTAAAAGAGATTCTCGGCATTCTGACTAGCCATCGTCTGGCTGTACCCGCGGACGCCACCAAGTTTTATTTTACCGTGCTGGCTAACACTTTTGCGCAAGGATTATGGAAGTATAAGCGTTTGTTCTGTGTGAATGGTACACCAATACCTTTCTTTTGATGTATTTTTTCCTCTGCGCTAGCTTGGTTGAAATTATCTGGGTACTTCCGGAGATCACGTCGAGTAGCCCAATTGCAGTCTATGTATGCCATCGTGGATTTATTCTACAGCAATCTGACGTGTTTCCATCAGACAATCAGCTTGACTGTCAACGTTTGGATTTAGGCTAATAATGTCTGCGTTGCAACGAGCGACATCTGCAGAACTAACAGTCAAATCGATCATACTGCTTTCCCTAGGCAAGCTAAGCCAAAGGTATCTGAAATAAACACTAGTTGTTGCGCAGACAGCTGTGTCAAACTTGTGCGCTTTCGTATGGATAGTAACAATTTCCGAAAGTCTTTCCGTTTCTTCTTGCTTGCTTTAGTCCAAGCCAAATAGAAATCTTACTAATACGACGATATACCATTCATTCTGCACTGAGTGTACGCCTCCTCTACTCATCAGATGTATGACTTTACTGGCACAGAATTGCGGTAGGCTGACGAAGATTTTAGCGCCAGCAGCAGCCGTGAAAGCTCTCTGACAGGAAAGGGACAAATCGGTGCCTCGTATATGACGTTTGACCCCAACCTTTAAAGAAGATCAGTGTATCCGGGCCAAAAGTAAGAGAAACGACCCAGAGTTACCTACTCTGACACTAGCGGCTTCTCAAACAGATGCATTCGTCCCACGGTATTTACCAGAACCACACGCCGCATAAAACAATTTAGAATGGCCTAAAAAAAATTCGTCTGCATTTGCTACCAACAGCAGGAAGGTACCTTCCATCGTAACACCGCCCGCTGTCAAACGAATTAATACTACCACCATCACTACAGGACTCAAGACCCCATCGTTTCTCAAACTGAAGAAAACAGCCACTGGTCCCTCCAAGAAGGAGAACACGAAACACTACCATATTTTGCTGAATGTTATATGTTCTAATGCGACTAATTCTGAGGAGAATTGCGTAAGGGACATTATACAAAACGACGGGACTCCGGAAGACTCCTTGTAGCAAGTAATACCAATTCAACCCTAACGAGTCAATATGATACGCCTCTATCGTCAACCATACTCCGTGCACTACATGACCTGCGGTTACTCAAGGTAACACTGCAAGTAGGTATTGATGCGCATGCAGTTCCTTAGTCAGACACTGGTTTCCGTTCCGTCTCATGCTCTGTTCGAAGTTTACCAAATGTTCCTTGAAGCAATCACCAGAAATGTCAGCAAAAGTCGAAAGACTTCCGTAAACAACAAGACCAAAATCATTGCTTGTTAACTGTGTATCAGAGTTGCAGATATTAAACGAGCTAGAGGCTGCAGCCCATGAATAGGACGAATGACACTTCATTCCTGAAGTACTCTCACTCGAAAATGTTATAGCTGATTCAACAGCAAGGTTACATCTATGGCCTAACTAAAAATAGTATGGTCCCCGATTGATGAAAGTAGCATTGCATTCCTAAATGTTCGCGGAACACGCTATCAAAAGTAGACACAAAAGCGAACAATGCTGCTATCTGAAATATTTAGGAAGGCGATAGTCATCGGGACACAGATAGAAAAGCTAACAATGTGCAAACAATTTGCCAGTACGATTCCGTCACGGTATATACCTAAAACGTGGACAAAACCGAAACACTCCCGTAACTAAAACAATATAATTTGTTCACGCTCTTGTTAATACTGAGTACTCGATACGACAATCTGAACTGGCCATAGGACCTGCGTCATTGGTACTAAACCAAACAACCGGCAGTTGATCTATCAAGAATCTGCAAATAGCCTTACCATACGCATCACCAACATTTACGAACAGGCTTCTGACCACCGATGCCTGCATCTGTGTGTATATTAATGCAGAAGCTCTTCTGAGAAGGCTAACCGAACTTCGTATTCTACAGGTCTCCACGCCTTTGGACCTAGTTATAGTCCCTGAAACATGGTTAAACACGCTGATCACTGGTGCTGTGTTTGCTCTACCCGGCAGGACGTCAATATGAAATGATATATCCAGTAGTGGTGTTGGTGCGCATCAGTTTTATCCATCTGCCTTGCATGTTTATACCATTGCGGACCCAGAAACGCAAGCTGTCGATTTGGTTCATTGTAGTATGCACATAATACGCGGTGATGTGTGTCTACTAGCAATACATTCTGGCCTTTTAGTGTTCAACTTAGAAGGGATCAGTGCCTGGCTTCCTCGATGAAGCGATTCCTAGCGCGACCACATACTCGCTTTCTTCCAGTGGGGACTTTAACCGTCATGCATTCGAAATTTCAGGTACGAGAAAGGAACAATTCAAGGCTGATTGGCAGTCGGGTAATCAAGATGTACTTCTGAACAACCAGGTTGTCTCTCCCACGCGAATCAGAACCGGTGACGCACCACTGTTTCTGTCCTCATGCTCACCAGCGAGGAACCAATAGTCGATACCGTGATCATAGACGCACCACTTAGCCGTAGGGATAAAACAAATTTGCTCTTTCCTTACACCTGTTACTCGGAGTATAAGAGAACAACGCGAAAACCTATGTCGTCACATATTACAATAACTTGTATAACCTCGTTCAAGAAACCAACTGGTCTTTCCGCGCCGGGAACCCGCCGGATATCCAGTGGATGACGTTTGTCACCCATATTACTGAACCAGTGGCAATTGAGTCTGAAAACTAGGTCTTACGACAGAAGCAACTTAATTTGTTCCCGAGGAGCAGTACTACGAATTCATGGCCTTAAGGGATTCAGACTGGCACGCAAATCAAGTCCGCCCAAGTAACCTTACCTGGGGTGATTACACAACTCAAGGAAACCATTGCGTCAAGTTGATCCACAAAGACCTACTCCAGCACAAACAGAACATAACGACAAAATTCATTAAAAATCCGAGGTTTCTTTGTGGGCACGTAAATGAGCTCCGCGGTGTGTTGCAAGGGATCCCAGTATTACGTGCAAAAGATGGTCTGGGACGATCTACACAAGATGTGGCCAACGTGCTTCGTCAACATCTCATCCACGACTTCCAGCGTGATTTATCATTTTAGCCGCTTTTGACATAGCTCACCTCGCTATCAGATTTAATCCATGTATGTTTTACAACAGCATATATGTATGATAAAAAGACTAACCTCAAACGCGTGCACAACTTACGTGGCATGGAGAAAAACAAGCCGGAAGCATTAAAGACAGTGGTTACGAAACTTACTGAACAAATATCCCTGTGTTTCCAATGTTGTCACCAAGCAATGCAGGATATCACATTGGGGAATCATGGACTAGTCACTCCTAATTGCTATAACGGCAATCGTGCAAAGCATTAGAACTATTCTTCACTCACTTTTCTCCCAGTTTTATCTAAATTACTGGAAAACATAACTGCAGAGGCGCTCATGGGATTTCTTTGAAGCAACAAAATCTTTGAATCACATCAACACGGATTACGCCGAAATTGATGCTGCAGTACAGACGTGCTGCTAGCCCGATCAAGCTGGCCAGTAATGAAATACCAGAGTGAGAGTCGACGTCTACTTAGATTTCATGGGAGCGTTCGATTGTTTGAACCACTGCATTCTGTTTCACAAGCTTGGAAGCTATAAAATTAGTGACTATGTGCGCGGCTGGACTGGCAACTTCCTCGCTCAACGTCAGCTGCATTTCCGATCAAATCGCCCTCCAGCGTGGCGTGCTCCGAGGCTCAGGACTAGGGCGCGTTTATTCCTAATATTCATTAACAACTTAGATAGTGTACTGCAATTGAACTTTCTAATATTCGAAGTTGACGTCTAGGTTGTCCATAACATTAGAACAGTGAATGATCACATGAGATTGCACAGCAATCTCGACAGAGGTTATACGTGATTATTCGATAACCAGCTCCAGCTCAATGTGGAGACGTACAACCTCGTGAGCAAACGCCATCGGCTTACACATGAATACCGACTTAGGACCAGCAGTTCCAAAATGTATCCAATGAAAACCTCATCACCATCAACAGCAGCCCATCCGCCATTTGAACTGACGCTTCGATGCCATACAACAATGAGGACCTATGAAATAAAGAGTAAAAAGAGGGAGGCAAGAGGGACTTACCTGAAAACCTTAAAGCCCAAAGCAAACATTCAGGGTCAAGGCGCCTACACCTTGTGTTAACAACGTACCGTTATAAACAGCTGGCTATCGTGCAAAGATAAGACGGCGTCGGCGAGACAGCTTCCTTGCGGCTTTCACTGCCCCGCGTTTATAATCAGCCATTATCCCGCAGATAACTCAGAACCAAACACACTTTAAACTGACAATCCGATTAGGAGACGGCGGCAGACGTGCCACTGGTGCCTACTGCGAGCCATATCCTGTAAAGTCTCGGGCCAAGCACAAGGCGAGTCAAGTGGACGCCAGCCCGGAAGGCGAGGCGGACCTACGGCACCCAGTTTGGTAGTCAGGGACTCAATTTCCCGCTGCCAAGTCAACGTCTGTTCACTTCGAGCATTGCGCCACCCTACACCTGGCAGACTAAACAAGACCCTCCTTATTAAGCGGTTACCAGGCATACGTAGCACGTGCCCGCGCCAAGGGAACTTATTCAGTGCTACCGGTTGTTCTAGGGAGCCAGCGTGATTATCACTTCCTAGTACTCGCCTCCGCACATCATCGTTGCGGACACGCTGGTGCCATCCGACTCCAGCAGTGCTGCGCAGGCAATGATGATCAAAGACTTAAAGGCGCTTTAGATCTTCAGACCGAAGAGGCCAATTCTCACTACCATGGCACAGAACAGCTCTCACGGTGGCCTTGGATACACGGCCGTTCAGAAGAAGTAAAACTCCCTTCTGCCGCCAGAGAGGTCGCAGGTTAAAGAAGGTAGCTCTGGCTTTTTCAATGCGTGAGCTGACCTAAAGTTCGTTGCGCCCTACATTGTTGAAGCAGCTGCCAAGGTAAGGGAAATGATCAATCACCACGAGTCCCTCGTTAGCAAGCGTCCATGGGTCATCAAGTGGCTGGTGGTCCTGCATCAACAATTTGCACTTTGAAGGTGCGAAGTGCATATCAAATAATGGTACTACTCTGGACAGGATATTCAGGGTTGATTTTGCCGCCTCAACATCGTAGATAAGCAAAACGATATCGCCTGAATAATCTCGACCAACTAACCGTTCATCAGGCAGCCCTTTGATGCCTACATCGTTTGATTTCGCAAGGGAACACTCCATGATATAATCCACAACGACAGTGAACAAAAATGGGGAAATCGGACAAACCTGACGAACGTCACTTGTGGTCGGAAAGCTTTCCGAGAGGATACCGTAGACCCTGAAGCGTCCTGTGGTGTTCGAGGATAGAGCACGAAAGATGTTCACATATTTTCGTGCGAACACCTTTTCGCGCAAGTATTTCAAACAGAATCGATCAATCGATTGGAACGAACGCACTCTTGAAATCGAGGAACACAGCTATTGTCGGGATGCGGTATGCTCTAACACCTGCCGCAAAGTGAATATATGGTCTATACAGCCACGCTTTGGAATGAAACTGGCCTGATCTTCCCTAATCCGAGATTCCCGTTTTGCAGTGAGACGATGAACGATAATCAAGGCCAGTAATTTTGTCACAACTGGAGATAGGCTCATACCCCTGTAGTTAGAACAGTCCGTGCGACTGACCTTCTTGTATATTGCCACTATACTCGATTCGCTCCAATTAGCCGGCATACTATTTCGTTCCAGATAAGTTCGAATTGGGAGGTCAGTGCTTTTGCAGAGGACCTAACCACCATCCTTTAATAGTGCAGGTGGTAGGAATCCGGGCCAGCGGCACGAAAACGATTAAGGGCATTGATCGCGTTTCGGACCTCGGCCTCCGAAGGAGGCTCTAAACTAACCGTCCATGGCTCGTCCAGCAACACCTGAGTAGGAAGAGGTCCGGGAGCATGGGGCAGCTGAACTGATGTTCAAGTGCTCCAGCCCCACGAGCCATACGGCGCTCCTTATTGTGTATCAGCGCACCCGCGCTGTCCCTGAATGTCTCACTGACGCCTGGATTTCTCGGACCAGTGGTGCGTATTAGCTGGAAGAGCTTACGGTAATTGCCTATGCTCCTGCCTCCTCCATTTCTTGAGCCCGACTGGTCCACCAGGCTTCCTTGTCAGCACGTAGGCTCCGCTTTAGTTCACGCCTAATAGCCCGTCTGGTCACATTGTGTTCAGAACCAGCCGGGAGGTGCCTTCTAGCTTCCAAAAGGTTCACGGACCTCTCGGATATCCAGTGACTGGTGCGGTGACGACTGATAGTGCCACAAGCAGATGCTCCTGCGTCGTGCATGGCGCCGAGAATCTATTCCACTGAAGTTCAGTGTCATTAGGACAAGACAGCGAGAGTTCGCTATGCAGTGCTTCTTGATAGGCTTGCCTGACCGAGGGCTGGGACAATTTCTCCGTTGCCAATCGGAGGAGACGCTTTGTGCGCCTTCCGGTAAAGTTCATGGAGAAACGACAACGTACCAAGGCATGATCAGAGTCGACACAGGTACTCCAGTACGAGCGGCAATCCAGAATGGAACCACGCCACCTGTAACTTATGGCTATGTGGTCAATTTGGGTCCATCGCTGACCAGCTACAGTTGGACGCCAAGTGGCACTTCGGCGCCCACTGTGTCTAAAAGCAGTGCTAGTAAGAAACAACTGGTGCTCCGCACACAGTTGCAGCAGACGCTCGCCGTTGTCAGTCCGTTCGGAGTTAAGTCCATACTTACCACCCAGCTGAGCTTCTGAAGAGCTCAGACGCCCTACTTGTGCGTTCATATCCCCTGCAAGTACTATAATATCTGAACTAGTAGCACTGCGTAGTAGCGTGTTCAGTTCGTGATAGAAAGTGTCCTTGACTGCATTAG
The DNA here is from genome assembly GCA_944474145.2 of Dicrocoelium dendriticum. NCBI lineage: Eukaryota > Metazoa > Platyhelminthes > Trematoda > Plagiorchiida > Dicrocoeliidae > Dicrocoelium > Dicrocoelium dendriticum. Next base: position 63,227,044 of record OX104061.1, read on the forward strand.
AACTGCAGTCGGTGGGAGCATAAGCAGAAATCACAAACAAACAGCGTTTTGTACTACTTCGCGAATTCACCTTAGCTGATGTCGTCAAACGGGCTGCACATAAACGGCTGTTCACCGGAATCCAATCAACCAACGATGACTCAGCCTTGGAGCTGAGAATGATACCTACACCAGCTTGACCCGTGAGTGCGCATCGGCGTCTCCGGATGCGTGCAACCAATAACGAGAGGATAAGCCGGGTGCAGTCAATTCAATAACCCCGTTAGGGTCATTAATCCTAGTTTCGGACACACAACACACATCAACACCCAGTGTGTCCAAGGTGCGTGCGAGTGCAGCCTGCTGACCTGTTTGTCTTAGAGTGCGGACGTTGAATGTCGCCATGGAAACGGGACAGCGTGGCCTTATAAGGGACTTTTGCCGATAGGCGTCCGATAGGTGCTGTGGGATGGTGGCTGCAGATGGTTCTACTCCAGTAGCACTTCGGTTGCTGTCAATTAAGCTGGGAATTATAGAAGGAAGGTTAGTAATGGGGGCCGGGATGGGAGTAAGAGAAAAGGTGGAAAAGAAAGAAGGGAGGCGCCAGCAGTAGCATGTTTTCGCTTATCCGCCCTGCTGTATGCAGCAGATAAGGCGACCCTTGATAATCTGCGCGACGGCCGATGCAGGATGAAGTTTATGTTTGAAGAAAATGTCATGGTTGTATGTGGGCTGAGATACTGCCAGGGCGCCCAGACCTAGACAGGAGGACGATTAGGTCCTCATCCAAAGTCTTTGGCTCAAAAGCCTATCCGCAAGGCAGCGGAGAGATGGCAATGATTTAAGTTTACATAACTGGACGCCATTTCGTTTAAAACCCTCAACCTGGAGGATCAGAAGACTGAGGTTGTCTGACCTCTCACCATTGCCCAAACTGGTAGGAGTAGCTCTCAAGATGCTCGGAGGCATCACCCAGTATAGCTCAATGGGTCAATGAGGTACGCAAACCGTCGCACCACGTTAAGGTCCAGTCTCATTGCGAAGACCACGGGTGATTGTGCAGTACGATTTTAGCTGCACGAATAAGGCTAAAATCATTAGATAGAGATAGTCGACATCTTAGACTTGTAAGAAGGGTTTTCGGAATATCTGATCTATCAGCTTTTCCGCAAATGCTGGTCGCCTATGTGAGGACCTACGTGAAATATGCGGTCCAAGCCTGGCGTCCCTGGCGCAACTGCGACATTAATGTACTTGGAGCTCCAAAACATGGAGTAACCAAACTCGTTGAATGATTGTTGCATCTTTCCTACCAGCGCAGATAGCAATACCTGAGGTTGTCTAATGCAAATTGTTGACCTCAACGAGGGGACTGAAAAACGTTTCACTTATTAATGACAAAGCCAATTCACCCAGGTCGCAATCTGTTGCAGTAGAGCCAAAATACCAAACTTCGAGGCCATCCGTTCAAACTAGCTACACCCTAAAGTCGACTTGACTGTCGCTAAATATTTTCAACTTTGATGTGTGCCGTGCCAAGAACGACTATCCGAGTGATATCTTCCTTGCCCCTAAATTAACGCCACTCAAAATGCGTCTTTCTGATACGCTTTCCAATTACGTTAGTTGTAGTTTATTTCACTCGGTGGTCCAAATAACCTAATTCAAGAAATGTGCTTAATGATCCTTTCTGGAACCTGGTGATGAGGATACACGCACAATGGCCCATATGAGTAGCATTGATGTATCTACACTGGCTAAGTGTAACACATCGGTGGAAAGAAGCAACACATGAATGATCGTTGCCGTATACCCTTTTATTTCTCACGCATTTACGGAACTATAGCAGCTCGCGGTTTTGTGTCTGCACGTCCCGTTCCCACTTCAAACTATCGTTATGCAATCGTGCAATAAAATCGGTAAACGCCTAAAATAACGATTTATTTTATTCCATGATCCATCAAATTTTTATTTTTGCCCTAACCATCCTACGGCATTAATAAACCAATACAGTTTTACCCGGGATACATCACTGTTCACTGGTCATCTCTGGTCATATCCAAGAACAACGTGTAATGACTACAGATATTTCTAGTCTTCCATTATGAACTAGTCCCATTTGGGCGACCACAATATTTACATGCTCCGCATTTCAACCGGTTCAATCCATTAACTTGCAGAACAAAGCCTACGCAAACGGCCTACACTAACTGCTTTACCCATGATCATATGATAAGCAGACTCCACGCGCTCGGTTTAACGCGTCCATCTCCTTCTCTTTATCTGACATTCCACTGACAGTCGCCAAACGACGAGTCATATTCAACTCGCACACCAGGAAGCGTCCGTTCCGCCACACTCTAAAAGTAGCCAACAACCAATAGTTTGATGGAAATAAAGTTCTAAATAAGCATGGACATAAAACTGATTTGTTCTCGTGTTACTAGTAAGTACCACCCGAACAGCGCTATGGCGTTCTAGAATTTGTGCCGGGAACAATTTGTTTCATCCTAAGTGTATACTAGTTCTCTAGTTATAATGGTTGCTAAAATTATTACAAAAGTATCCCTGAAAGCGCACTTCATCAGAATATTTCAATTGCTTCTCCTTAAAGAAAAGGAGCTGGTCTCCATCTTCTTTAAACAATAGCATGAAACCAAGAAATAGGATCAAGCATTCCTGTGCTAATAGCGTCATGTAAACGGTTGGAACCTGGAACCAACCGAATTTCGCGAAAACTCGAAGTGAGGCGTACTCAATTGTCATTATCCTCTTGCTCAATGAAACGTCTGATATAACCTTGGTAACGTATACAATTCTTGTTGGCCGACAGAAGCGGAACCATTCTAAAGTGTGATACAATTATACAACATCAGATATCCGTGTAAGCGAAGATAGTTTTTTAAGAATTCCTCATCTGGCTTCCACAGTTATACATAAATAAAGCAGACTGGTATACAGACTTTACCATTTCTTAGTCCAGGAGCGAGGTAAACACTGACAGCGGACGTGACGTTGGCTGTCATTTTTGTTTCGAAAATTAACCTCGCGGGTCACAGGTCGTCAGGCTTTTGGGCCAGGGTGGTTCCAATCCTGTAGTTAGCTTCTGGCTACACAGCTCTGGCTCGTGCAGTCCAATTGCAATTGCCTGAGCAGCTTCCAGTATCCTTTTTTACACCTATTTCGATCGGTTCGCCGAGGCCTGGTTGAAAGGGTCTGCTAATTTAGTGTCATGTCTCGTGCCAGTGAGGTGCGCGGATATTAATAAGCTGACTAGTTTTCTGCTTCCAGTTGCATGTCAGGCGGGGTGGTGTTCCTTCACTAAGTCGAATAGACGCCTTATCGTCTGACGAATTTATTCTGCTTCAAAAGAGCACAAAAAACAGCAAACAAAAATTAAATTGCTGTGGAAATGATACATATCATTTGACTTCTATTACACCGTCGGTATGTTAGTAATCTCTATTTGTGTTCTTGATGCGGAGTACGTGCGTCTGAGTTCCCGCGAAAGAAGTCGAAATAGTGCTTCCGTCGTCATATGGTCAGTGTATTGTAGCTGTACGAAAATCGGCTTATATTCTGCTAGCAATATTATGGGCTGCGTGTTCTTTTGCAGGTTGGCTCCAATGAAATTTTCAGGGTAGCCATTCTCCCTCAGCAACATGCGAATGTACTCTAGTCCCTAAGGAGGCATGTGTTCTGAGCAAAACTTTTTATGCTCGTTTCCATTAGATATCGTTCAGATTCTGTTTAAAGTTAAACACGCAAAGCTATAGAAATTTATCTACTCTCTAATCCACTTGCATTTCCTATACACGCGACGTTGCAACGCACCTGTATCAAATCTTCTCAGATGGATTTTTAGAAATTGATGGAGGGTGTTTTCTTCCAATTCATAGGTAAAATTTATTGCTATGTGGCACTGGTTAAATGTATTTATTAGCACATCAATACTTGGCAAGGCTTGAAGTAAACTAATAATGTCATCCATTTACCGCCATTATAGACTGGGGTATGCGGCCTTTGATTTTACCTAGTCCTGTTCCTGCATGCCCAGAAAACATCGGCTAAGTATGGTTCAAGTGTGGAACCCATGGCGACCCCATCGCACTGCCGGTATAATTCGCCCCTGAAGAGAAACTGAACATTAAATGTGCATCTGATTAATAATTGCTTGAGGATCAAAGTCGACATGCCCATCTGTTTGTGATTGCATCAACATACCTCAAAAATAATGTATGGTCACAAGCAGTGGCAACTTGGTGAACAGTGAAATAACATCCAGAGAAGATATGGTTAAAATGGTGGCGTTTACATCCCGCATAGTATTGGCTAATTCAATTCTAACTCTCAGACTCTGCACTGCAATTTAGATTCGAATAGTGAAAGAATCGCAAGCAGCTACCGAGTGAGCACTTCGTAAGTTGAGATTTTCATATACAAGACGGGCCGAAGATTAACACTGGGCTTTTGCGTTTTTGGTATTCCATGGGAACTTAGAATATCTGTTCTTATTAGTAGTTCAAATGCGGATCCTTCAAGATAGCCATCGTTCCTAAGCTTTTTGAGTATGGAAAATATGAGGCTTAATTTGCTTTTTTGTCATTCTTAATTGTAACCTTTAAAAACTTGGTTTCATCAAACAGTATCTCATTCATTTTCCTCACGTAGTGCACTATGTTCATGATAACAATGCCCGCACCCTTATCTGGTCGAGAAATTACAATGCCACGGTTGCTAACTAAACGAGTTAGATCTTTGACTTTTTGCTCTTATAGAATTGTTGCGTATTATCAACGCACCTAGGTGTTGGTAGCAGGTGGTTGATGTATTCCGTTTGAATTAAGTGGTTTCAGTGGCTGTTGCCGCTAGAGGTGTCAATGAGCGTTTGAATACTACAGTGACCATGATAACTTCACCCACTCTTGCGCCCTGCACAACACAGAAAACTAGGAGGAACAATGGCTCGCTACCGCTCACATGCACTAATGTTTCGCAGTCTAAAACAGACTACAGAAAAGAACTGCAAGTTGATCTAAACAAGTGGGATCGTGTTTGTAAACGGATCATGCAAGACTGACTAACTAAATGCGCATCACCAGACATCCAAAAACGATTCACCGCGGTAAGTCCCGAGATATGCGGTTAAATTGAGATCCGCATCTGAAAACATAGCCGCACTTCCTTCGGTATACCTCCTCCAGAGTGAAGATTTTCGGATACGAATTTTTCCGTATGTTCCATAGAGCGAAGGCTAACGAGGCATAAATGCCTCAAAAGACCATCACAACGGCAGTAACAACACTCAAAGCCTCAATAATAATCATGTTTGCCCATGACCTGTCCGAGTAACATGCAACGACAAATATACCTACACATGTAAATACAATCTTTGCTTGTTAACTAGTAAAATTTGTGAAAAAGTACTGATCATAATCGTTGGTATTACCATAACCATGCCTTTGTAGGCGTGTTAAATATTATTATGGATTAAACATTTGTGTAACTATTTATTTAGGAAGCACATAAGTATGGCCAGGAACAAGTTGATATATACCCTCTCTGTGCTAATCAAGTCGTTCTGTAGTTAATTTCATGGCTGCATTTAATTTTGTACTAATAATGCATTGTTTAGAGAATAATATAACTTGAGTTTAGTCCCAACACATGGCGGTGCACTTAATTCATAGCGGACGCAACACACTACTTTCTGATACACGATTAGAAGCAGCCGATAGATAACTGCGTCTACTCAGTATTTTCGTGGCACCAAGATCAAAGCATGTATTTTTATTCTTTGACGATTGCGGACCAACTGCGGTAATTTCGAGAACAGATTTTGTGCCGTCCTCTTATCGGTCGGCCCAAATTCACCCCTGCAAACACTCTTTGTCAAGCGCTTCTGACATAAATGAAGCCACCACTTATGTACACTAGTAATCATTTCCTACTTAGCGAAAATTTAAGAACTGTGACTCTGTCAGATGTTAAATGACTCCACTCCATCAGACAAACGAAAATATCGCTGCGCCCAGGTATAAGCTACACAGAGTCGCGCTGTCAGGTGTGTTCGTTGTTTTGTACGACCAACCCAGTACAGCGGATGGAGTGGCTTTTTACTTTGGAAGCGGTCTTTAACGAGAACCCTAAAGGACCCTGACAATACGATGCGAGATTCCCTACGGCGCTGATTAATTTTACAAGAAGACGACGCTTGGTAATTGGTTGTTGTTGGCCTCACCCAAACTAACGGGTCTGAGTTAGACTCCAATCTAGCATCTGCACTGAGACCTGTGAGGACAACTGATACAGCTACTATCAAATCATCAGTGCATTCAACATGCACTATCTGGAATACCAAATTAACCCTGGAGAATAATCCAAAGCCGCTATGCAAGAGCTTGGTGCCAATTTCCCACCTTCTGGCTCCACTCCCACGAGGTTCGGATATTCAGACAGGTCATTTATTCTCCGCCGCATAATCACTAGTAAAATCTTGATCGAAATGGTACTCGTCTATGCCCATTTAGATCGCAGTAATCATGCAACATCGCTCTTCATCTCCGCCTGGATAAGCAACTCCCTGCATAGGCATCTGGAAATAAAATATCGCAAATAGTAATCACAACAAATACACTTGAAAGGTAGTGTGTTATAATGTTCGGGACTTAGCCCGTCCGTTCCCCTTTATTATTACCTATTTAGCCCGGATCACTCCTTCACACTACGTTAACCAAGGACAACAAAATATGGCTTCAGATCAATATCAGCACGACTGCATACAGCTTCAATCGGCATTGACAGCGTTTATGAATTGGTAGTCCACAGGCAACTTCAATTTAACAAATCGAATTATGGGCTAATTAATCTAAGAAACTATAAGCTTAATTATCATGAACAACAGCACCGTATTTGTTAAAAATTTATTACCTCCTGTGCCAGGACGGTCTTGTTTGCCGGCGCTATCTGGATCAGTAGCACGAAGCAGCACTCAATACTCGGGGATCCTAACTGAGCTTTTGGACACTGATCTTTCTGCTTCCTTCCAATTAATCTCTGCACAATTTATCCTCACGTGAAAAATCTGCTTTACCACAGCAGCCTTGATTAAAGCTGGATCTCACTTGCTTAGGATCTACACATTACCCGGCTTCCACAATATTTAGTTGGCTATACCAATTTCCTTAGGATTAGTGCCTGAATAGCTTGGGAGAATCCAGTCGACGCTATCGGCATTTGAACGGTAACCTTATCACTGTTTACCAGTATTCAAACTAACCTAAAAGCTCGCGTTAGCAGCTTCTAGAGGTCAACCGAAGCAACTTGCTGAACGGTAGCTGAAGCCTTAACGAAATGTTATCCATCAGCTTGTTTACCGCACACGGAATTCACTCGCTGAACATGTTAGTTTAACCCCTACCTTAAAGATGGTCAGAAGCCGCGTCGACAAAGCGCCGGGCGCTTCGCACCAGATTGCATAATACACATGAAACGAACACATATTTAGAAGACAAAAAGGCAACAAGCCACACCCGTCCTGTTCTGAAAAGCAAACGCGGTGACATATAAAATTGCATAAAACCATAGGTCATTGCTACCTACGGACAAAGTCCGTCGGTAAGTCCACGGTTTTCGACTTTCCTTTTTTGGTTGCATCGTTTTGAACAAAATTACTTGACTTCCAACAGGACATGATAAGGTTCGTTTATGTTATCCACATTGTACAATTGACTTTGGACCACCTAAGGTTGCAAAATTCACTACTGGCTCAAAGACTTGAGTTCAGCTAATACGAGGAACAATGAGCAGTCAGAATTATTGTGGGTTTTGGGAAAAGTAAGCTTATGTGAACACAGTCACTCAGTATTTTGGAAACGAATTGAAATCACAGCTCAGCATTTGGTAGCTGCAACTAAAAACTAACAGTAAATTTGGCCTCTAACCTTAGAAAAATAACTTAGGTATTTAACCTTCTTTGTGGCGCTGCGTTACGGATATTTTGGCACTCATAACTCGCGCTTCAACCAAAGTTTTCCAGTTCGGATGGTGTATAGAACTTCTGCGAACCCATCATAATTGTACAGCATGGTGAAAATGGATTGACCAAATCTTCCGAGTGCCCTCCGCAGCAAGCAGACGTGCTGATATTGTTTTCCACGCAGCAAATTCTGACATTTTAAACAGTTAAGGTCACCTTGAATGTGCCCACAAATGTCGCGTTACGGCGAAGTGGTGTGCAATACATATAACCCAAGTCATGTCTATCGGGCACTAGAACAGCGTGACATTTTTCCACATTGAACGGTAGTGTATTCAAAACTGACCAGGTTAAAATTTTGTTAAGGTCACGCTGGAACTTTTCGCGGTGGTTCGGTTTCCTGCCCGCTCGCCGCAACTTGATACCATCCGCGAAGTATAGGAAATATATGGTAAATTCCCTAGCCAGCTCGTTTACAAAAATCAAGAATATACGGGATCCAAGCACCGAGCCTTGTGCTACGCCGCACTCCACCACAATTGCATCGGACAGGTATGCTCCTATTCTCAATAACCACCAAATTATTGCAGGAGATTGCTTACGCAACACAGCAGTGGGTCACCAACGCCATGGAGCTGAAGTTTATATAGGACAATTTGGTGGTCTAAACGATAAAACGCCTTGTAGAAATCCAAATAAATGATATCAACCCTTGCTCCACCATCAAATGTGTCAGTCCAGCTGTTGCGTACAAATAACATATCTGTAGTGTGTGGGCGCTCATGTCGGGAGCCGTGTTAATCTAGTTTAACCACTTGTTTGGTAATTCACCTCACTTAGAGTAATGGTTCTGAATGACGTTTTCCTCGTAGGTACCAGATACATATTGGTTGAACAACGGCCTAAATAGGCTCAAGCTACCGATAACTAAATTATGGTAGGTTCGGTTTAAACTAACGGGACAGAGTTTGAAGCAGTAAGCGATTAATGTACGTACATCAGCTTATTATATATACTTTTCTAATAGCAAAGGACTTATTAGTGATAAGGGATTCAGAGTACGTAATGTTTTTCGCCTTACAATGCTTATTTGATTTAAGATATAGTAATTAAACCGCAAACCGCTTGGTGGCAATCCATAGGATACCAACATGACAGTTCGTGGTTCTAAACATCTTCAGGGATTACTCTGAATAGCCAAAGCCACTACACCATGTACATAGTCTGGTCAAGTTGTCTTCAGAAGGTAATCTTCAAGTAAAATGGGTTGTTTCGTTTTTGAAGAAGGTTTGCTTTTTTATATTAAACCGCAACAAAATTACGTGAATTTAGTTTATTATTAGAATGCATATTCTAGGTTCCATAGAAATAGGTAGTATTCCTACTTATTATCGAATTCTTATCAATATAGCGTTGCGAAACTTCTAGTTTTTTGGTGAAAAATGCATGGTGGTTGCTGTTGATCAACGATGTGTGAACCCGAAAGAACTGTTAGTGTAATAGCGAGGTCCAACTTGATTGGACCAAAGAAGTTACACCGATCCCGGATGTATCACTACCGTTGTAAATCTGAGGTTCCGCCGCCGCTATTTACAAATTTTAGGATTTCGCAGGTTTGCAGATTTTCGAGCACGACGCCATAATATGAAGGATGGAAGCATTTTGCAACATATCTAAGGACTGCGTTATACTATCCTCTATTTCAGTCCAAATCCAAAGGTGGTGAAGGAAGTCGTGGTGTGCCGTTAGTCAAATCACAGTAGCCCAATAGAACTACTCGAAACCATTGCCGTTGAGAGTAATTTGCGAAGAAACAATAAACCGTGCGGTATGTTTTGCAAACGCCTACGAATCGTTAAAAGTCTGATCGTGAAAGATGGTTTTTAACTCTTAAGGAAAGGCTGTTCATCAAACAATGTACTACAAACAGATTACAGGGAAAAATATCGTTGGGCTAAAAGCATAATCTAGCCCTCTTATAGTAATATCTGACTGTGGAAATATCGCAACCGACCTAACCTTTTGACGCGTCACCCACTGAAGTATATTAGAGTACTGGAACCGTAGGAGATTGGCTGATTCCTTTGCCGGACGCGCTGAAATTCCGCATTGCACTTTACAAAGGCCACTAGCATGCATTTATAAGCAATTGTGGTTCGCGCTGAACTTATTCATTCACTGATTCGTCACGATTTCCTCGCGCAGCTTGCTCAAATGGTATTTACGCTCTGTCACATATGAAGTCCAGATTTCGGAATTCGGGGAGGACTTTTGAGCTCTCCATGATAAGTCCCTCAATGACATGCATTTACATGTTCCGCTCCTCAGAAATGACGTCATCCGCCTTTGAAGATGTAAGATTTTTGCTAAAAGTTGTGCGATTTCAGTGTGTTAAATCCCCTCGTGAAAGGGTTTCAAACGATTTCCAGGGGCATTCAGTCAAGAAGTTCCAAGAATACTTATTAATAAGCGCAGACAACATGTTGAAGGGTGTGACAGTTTACACTTTATTATCTTGTTTTCGGACTATTCTGCATAACAGAGAAATTAGACAGAAGGGACACATGGTCAATGCCACCCAGTGGTGTGCTTTTAACTACGCCGTCAACCAGGAATTCTTCGTGGAAGAACGCAATATGAAGTATGGACAGTTTGTTGGCAGTTCGCAATTTGGTGGGATATTTCATGTGGTTTTATAGTGGGTAACTGGAAATTACCTCTTGTAAAATGGCTTAGAACTGAATGCTGTCGGTCACGGTTATTTCCAGGTCGTGCATATTTAGGTCGCCTGCAATGAGAATTTGACAATCTGTCTTGCTCAACGCAACCTGAAGAACGTGGTTTAGTTTGAAATAGTTAACTTAATATCATCCAGTTAATTTCGTTACGCTTAGAGTACCGATTTATCCAGCTGAGTTCAAGTGCCAATTGACAACTAGATGTATTTAATCGTGTTGTGAAAAAGAAAGATTATGTCAAGATTTGTACTGCACTAGACAAATGTTTGGTCTACTTTGGATGAAACAAGACCAGCAAGTGTACAGTTTTGCGGAGCTTTACTTGGCAAAAATATAACGTCTCTCCTAGCATCTGGATAAGGTTTGTGAGCCAACGCATAGCAAAGACGTTTGAATGAACCGCACATGCATAGGTTATGGAAGCAGTGTTTATTACTCCGCTTATTAAGAGTGTGTTTTTCAAAGCCAGCAAAATTTCGCTCAATGTTCTGCTTCCCGGAACAACCAAAGTTATGTAATCCATAATTGCTGAGACATTAATGGGCAAGTTACGAGGGTATGAGGTCAAATGTTTGGATCAACGCGGGTTCGGGCATAACGTTTTTATACCATCAAAATTTTATTCCGCTTTACAGTTGGACTGAAACAGCCCACTAAAGGTCTGATTGCGTTGTCATGTATCTAAAAACCTACAACGCTTCCTAGTGCTTAGATTGCCACGTCCTGTACCATACACTGTAATTTTAAGGAATCTATAATTGTTCCTTAGATGCAGCGGAGATTTTTAATTCAAGTGGTTCCAGCTCCAACTTAGCCCTGATATTCTGCCGTTGATTTGTTGGGATTCGATGCTGCACACAAGGCTTGTGGTGGCCACGTGATATCTTGGTTTTTATCAAATATCCTTTGCGTGTTATGTGGTCGAATCGCCTGCGTTTTGTCCCTAAGATTATTATATGAAAAGCGACCAATAAAGTAGAAGCTTACGTTCTGTTTCTCAGAATTGCACAGTGCATTTGATTGTTCATTGAATAATCTACTTTCATTTGCTGCCGACACGGGGAAAACTCCAAAGGTATAGTATAAACCCACTAACACATTTAGTCTTGGGGACTACAACTCGCAGACCGACTCATAGAAATGTGGTAATAATGTAAGACGACCTCCGTTGTTCACAGCAGTAACTGACGGCATGTAAAACGGCGTAATACCCTTTTGTTGCTTAAGCGGGAATTTCGAGCGGTTCGATCCCTTCATCTTCCCTCAAATGCGTAGTGTATATATGAAGATCCATAAACCCTGTAACGTAGTTGAAACAAGATCTGGTATCATTGGAGAACCTACAGCGAAAGGCAATCAAACGTGTGAGATGGTTGCTTTACCTGCATTACTATCTGTGACCGAAATGTCAAAGTGTGTACAGAGCATGGTATTGCCTTTCACTGGGTGACTTCCTTCTACTATACCAATGTTGTTAAAACCGGTTACGCATGCCACTACCTCCTAAAACTTAGTCATAACACAAACTTGTGGGGTTAATAAATGAAAACACTCACATAATAGTCGAACATAATTTCAACGATTCTTTCTTTTGGAGTTTAAATGCGTGGAATTATCTTTCGATTTTTGTCATTTTTGCTTCCAGGCCATATATTTGGAATCGATTTTAATTCTGTCTAAGGAAAACGACAAGACGAAGCCAAGTATTATGCACACCGGCCCTTACGAAATAACAGTATTCGGATATACTCTGTGTTGGCATATATATTATGATGTGTTTAGATTTGCGCGTTCTATTTTATTGTCATGTTTTTGGAACTAATGTAATACACGGGAAATATTTCACAGGACCATGAATTTGTTAGACGAATTATGCCATGGTACATTTGAAAGGATCAGTTTGATCAAGTAAGACATTTTCTATTTTATTTTAATTTGCTTCTTTAATTTATGATAGGATAGTTTTTGTTAAGCCTTATACTTCCCATTGATAGCAGTAATTTATTTCATCTCTGGTATATACCAAATTATGTCTACTTATTAGGCGGTCAAAACAGCGGTTAGTGCACTTCCCTCTTAGGATTTGCTTTCCTTTACTATCGCGGTACACTCCTGCATATTTCTTTAAGAACAACCATGGTTTTTCTTGCAAACAATAATTGAAAAAAGCAGACCAACATTTTGGCGCTTCGGGTTCTGATTTGGATATATCAGTGTGTATGTTCATGGATACAAACAAGCAAGCAACACGTTTTAGAATGCACTGCTCCGTGGAAGCAGTGCGAAAATTTGCTACACTTAAGATAAGTTCCAATTATTACAATAGCAGATGGCGACTTATATTTAACTATGGCCGCGTATGAGAATTCTTGCAGTAAACTAAGTCCCAATGGGGATGCTGCATAGTTCGACCGTAATTGTAGTTCAAGTATCCGAGGTTTATACGTTTTGCCGCTTAAAAGCCACAAGCAATTTGATTACACATTTAAGCTATGCACATATCCATTTCCTACCGTTTCTATTTAGATTTGCATTTCTGCATTACATTTCGGGTTTTGCTGACGTCATATTTTTCATTATTTTTGCATTTGGCTACGACCTTACATGAAATTATATGAAAAACTATTCTTTTGCGACGAAACATTTCAAAGCTGAAATTAAGTATCTAGCTATACGATGCTGGGACTATAACCTAGAAACGGCCTGCACAAACAGCCCATTAATTTTAATGTACTAGGCATTTGGCGACATTATACGCTTCCTAAATTTTTAGGATAAACTTTGGATCAAGCATTGACCTATGTACAAAAACCAGCTTTTAAACATTTCTTGCTGAATAGTACAGGAACGCGGGTAACGATGTAGATGAAAGAACGCAATTGTTAGTCAAAATATTGAAGCCATCGCAAACAGTTGCGTGTAAGGATTTCGAGGTACTTGACCTATGTATATGTGTATTGAAATCATAATCAAGATTGAAGGTTACGCTTAAAATTACAGACTTTTTCTAAATTGCCTATATGCTCAGTGTGTAGCTTATGTTAGTGAACGACTTGCATTTGAAAATTACGGCTTAGCTTACCTAGAGGCTATTACGGACTGATCTCATCCGTAATTTCTTGTATTCATTCCGCTAATAATCATGGTGTATGTCATTTTTATTATTAGTTACCCAATGTCTAGAAAGAAATCCCAATTTCAGTGCTGTACACTGCAAACAATTCCCTAAATTTGGCCAAAGCTACTAAGTAAGTAAATTCCTCTCTGTAGAAGTGAATGTAAGTTAAGTATTAATTACAAAACTGTTTCATGCGAACTACTTAATCGAGAAAACAATGGGATTGCGCATAAATACAAATGTTTGTTCACGGTCAGTGCACAAGCAAATGGTTTTGGAAATTCGCAATGTTAGTTGTTGGTTTATTACAATACTTTTAACAGTTCAGTTTGCACAAATACCTTCTCACGGACATTTCAGCATAAATATGGACCTGTTGGTAATAGATTGGGAAACTCAATGAAAATATACGATCACAACGACGCAAGCATAGACCCCTTTGAAATCCGTCGCCGTAGCATTGAATAAGCAATGTCAGAAGTAGAACCTGCCGATAGAGTGGAGTAAGTATTATAAAGGAAGCAACTAGGAAATAACTCTGACATGGAAAAGCAAATTGCGCTAGGTAATATTTTAGGCGGAAAACGCCATAATAACAAACTCACGTAAGGTGTCCAAGTGAACATCTTGAAAAATGGAAACAAAAAGTTGCTTAGTAGTGCTGTTAAGGGTCAAGCAGATCTGAGCGCCGTTATATGCTAAGAATTGAAATAAGCGAGTAATATTATTGGTTGGTTAAAGGAATGTGTTGTTAGTTCTTCTTCGTCCTGTGCCAAATGAGCGAACCGTATCTAGAAACTAATCCATACCATTCATTCATCATGAAGATATTGTTGTTGTTTTGTACAGATTGATGTTTTGATTTAATATACCCATTTTTTAGTTACTGACAAACTTGATAGCTCCCAAACAGTTAGATAGCAGCTTATCTTATACTCCGTAATGCCTAACATGTTCTATCGATGTGTGTTAGATAACACCAGTGAAATCAGCTGTTAACTTGCATCTTCTCTACTATGATTTAAAATTTTAACCGGTGTATTAACATTTCTTATACACATTATTTTTTCTAAAATGTGTATATGCCTAATGTTTCTGTCTATTGTTTATCAGGAGGAAATCGTAACTAACATTCACTAGTGTATCATTATGGTTTACCTAACATTTTTATGAGGATGCTAAGCTCTTGATCCCTATCATTGAAAAATATTAAATTTAAGGAATTAAATGCTAAGGTTATAAAGATAAGGAAATCATTTTACAAGCACTTATGTGCTTACAAAATATTAGTGGAAAGATACAACCAGTTTTGCTATTATTAGCATCACTTAAGCAATCAAATAAGATAATACTTTTCTATGCGGTTGCGTGATTTTATTAAATAATTGTTCCCTTTTTCTGTATTTTTTCTAAAAATAGCACTTTGGCGTCAGAGGTTAATAACGAAAAACAACGAACAATTTTGTTCTTGAAAATAAACGATGGATTTTACACGTGTTTATGTTAAACGTGAATTATAACAACCCCTATACAATTATTCAATGTTATGCACGAATTTATGGCATAATTTATTATGCTAAGTAATAATCTAAATAGTTTTAGAATAATATTGCGAAAATGCACAGTCCGTTAGGCCAATGCAATATGAAATGCCACTGTCAGCAACGAAATGTTTTATGATCAAAATGTGTATCAAACTTTTTCTGGGAATTCCGCGACACATGAAATATAGTATACTTTACTGCCCGCTATCCATAAAGTTTGTGTATAATGAACAGCCAACAATGATCAATGATTTATGTCGGGTAAAAAAGCAGTTGCTTGGCAATTATCAAACGATAGGTGAGTTGTCTGTTTGGGCGCTGCTGATACGCTGCTGAAAAATAGTAGTGTAAGTGAGAACTGAATGTGAACGACGGCGCAACATATGGCCAGTTAGAATGGATGTATTGCAGGTGAAAAGTAAAAAAAGTAATACTCACAACCATTACTTACAAATAGCAGGAGTTTAGCTATAATTCTAACAAGTCTTTCTTCCAGTGGTTCACAAGCTAGATGGTAGAGCCTAGTCCGGAAAAGCACCAGAAGCATTTCATCCTATCGGGGCTCATCAGTGGTGCGCATTCCCACCGTCCTCTAAGGAGGATTGAAACAACGACCGCTAGAAGCAAATACTAACTAGCCAGCAGCTTAAGCCATTGAGCACTGTGACACGTTGGCTAGACTATATACTTTGTTAACTCGGATATAGCACCACCTAAGTTCCACTGTCACTGAGTGAAGTTAGTCTGCGGGGCCCTGGCGTCTTTAAGCTAGGCGCTATATCCACCGCATTTAAAACACGATGAGGCTATTTTTAATTTATATTAGTCACGGGTAACCGGAAGTAATTGTAATTCTAATAATAATAATTATGTAGTTTAACCCAGGTCCCCCATGGCTCAGTGGTTTGAGCTGTTGGCTACTTGGTTTCTGCCTCTAGCGGTCATCGGTTCGGTGCTCCTTAGAAGACCGAAGGAGCGCACACAACTGATGAGTCACAACTGGGTGAAAAGCGTCTGGTGCCTTTCCAAACTAGGTTCTACTATGAACTAACGGGAAAAAAGCCATGTTAGAATAGTCACGTCTATCCCGTATCCATAGAGTTATGTAACAAGTAAATCAGGTTTGGAGGAATAAATAATGTATTAAAACTTACACAGTTTAGGCAATGGAGTCATGCGGCCAAGGGCAATATCCAATTAATTATGAACGTAACCAAGATGGAGGAGGAGGAAACAAAGATTGGGAGAGAGTTTCACGGTTGGCCGATTTCGAAAAGCAAAATAATTCCACGGGCATTTCTGGAGGAGAAACTATGCACACACTTTCAGTGCTAACTCTAAGAATAATATCATGGCTGAATATCAGCAAGTGACGGCACAAGTGTTTAGGGTCAATCAATATTTGGGAAACAAATTTGAAATTACCACGCAGCCTTTGGTAGCGACCTCTGGAAAATCCAGATGAATTCAACCTTCGATATCAGGACACATTTCTTAGGCCATAGACATGAATTGTAACACTGCGTTGGGAAACGTTTAGCACTCCTGACTCCCGCTTCAACCAAGGATGACAAGATTCGATGGCGTATTCAATGTGAAGGAACTCGTCAAACTTGTGCAGCATGGCATAGATCGACTGGCTGATTTCTTATCTTCGCAAATGCTTTTGACTGTTTTAAACAGTTAAAGTCACCTTGAGTGAACACATAAAAGCCGCGTTGCTGAAAAGTGGTGGGCAATAAAAATGAGCCAAGCCTATACACGAAGTCTTGTATATGGAGCACGTGAACAGCGTGACATTTTTCCACATTGAACGGCAGTGAATTCAAAACTGACCACGTTGGAATCTTGTTGAGGTTACGCTGGAACATTTCGTGGTCGTTCGGGTCTGTGCACGCCCGCCTTAACTTGATTTCATCTTCGAAGTATAGGAAATATAAGGTAATTTCTCTCTCCAGATCGTTTCAGAGAATTAGGAATACACGGGGCCCGAGCCCCGAGCGTTGTGCTTCGCCGCACTCCACCTCATTTGCGTCGGAC
Source organism: Dicrocoelium dendriticum (assembly GCA_944474145.2). Taxonomy (NCBI): domain Eukaryota; kingdom Metazoa; phylum Platyhelminthes; class Trematoda; order Plagiorchiida; family Dicrocoeliidae; genus Dicrocoelium; species Dicrocoelium dendriticum. The sequence continues at coordinate 63,244,441 of OX104061.1, forward strand.
AGGGATGCTCCTACTCTAAAAGCCAACCAACTTCGCGCAGGAAATTGCGTATCCAACACAGCAGTGGGTCACCAACGCCATGGAGCCAAAGCTTATGGAGGAGAATTCGCAGGTCTAAACGATCAAACGCTTTTGAGAAATACATGTAAGTGACACCAACTCCTGCTTCACCATCAATTATCTCCGTCCGAGTAACATATTCGTGGTGCATGTGTGCTTATTTCGAGAGTCGATTTAATCTAGTTTAACCACATATTTAGTGATTCAATCAGTTAGCGTAATGGATCTGCAAGACATTGTCCTTGTAGGTAGAATAAAGCTTATTGGTTGAGCAACGGAAAATATATTCTCAAGCCACCAAGATATAAATTATGGAAGGTTCGGACTAAGCCAAGTTACGACAGAGCTCAAAAATGAGTAAGCTTTTAATGTGTATCGATCTGTTTCTCATACAGCTGCTGCTTAAAGCAAAGGACTGTATTAGTGACAAAGTATGCAGGGTGTGCAATGGTTTCCGCCTTACAATGGTTATTCGAAGGAAGATTTAATTGTCAAACCTCAAACAGCGTGGTGGCACTCCATAATATACCAAAACGACAGCTCGTGGTTTTAATCATCTTCAGGTATTACTCCGAATAACCGAAGACGCGACACCATGTTCACAATCTGTTCAAGCGATTTACAAAAGATACATTTTAACTTAAACATGTTCTTTTGTTTTTTTGTTGTTCTTCAGCACATCTCGATCGAAGGGAGAAACATCAGTGTCTTAGGGTTCCGCGGTTGCTTTTCTTTCTGCCGTGATTGTAGCTACTAAAAGACAAGTATGTTAAAATTTGCCAGATTCAATCCTCTTGAAGTACTTCGCGTTGCATCGCTGTCTTTTTATATTCCCGGCATATACACACAGTATACATGATAGAAGGCTCTTTATGTTAAGTGGATATTTTCAAAATAACTGCGGACCCTGAATAAATATGTTTTCCAATTCATCTGCAATTGGCTTGGTATGCCCCTTGTATTGAATATTCAGTCAGGTCCATATTGTCGTCGAATTTGCTTTGTATATAACTGGGTTACATTTAATATTCCAAAGTCTGGTTCTAATTTACGTTGTGTTATATTGTATGTTGTTTTGTTCCGTATGTAACCAAAGCTGATACCATGCATCCGTCCAGGATTCCCTATTGGCATATGTACTTATATGGACTCCTCAACGTTCGACTTAGTCGTTCATCTAATCCACTAGCTGCCAAGTTATAAAGCACTATACTGACAAGTCCGACTCCATCCTTTCCAATCATTTATGCATATGCGATACTTAGAGGCTGAGGACCATTGCTTGTGTGAATTTTTTCCGGCGAACTGCACTCCGTAACAAATTTTTGCAGACATTTATGATGGCAACTGCGCTTACGTCTGTGCAAACTATGACCTCTGACCCTTGCCTGTAAGATCAGAAAACAAGTAACTTTTTCCGTTTCTGAAGTGGAGCATCGGCCAATGTAACATTGATATTGTTAACACTATTTGTCAAGTCTTCATCCGATGCTTAATAGGATGAACCAGAATATATAAGTGCTTGGCGCTTTTGTCGTTGGTTTGGTAAGCATTACACTGTCGAACTGCAGTCTCGAAACTGGAATTTATATTTGGTCGAGAATAGTAGTCCCTTATTATTGATTCGTTTGTACAATATTAGGTCAACCACTTGTGTGCGTTCGGTCCCTGGAGTATCACAGGCTGCTTGGCTCCCAAAACATAAATGCGCACTAGGAGAAGCATTTTGCAAAGTAAAATGCTTGTGATTAAACTTTAGATGCACTCAAAAGAGTGTCGACTTTCAAGTCGCACTACATAGTATGTTCATTTTGAAATGATAGGTATGGTGACCTGCCGTGATCACTAGCGTACGGCCAAAAAATACTAATCCTAGACACCATCTAGTGTCATCTACAAAGAGTCCTGCAGGGCTCAGTGATTTTGTTAACCTACACTACGACGGTGTTTTGTGCAGTATCCACAGAAACACAATGATTCGTTTGGTACAATCACATATTAGAGAAACAAATAGAACTCGCTTGGCTGTCGCCTGGATGTTTTCAGATGACTGGCTTATGAATAGTGGTTGGTGACAGTTTGTTGGCGATTAGAGTGCTCTGAGCATAACTGCATAATAAAGGAACCCACCGCATTCTGCAACAGCTCCGTCATTCATTCGGAACCCAAACTGAACACGCACGGTGTTAATAGAATCATGGTGCCCTGCATGAACAGCAGACCATATTTCTGGTAACTTGCACTACAGCGTAAGTCCTCTCGCTCACTAGAATCTTCCACTTTGTCTCTGTTCAAAAACTCCTGTCTGTGAAATATACTGATACACTAGTTCTCACCTTTAGTATTTACTGAATTGCTTTTGCGCTGCTGCTCCACTTATTTTGTGACTTATTTTACTCTCGCGATAATTGAAATTGCTAAGTGTTCCTATGCAGTTGATTTGTGATATTAAGGCGTCTGTGTTCTAAACGTAATTGAAAAGCATTGGTTGGAGGCCTGCTAATTTGTAGGGACTTTTCGTGTTGGAAGCACTGTCGCTATTTAAACAGAATATTATTTGCTACCTGACTGCGCCAGATGATAGCGTTAAAATATATTCGCTCATATATGCGAAGCAGAGGTATTAACGTTCACCTCCTTTTAAGGAAATATTTAGAACTTTTGCATGCTTTTCATTCAAATTGGCTGGTTCCATGAGGCAAGGGTTAACGACTTCCTTTTGTAAGGAAAATTCTGTGCCATTGGGTTTAACGCACATGCATTTACTGGAAGGTAAATGGTGTAATCATTATTTATACTATTCTAACTGCGTGTATTGGAAAAAGACAAATATTTCTTCCTGTGTAAAATTTTTCAACTTATCTGTCCAATAAAATAAGTCGTAATGTTTGTGTGTCTGCGCTTAATCTTATTGGTTAGCAACGTATATATAGCACTCCTCGCAAAATGGAAGCAAGAAAATCAACAGGTAAATAATTCGCTGCAATGATCAAAGTACAGAAAGAGGAATTGCTTTAAACAAAATATTGGCTAACTTCTGTAATATCGTGCTAAGTAAGGCTCTTAGCCGATAGACACAACAGAAAGCCCAGGGGTAGTATGGAAATGTTTAATGAAACCTTCCTACGTTAGAGTGGCAAGAAATACCGAAAGAAAAAGCCAATCAAATAGGCATTGTAAGGCAAACTCATTAGCAACGAATATTACGAGCGTCTTTGTTCACAATCAGCACTATTCGGCATAATTGACACCCTATTTTCCCTGGTAAACATTGCAGGCTTTGGTTTGACAACGTTCAACGTATTCCATTGATAGGACTTAACAAGTCCGTGTGCGCAAGCTGCAAGGGCCTCTCTGGTCAATTCCATCGATGTACCGAGGATAGTTTTCTAATTTGTATTTCCGATAATTTTCGTACTTGTTCAGTAGCCGTTCTATATCTTGGTAAGTGTACAGCTAACAAGAGTAACTATGGGACAGCGCCCTTCTGCTCTTCCAGGATATGCATCGCTCAGCTTTCTCGGCAACAAAGCCGTTGTTCGTCTAGTCAAACTATATGCGAGTCCAGAAATACGCAGCTGGTTTATAAACTCAACTCAATACCCAGACGAATGAAGTGGTTCAATTCGTCTGACATACTTTCAGGTCATTCGGCCACCCAATACCTATTACACCATCGAAAACACAGATACCGATCCGTCAAACAAACTACCACGACAACACATTGCATCAGTTAGATAAACACTACGGGTTCACTGTTTGCGTGGTATTACGCCGCTCCGAAAGGCAACTAAGTGCCTCGGCAATGATTAGCTGACAAAGTCCTAGCCTTACCTTCCCTAGTTTACTGTTTTTTTGTTTTCTCATTCATAACCCATAAACTAAGGAAGCTTTCACTATACGGTACTATAATGTGTCTGTGCGTCTTGTTCCGTCTGTTAGCTGCGATCCATACTTAAGGTTTTGGAGACGTGGTAAGAGAACCACAACGTTGCACCTTCCTACTCAACGTTGAAATGTTCTCTCTGAGATATCAACATGGGCTATCTGGAAGCGCTGCGATCACGCAGTCTTTGGTATATCATTATGAGGTCTTTGCGTGGCGTCCACTGAGCAACCAGTCTCTGCAGTCGTTCGGATATGGCAGGTGGATTAAGCCCTTGAGAATCTGTGTTGTCCGGCGTCATTGAGCGTAGTGTGGTCGATCTTTAACCAGATATGCCAAACCTGGGTAGCTTATTCGGCTTAGGACTTAAGCAGTCGTTCAGCATCCGAGAAAATGTGTAGGAAACTACACCTTTGAGTACCCTTTACAAGAGATCAACATACTGGGTTCTTCTTGTTAAATCAGAATCTAACTGTGTGCAACAATAACGAATAGTTAACACGCTTTGGTAGGATGCTTGTTCTCGACATACCAAATCATTTAGGAATAAGATGATTTTTACAGGTCTGGTTAGATGCGAATTTTAAATTAAACATTCTTAAACACACAGCCACGATTGCTAATGCAGGAAAGTCCGTCATAACAATATATCCTTATATGCGTAAAACATTTCACAAAGTTGCAAACGTTAAATGGCGGATGGTGTTACAATTTGTTGGCATCATGTAATTGATTATATCTGCCGACATCTGCCGACATACCCCCATGAAACTTAGCAGATAATGTTGCTCTCTACACAGTTTCAAGCACTACCTACAAGTCCAAACTTATGTGTGAATAATTCATTGCACCTCAATCTAACTGGCTTCTGCCTGGACAGGGCTAGACAAAAGGGTGTGCTCTATCCACTTCAGTGGATGCATCACGTATGTCAGAGGGCCGACCAGAAAGGCCAATACCCAAAATTCGCTATTCAACATGAGGATTCTGTATACTTGTGCACTCGTTGATGGTCTATTACCGGACTTCGACCATAACACAGCTTTTTTATCGTGAACATTTAACAAAATAAGGCATTACAGTACAAGGTTGCGACCCACTCCGAATATTCACCGATTTGACTGTAATGCATTTAAGGAACATATCTGCACTATGAATTGGGAGCCAGAATTCTGAACAAACAACCCGACTACAGCTGCCATTGAATTTGTCAACAAAGTTTCTGCCCCTAGTGATGGACTAGCATCTTTGGTTAGGAGTCACGCCTATAGCTAATGCGAGGAAAATACGTAAATGAACAAGGCCGAAAGCAAACTGACGAAATCTAGGGCCGCTTATCAAATGATCAAAATTTTCGCTACGCAACCATATAATATTTAAGCTAAAGTAAGTTATGCTACCTGTTTGCCAGATTATGAATGAAAGCACCAAGTAAGAGGTACCTGTGATTCACTACCTGCATTGTAAAAATGTGCGCACTCATCAGTGATGCCGACGCTACCAACTGGATTGGGTAACAAGCGCTTTCGCTTCGTGATTAAAAAGGTTAATTTAACAATTCACGAACATATGTAGAAATTGGTATAGGGTTACTTTATTTGTTAAGTACGGTGAACATGCCACCAGGCTTTTGCCACGCAGAAAGATCGAGTATGTGAGCGGGTAAGTCAAACTGGTAGGTGCGTTGGGACCAAGAGCAACCATGTTAATGTAAGGTGCCCTGTAATTCTCGCTGGCAGTCTATTCTTATTACTACCACTGTACTTGCAGTACAAGTATTCACTCAAAAATACTATATTTAACGTTGTAGTCGGCTTGTTCTCTTAAGCTAGTCTTGTTTATACTCGCCACGCATTTGACCAATTTCTGGTACTATGTTCCTACCATTGTAATATTTGGTGGTAAGGAGATGCCTTGGTTGGGATTTTTCGGCAGTCCTTATAAATAAGGAAGCCGAGATTCTCAAGTGATCGGTTGTGTCAAAGTTGTTGAGTGATTGCATCCCACCGTCGTTAGGGTCTTTAGTTCACGTACATTTGATTTCATAAGCTGTTCGGTTTTAGCTCTATCTGTCATATCAAAAAGGAGTCAACTGGAGTATGCGAGTAATTTTTGCATTTGCTGGATTTAGCCTGGTTATTGCGTTATGAAGAGACCTGATCCCATATATTGTCTCAGTATTATAACCTTTTCATTGCGTAGCTATTACCTTAAGGACTCGCAAAGAAACTTCTTCATGGTACGTCACTTCTCGGTGTCACTAGCGCGTGACTGTTATTGAAGGTCTACCCTAGTAGTTTTAATGCAACCGGTTGTCTCCTCATTGGTCTGTGTCCAACTGGGAAGATGTTCTTTCAAATGTGTAAACTGAGCCTGGACTGCTATCATACCCCATGGATTTGGCGCAATGGAGAAAATGAACGGCAGAGACAAGTTTCAAGTTGGGGGCGACCTACGGGAGAACGGATATCCCGAGCTATTTATAACACCACACACGCACGCAAAACCGTAGGATAAACCACCAACTGACATTCCTAAGCAAAATAGAGCATTAGCCAGTGCACGAATTCAGTCGATAAATCATAGCATGACACATGTATTTAGAGATTAAGAGTGTACTGCTCAGATTTATCAGGGAAGTTGATGTTCGAATTGCCCGCCAACGTTTTGGCTACAGTGCAGCATTCCCTGTTTGGTTTTCCTAGCACCTTCTCCAAAGTACTAACTGTGATCCTGCGACATTCGTGCAAAATGCTCTGCGTCAATTCTTCAATTGGGTTTGGCTTCATTTTGTACACATGATGTTTCAATTAACCCCAGAGGAATAAATCCAATGGGTTCAAAGCTAGTGACCAAGCGGGCCGCTCTACAGATCCACCCCTCCAGATCCAAAGGCAAGTGAACATCTGCTTGAGAAAATCCCGCACCGTTTATACATAATGTGCAAGTGTGCCAGCTGGTTGCAGCCAAACGGTACTTACTAACACAGCGGCTTCCAGTACCGGAATGACACAATTTTTCAGCAATTCCTTTTACGAAGATGCCAGAAAGCGTCAGGCATTAGTACTGCGAAACAGCCAACTGCTTACAGAACCGGAAAAGCATAATGGTCCCACGATTCTTTAACCTATTAACCCCGTCTATATCATGAGCGTTGCGCTATGTTGGATAGTTAATGCGGTGCATCGGCGTTGATTACAAGTTGTCCAAAACGGTTGGTTTTCCGCACCGTACAAATGGAAAACAGCCTCATCGCTAAAACGAATTGAGTGGATGTCTATGGCACGCAAAACATGCAGCAAAAGCCATGACGCTTCTCCGAATCACATCGTTTAAAACCTGCACTTGACGGGCGCTATAGTTCCAGCATTTCCATCCCTTCACAATCTTATGGTGGTGTCTCAATGCTGGGCGAGATTACGAATGGTCAAATCGCAGCTTCTGGACACCACACAAATAACCACACAAGCAGAATAGTCATCCGTGGTGATGCGAGGACGCCCGCACACGCTCCCAGTTTTCTCAAATTTTCTAACCAGTACACGAAAATACCAGCCGTCGTTGGGGCACTTGGCACTCTGGATAGGGTTGCACTGTCAATTAGTTTGTTCTGCGTTACACCCACACTCAACATGCAGAGGAAAGGTTGTCATTCCTTTATTAAGTGGCACGTAACGCGATTCAAACTGATGTGGCTGACTTGCTGATAGCGGTGTATGCTTGAGTTCCAACGCCCACTCTGTGATCCGATGAAAAATACCGAGAATTTCTATCCTTCGTCAAGTCGTAGCCTGCCTCCTCTTTGTGTGTGTGTGCCATTCAGCCCTCAATCATATCCTAGTGAGGTTATCGTGTGCTTTGGATGATGAGGTCGGCTGAGTCTCCGCGCCATAGTGGCCGTGAGAAGACGTAGTTTGCACTCGAGTCTCCACTTCACATGTGGCCCGAAAAAGTGGCAGGGAGACATCTATGACACAGCTCACGCGCAGTCAGATGGACGCTAGCGCTCCTACACAGTTTGCTGATTGGACGGATTCAATTTGAGGAGAATGCGTAGGGTTTCCTTCAGGTGCTCATTGATACAACAACGAGACTTGTATCTGGACTTATATTCTCAGACTGGCTGTAGCTGAATGACAGTAGTCATGCCAGCTGTTGCAGGCAGCGAATAGGAACAGCTCAGTTCTTTGGTAGTGACAACATCAAAGTCATACAATAAAGAACATATACATGCCTGAATACCATATTTTAAAAACGCTTCACGGGATCGCGTTCTAAGCTGGTGATGCAAGAAGACCCGAGCTTTCCGGAATAGCCATGGAGGTGGTTTTATTTCGCAAACTAACATGTTGGCGTCTTACGGAGTAGATTCTGGAAGTTGGAACTTTTAACCTGTGCCAATGCTCAGTGCGTATGTGAGGCCTCATAGAGTGTATGATTTGCAGTCCTCGCGACTTAGCTAAAACTCGATGTGTTTGAGCCCGAGCCTACAGCAAAAGGATGCTAAGCACGCAGTATAAATATCTCCTGACATACTAAATGTGACTGTAAGTCCTATGATTGTACAGCGTACGATTTTACCATCCACAATATGACCTCATTTTGGCTCATCAGATAGTGATACATCATAGGCAGCTTTGCCGCCATAATCTGAAACGCATCTGGAACAGAAGCTTAGAGACCAACAGTAGAAACGTACCATTTAAAACAGTCTGCAGAAATGTCCTAGGCGTGATTTTACTCTTAGAACTGGTTAACCTTTGAACACTTCCGGTTTTTTATAGCTTCTGCTTTCACATAAACGGTTGTAAAAAGAATCTGGAAGATACAGTGCGTTATCTTTAGTACGCTATGTGTTCTCCGCTCAATGAGTACCAAAGAGATGAAAAATCACTGTGACCACTTCAAGCAGAAATGCAATGCACAATGCTTTAGCAAGGGTAAAAATGTAATCAAATTAACAAGTCCCGTTGGATGGTTGGAGTAACAATTAAAATTTAAATGATACTTGAATAAGTAACTCGTTGTTTTAAATGTTTATTGAATTAAATGCTCTACTGCATAACGATAGTTTGTATTGGGTATTGGATGTGCGCAAACAAAATTGTACAGCGAGCTGTTATAGTTCAGTAAATGCTTGAGAAAGAAAAAGAAAACGGCATGGATAACTCGTGTGTTGTTTCATTTGACAGAAGTGTTTTGCTAATCCTGTGTAGGTACATCCATGCTACGGACCTAGAAAATTCTGCATGTATCTTCACCATCACGTTGCGTAGATGATGTTTAAGCCTATGGTTATGTTTGCGTTATTTTGTCATCCAAGTGGAATGGATTATATCTAGTAATGCAAATTGTAAAGCATTCCATCAAGGCGTTTTTGTATAGCGGTAATCTAGGGGGAAGTATAACTTGTATCTGAAGGGTATTTCAGACACTCACACACAGAGGGAGAAAATGGTTTATCTACGAGCCAGTCAACTGTAGCGCGTAGCCAGTTTGAGATGATGGCCTCTCAGGTTGGTATTCTAGCTCAGCTGCAATAGATTGTTACGTGGGTAGTTTGGTTCGTCAGTATTAAGTAAGCCATTATTGGGTCTCCTCTCTGACGTCTGTATTCAGCAATGTACAGTCTCAGCGACTACCATCTGTGCTGGTAGAAAAGAAGTAGTTATCCTTTATTGAGTTTAGTCGCTTTATGTTTCGGAGCTATAAGTGCATTAATGTCGTTCTTGCTCCAGTTAACTTAAGACTGGATCACATATTTCACATGAGTCAGCACGTTGGCGTTCAGAAGTTGCGGAAAAATTGATGGCCCATAGAGTCCAAAATCCTCCGTAAGAGTAAGATGTTGACTGTCTCCTTTTCAGGTTCTTTTCTGTCTCGAGCAGCAAAATCGTACTGCACGATCAGCTCGTAGTTTTATTGTGAAGCATATTGGAACTGCTGGTCCCGCAGTCGATATTCATAGATGAGCTGATGGCATATACATGCGACTTTACACTTCGCCACGTTGAACTGGAATCTGCTATCTGATTACCAAGCAAGTTGCGTATAGGCGGTCTACTCACTTCACAAATACTTTCACTAACACCATGTCTCCTGCTGTCCGTTTCCCTTATCAGTTGGAACAACACAGCATGGTTGCCAAATGAAGCGGACCTTTCCATATTTGAAGCAAGATAAGACCACCAAGACTCGCAGTCTCCCTTCAAACTAGCATAGAGTTATTTCCAGAGCAATTTGAGCCTTACTTTATGTTCGTTTTCAGCCGGAACATTTCAGCGAGTTTCGGTAAGTTAAAGAGACTGCGAAGAGCCCGAATATGTTTGTTGGCGAGAATACTTAAAACATGAGGATTTTCCTGCTGCTGGTAAGGTCTGGTGAATATAAAATCAGTGAACTTTAATTGTATCCAGTGAGCGCTTACTCAACACTGATGACAACATAGTTTATTAGGCATTCAGAACAGCTAGCTTCGCAAGTTGGCTGGTGTCAATGCGCTCACAAGTTGTTCATGAGCGTCGGTCAAATCGCACTTGTAGGTGTGCACATACAAGTACATGATCGATGTCCAAACATGTGCTTCAAATCGAGCAACAATGCTGGACGTAGCCTCTCCAACGGTAAGCCCTCGCAATGTAATCGCTTTGTCTACATTGCTTGTATAAGGGTTGTTGGGTAACAAGTCACCCCCTGACACATGCTGTGTCTGAAGTAGGTGCCTTCACCTCGCACAGTCCTGTGAGTATCTCGGACTCAACTCAAACAACAACAAACTGGAGTGAGTAGGCCCAGCGCGCGAAACCGGCACCTACATATAGTATGAAGGG